>CM046849.1:30858405-30894294 GCA_025618425.1 Heliocidaris tuberculata
TTTATGACTGAACTAGCTCAGTGGCGGATCCAGGCAGGGGCGCCCCCCCCTTTAATTTTTTATGTTTTGTGATTTTCACCGTGGGAGGGGGATACCCCCCTCCCACGCCCTCCGCTCCCTCGCCGCTGGCGCCCCCCCCCCCCTATTTCAAATTCCTGGATCCGCCACTGGACTAGCTGATACATGTACAATGGGTTTATTAGTAAGGGTTTGACGATTCACTTTTGTATTACTTTAATCAGCTATTTGATAAGATTGAACTATTGGTGTTCTTGGTGAAATATTGTTTTTCTCTCTTTTTAAATTGAATTCTCTGCCAAATGGAAGTTTTCAGTGAACCAGAAACCATTTATGTTATAGAGTTCACAGTAACTATTTATCATGATATATATATAATGTGACGTTAAAAAAATGCAATTTAAGATGTTCCCATTGGGACTCAGACTCGGACTCGGACTCGGACTCGGACTCGGACTCGGACTCGGACTCGGACTCGGATGTCCAGGACTCGGGACTCGGATGCCAGGACTCGGACTCGGACTCGGACTCGGACTCGGACTCCAGGGACTCGGACTCGGACTCGGACTCGGACTCGGACTCGGACTCGGACTCGGACTCGGATGGGATGGACTCGACTACAGCACTGGTAGTAGCATAGTAGTAGAGGTAGTAGTAGTAGTAGTAGTAGTAGTAGTAGTAGTAGTAGTATGCCAAAGGCTTCATCTAGACCTTAATACAGTAAAGATTTGTATCCACGTTTGTGTCCACTTCTAAACGACGAAGTTAGGTACATGTCTGTTTATAACTTACAAAAGCAATTGCGTGTTTTAGACCAAATGGTCAAACTGTTGAGATTTTCGAAAGGTTCGTCCGTGCTATTGACCTAATAAATGTTCCTTCCTGATACTGGAGGTCGATGATTTCTGATTGAAAACCTATGCTATTTCCTTCTTCTTTACTTCTGATGTGATGCAGTTGAACAAAACGAAAAGAGCAGAAATTACGTAAAATCCACTTATACATGTAAAAGCTTATCTGAAGATAAGCTTGTACTCCACAAAAGCTTTTATGGGTGAATAAGGCTTCAATGGGTTTTGTGTGTTTTGGCGAGTATTGGTCCATTCCAGATCCTGTCCCGAAATAGTCACCCCATTTTACCCATAATATTTGACCATCTAAGTTATTGACAAAAAGGTTGTCAGCTGGACCGTAGTCACCATAACCATCTGGTTTAGCCCCCAGAGCCCCCAAAAGAGACCCCAAAGTCGGGTCGATTGCACACCATCTCCCCCACGCACCAAACTTTGTCAGTATGGACCTTACAAAACACACATAGACGGCCCCTAAAAATTGAGGTAAATTTTTTTTTTCTCTTAAGTCCAGGAACAAAATTTTGTCAGAAGAAAGAGCTTTGGATGTAATTTCCAAAAATATAAAAACTTACAAAATTGTCCCTCGGGAAAGGGATGTCGGATCCCCTGAATCAAAAACACCAAAGTGACCTTTGAAACTACTTCCCCCCCCCCCCCAGAAAGTGGTATATCGCGCGTCAGTTGCACCACTAGCGTAGCTGAGGGGGGGGGGCAGGGGGGCAGAGTGCCCCCCCCCCCTGACAACTTTTCTTCGATTTTTTTTTTTTTTTGAGATTTTTTTTTTTTTGCTTGTCAGAGAATTATGGAGGAAAACATCTGATAACCCCCCCCCCCCCCCCCCCCCCACTTAGCAACTTTTTGAGGGCTGGCGAAAAAAAAATTGTCGCTACCCCCCCCCCCCCCCCCCCCCTCCCCCCCTCCCCCCACCCAAATGCCGATCGCAGCTGCGGACACGCATGATCAGTGACCATATTATTTCAATGTATGCACTGTAAGCAAGACAGTGGAGATGCATGCGGGGAAAAAATTGGCTGTGTAATCCAACGTCGTGCATTAACAGTCACACTATAGATCCATTTTGTAATTACTCAAAATATTGAAACACATTGCAAGATAGAGAGAGAAAAAGAGAGAGAGAGAGAAAGAGAGATCCCCATAAATAATTTGAGATTACATTTATTTCAATTCAGTATAAAGTTTGAACGCATAATTTTGATTGATCAAAGAATGAACAGTAAAACTAATTGAATTCTCTACATAATTATGGGATGAAAGAATAAAAAAATAAATAAATACAACCCAAAAAATTGAATAAATTCGTCGCATTAATGTACGACAATGACAATGACAATGTCCCGTATTCTCGAAAGGTGCCTAACTTTAAGCCCCCGCTTAAGTGTGTAGATTTAGGCCACTTAATTATGGAGAGCCAATTGTCACCTACTTTTAATCCTACAAAATCACCATAAACTCCCTCTAGTTCTGGAACTGAATGCAAATACAAAATTTCACAATAGAATTGATTTCTTATGCTCATTTGCTAACAGGAAATAATTTTGTTTCTTTATTTTGTTACACAAATATAGTAATTTATATGGACTTATAGGGGTTGACGAATGGCCTTCCATAAGTCAGTGGCCTAAGTGAAGCTTGGCTTAAACTTAGGCCTCTTTCGAGAATACGGGCCAATGACTTTTATTCTCATGTCACCCATACACAGGGTACTGGAGAATACAATCATACATGTACATCATTATCATTATTTTCATAATTATAATCATCATCATTATTATTAGGTGGTCTGTCATAGACAGATCACCTTTTAATTTCGTCAGAATTTTCTTTCTTTATTTCTTTATTTATTATTCTTTATTTTTATTTTTCTCCCACTTTCTTGTTTCCATGATATCTCAAGATCGTCCAAGTCAAATTTTTTCAAATTTTCGTCAGTTATCAGGCCATCATTGAGCAAGCTCCCGCATCTTTTTCAAGGTCATCAGGTCATTGTGACGTCATCAAGGCGCCATTTTATGAAATCACATTATTGATCATATCTTCAAAACGAGCCGTCAAAAATGAACCACATTTGGTACACATTAACTTCAGGTCAAGGGTCAACATCACATGACATCAAAACGCGCGCACGCGTCATGACGCGCACGTACGCGTGCGTCAAAATTTAGAAATGCTTAAAATCACTTTTTGATCAAAGTAGAGTACAGTTCAGGTCATTTTAAGCATTTCAAAATTTTGCACGCGCACGCGTCCGCGCGCGCGTTTTGCGCGTGCGCAGCACGTACGGAAGGTAAAAATGCCGTTTTTTTTGCATGGTATCGATTTCTGATAAAATTCTTGACAATTTCCAATTAGTTTCAGTCATTCTTGACATCTAATAATGCCGCACGCGTGCGTCAAACTTTAAAATCCGTGCGCGCGTCTATGGCGAAAATAACGTAAAAACGTGCAAAAACATGCCTCTACAAAATTAACTCTAGCTCTTTAAATAGTCCATAAACCCCCCAATTTTTTTTCATATTTGGGTAGAGGAGGAATCATAGATATAATTTCATGGGTAATTTGAGCCTCAATTATATTGCAAAGTCATCAAAATGGCGTCTGAACTCAAAATTTCATTTTTTCAAAAATGACGTCATCAAATTTATGCAAATTTGACTATAACTCCTTTAATATTGGTCATTTTTCGCCCAAATTTGGATATGTTGTAGCTGAGACAATTCTCTACAAGATCAGTTACCACGATTTTTCATTTTGACAAAGGGATCATGGTGTATTTTTGCGAATAAAGTAGGTATGTCAATTTTTCTCATTTTGCGTGTATTCTCTATGGGAGATGACTTTTTCTCATATCTTGATTCTACATTCCCGTCTTCTTTGAGCAGTATCTTTGTAATTTCTGCTCGATTTTCTTCCAAATTTTAATATGTTATAGCTGAGACTATAAGCTTTCACAAATGTGCCCTCCAATTTTTGATCAGATGTCGGGATCATGCCCATTTTTTCACTACAAAATGTGATTTCAGAATCCCGTATTTCGTTTACGTGTTATCTCTATTGGAAATATTTTGGTCCATTGGTAAAGCACTTGCCTTCCATTCCGGCGACCCCCGGATCGATTCCCGGTGGGACCATTTTTTTTTTTTTTTTTTTCACTTTTTTTTTTTTTTTTGACCTTTCATTTTACCATCTTCTTCGTCTATTATAACATAAACCATCACAAACAATGTAATAAACTGCCTAATTTTGCGTGTTATGTCTATTGGAAAATAGTGTGCAGTAGTTTGTGTACAATCTCATTCCCTGTCGTGTATTAAAGCTAAGGGGATAATCTCCCACATGTCCTGCAATATCAAATCGTCCAGTTCGTTATCCCGATTTCTCCAAATCGGCTCAGTCAATTTTCTTCATATTTTCGTCAGTCATCAGTCCTAATAAGGTCAAGTTCCCACATCTTTTTCAAGGTCATCAGGTTATTGTGACGTCATCCAGGCGCCATTTTGTGAAAATCAACTTATGGTCATATGTTCATAACGAAATGTCATTTCTCATTCATATTTGGCATGATTGAAGCTGATATCAATCCGGTCAATCCCAGAGATTTAGACGCGCGCGTGCGCACACGTTCGCGCGTCAGTGCCCACGCAAATATGAAAAATGCCACCCCCAATAACTCCCAAACGAGGAGGTAAATCTTTCTGAATTTTGCCTCGTCCATCACATTTCGACCACATATCATGCACACCAAAAATCAGATTCAGAGCTCAATTCGTTTTTTTTTTATTATTCATTTTTTCCTTTTTTGACCCCCCCCCCTTTTTTTTACGGGGGCAATAACTCAAAAACGAAACCATGAATCTTTTTAAAATTCAGCACAGTAATGAGGACTGATAAGAAGAATTGACGGTGAAAATCTGAGGTTCATGACGACATTATGACGTCATCTAGGCTTCATTTAGTGATTTTGGGGTGAAAAATACCCTTGTCGGACCTTGAACGGGGCCTCTAACTTCAGTTTGCGGGGTGCTAGAGACTTGGGACTTGATTCAAATGAAAGAGCAGAAAATTCTACACAAGAAAGGCTTGCAGCTCAAACGTTTTAACGGTCGTTTTCAGGCCGAAAATGGCTTTCAAAGTTTAAATTGCCCATTTTGCCATAGACACACACGTTATAGGTATTATTATTAGGTGGTCTGTCATAGACAGATCACCTTTTAATTTCGTCAGAATTTTCTTTATTATTCTTTATTTTTATTTTTCTCCCACTTTCTTGTTTCCATGATATCTCAAGATCGTCCAAGTCAAATTTTTTCAAATTTTCGTCAGTTATCAGGCCATCATTGAGCAAGCTCCCGCATCTTTTTCAAGGTCATCAGGTCATTGTGACGTCATCAAGGCGCCATTTTATGAAATCACATTATTGATCATATCTTCAAAACGAGCCGTCAAAAATGAACCACATTTGGTACACATTAACTTCAGGTCAAGGGTCAACATCACATGACATCAAAACGCGCGCACGCGTCATGACGCGCACGTACGCGTGCGTCAAAATTTAGAAATGCTTAAAATCACTTTTTGATCAAAGTAGAGTACAGTTCAGGTCATTTTAAGCATTTCAAAATTTTGCACGCGCACGCGTCCGCGCGCGCGTTTTGCGCGTGCGCAGCACGTACGGAAGGTAAAAATGCCGTTTTTTTTGCATGGTATCGATTTCTGATAAAATTCTTGACAATTTCCAATTAGTTTCAGTCATTCTTGACATCTAATAATGCCGCACGCGTGCGTCAAACTTTAAAATCCGTGCGCGCGTCTATGGCGAAAATAACGTAAAAACGTGCAAAAACATGCCTCTACAAAATTAACTCTAGCTCTTTAAATAGTCCATAAACCCCCCAATTTTTTTTCATATTTGGGTAGAGGAGGAATCATAGATATAATTTCATGGGTAATTTGAGCCTCAATTATATTGCAAAGTCATCAAAATGGCGTCTGAACTCAAAATTTCATTTTTTCAAAAATGACGTCATCAAATTTATGCAAATTTGACTATAACTCCTTTAATATTGGTCATTTTTCGCCCAAATTTGGATATGTTGTAGCTGAGACAATTCTCTACAAGATCAGTTACCACGATTTTTCATTTTGACAAAGGGATCATGGTGTATTTTTGCGAATAAAGTAGGTATGTCAATTTTTCTCATTTTGCGTGTATTCTCTATGGGAGATGACTTTTTCTCATATCTTGATTCTACATTCCCGTCTTCTTTGAGCAGTATCTTTGTAATTTCTGCTCGATTTTCTTCCAAATTTTAATATGTTATAGCTGAGACTATAAGCTTTCACAAATGTGCCCTCCAATTTTTGATCAGATGTCGGGATCATGCCCATTTTTTCACTACAAAATGTGATTTCAGAATCCCGTATTTCGTTTACGTGTTATCTCTATTGGAAATATTTTGGTCCATTGGTAAAGCACTTGCCTTCCATTCCGGCGACCCCCGGATCGATTCCCGGTGGGACCATTTTTTTTTTTTTTTTTTTCACTTTTTTTTTTTTTTTTGGCCTTTCATTTTACCATCTTCTTCGTCTATTATAACATAAACCATCACAAACAATGTAATAAACTGCCTAATTTTGCGTGTTATGTCTATTGGAAAATAGTGTGCAGTAGTTTGTGTACAATCTCATTCCCTGTCGTGTATTAAAGCTAAGGGGATAATCTCCCACATGTCCTGCAATATCAAATCGTCCAGTTCGTTATCCCGATTTCTCCAAATCGGCTCAGTCAATTTTCTTCATATTTTCGTCAGTCATCAGTCCTAATAAGGTCAAGATCCCACATCTTTTTCAAGGTCATCAGGTTATTGTGACGTCATCCAGGCGCCATTTTGTGAAAATCAACTTATGGTCATATGTTCATAACGAAATGTCATTTCTCATTCATATTTGGCATGATTGAAGCTGATATCAATCCGGTCAATCCCAGAGATTTAGACGCGCGCGTGCGCACACGTTCGCGCGTCAGTGCCCACGCAAATATGAAAAATGCCACCCCCAATAACTCCCAAACGAGGAGGTAAATCTTTCTGAATTTTGCCTCGTCCATCACATTTCGACCACATATCATGCACACCAAAAATCAGATTCAGAGCTCAATTCGTTTTTTTTTTATTATTCATTTTTTCCTTTTTTGACCCCCCCCCCTTTTTTTTACGGGGGCAATAACTCAAAAACGAAACCATGAATCTTTTTAAAATTCAGCACAGTAATGAGGACTGATAAGAAGAATTGACGGTGAAAATCTGAGGTTCATGACGACATTATGACGTCATCTAGGCTTCATTTAGTGATTTTGGGGTGAAAAATACCCTTGCCGGACCTTGAACGGGGCCTCTAACTTCAGTTTGCGGGGTGCTAGAGACTTGGGACTTGATTCAAATGAAAGAGCAGAAAATTCTACACAAGAAAGGCTTGCAGCTCAAACGTTTTAACGGTCGTTTTCAGGCCGAAAATGGCTTTCAAAGTTTAAATTGCCCATTTTGCCATAGACACACACGTTATAGGTATTATTATTAGGTGGTCTGTCATAGACAGATCACCTTTTAATTTCGTCAGAATTTTCTTTATTTATTATTCTTTATTTTTATTTTTCTCCCACTTTCTTGTTTCCATGATATCTCAAGATCGTCCAAGTCAAATTTTTTCAAATTTTCGTCAGTTATCAGGCCATCATTGAGCAAGCTCCCGCATCTTTTTCAAGGTCATCAGGTCATTGTGACGTCATCAAGGCGCCATTTTATGAAATCACATTATTGATCATATCTTCAAAACGAGCCGTCAAAAATGAACCACATTTGGTACACATTAACTTCAGGTCAAGGGTCAACATCACATGACATCAAAACGCGCGCACGCGTCATGACGCGCACGTACGCGTGCGTCAAAATTTAGAAATGCTTAAAATCACTTTTTGATCAAAGTAGAGTACAGTTCAGGTCATTTTAAGCATTTCAAAATTTTGCACGCGCACGCGTCCGCGCGCGCGTTTTGCGCGTGCGCAGCACGTACGGAAGGTAAAAATGCCGTTTTTTTTGCATGGTATCGATTTCTGATAAAATTCTTGACAATTTCCAATTAGTTTCAGTCATTCTTGACATCTAATAATGCCGCACGCGTGCGTCAAACTTTAAAATCCGTGCGCGCGTCTATGGCGAAAATAACGTAAAAACGTGCAAAAACATGCCTCTACAAAATTAACTCTAGCTCTTTAAATAGTCCATAAACCCCCCAATTTTTTTTCATATTTGGGTAGAGGAGGAATCATAGATATAATTTCATGGGTAATTTGAGCCTCAATTATATTGCAAAGTCATCAAAATGGCGTCTGAACTCAAAATTTCATTTTTTCAAAAATGACGTCATCAAATTTATGCAAATTTGACTATAACTCCTTTAATATTGGTCATTTTTCACCCAAATTTGGATATGTTGTAGCTGAGACAATTCTCTACAAGATCAGTTACCACGATTTTTCATTTTGACAAAGGGATCATGGTGTATTTTTGCGAATAAAGTAGGTATGTCAATTTTTCTCATTTTGCGTGTATTCTCTATGGGAGATGACTTTTTCTCATATCTTGATTCTACATTCCCGTCTTCTTTGAGCAGTATCTTTGTAATTTCTGCTCGATTTTCTTCCAAATTTTAATATGTTATAGCTGAGACTATAAGCTTTCACAAATGTGCCCTCCAATTTTTGATCAGATGTCGGGATCATGCCCATTTTTTCACTACAAAATGTGATTTCAGAATCCCGTATTTCGTTTACGTGTTATCTCTATTGGAAATATTTTGGTCCATTGGTAAAGCACTTGCCTTCCATTCCGGCGACCCCCGGATCGATTCCCGGTGGGACCATTTTTTTTTTTTTTTTTTTTCACTTTTTTTTTTTTTTTTGGCCTTTCATTTTACCATCTTCTTCGTCTATTATAACATAAACCATCACAAACAATGTAATAAACTGCCTAATTTTGCGTGTTATGTCTATTGGAAAATAGTGTGCAGTAGTTTGTGTACAATCTCATTCCCTGTCGTGTATTAAAGCTAAGGGGATAATCTCCCACATGTCCTGCAATATCAAATCGTCCAGTTCGTTATCCCGATTTCTCCAAATCGGCTCAGTCAATTTTCTTCATATTTTCGTCAGTCATCAGTCCTAATAAGGTCAAGATCCCACATCTTTTTCAAGGTCATCAGGTTATTGTGACGTCATCCAGGCGCCATTTTGTGAAAATCAACTTATGGTCATATGTTCATAACGAAATGTCATTTCTCATTCATATTTGGCATGATTGAAGCTGATATCAATCCGGTCAATCCCAGAGATTTAGACGCGCGCGTGCGCACACGTTCGCGCGTCAGTGCCCACGCAAATATGAAAAATGCCACCCCCAATAACTCCCAAACGAGGAGGTAAATCTTTCTGAATTTTGCCTCGTCCATTACATTTCGACCACATATCATGCACACCAAAAATCAGATTCAGAGCTCAATTCGTTTTTTTTTTATTATTCATTTTTTCCTTTTTTGACCCCCCCCCCCTTTTTTTTACGGGGGCAATAACTCAAAAACGAAACCATGAATCTTTTTAAAATTCAGCACAGTAATGAGGACTGATAAGAAGAATTGACGGTGAAAATCTGAGGTTCATGACGACATTATGACGTCATCTAGGCTTCATTTAGTGATTTTGGGGTGAAAAATACCCTTGTCGGACCTTGAACGGGGCCTCTAACTTCAGTTTGCGGGGTGCTAGAGACTTGGGACTTGATTCAAATGAAAGAGCAGAAAATTCTACACAAGAAAGGCTTGCAGCTCAAACGTTTTAACGGTCGTTTTCAGGCCGAAAATGGCTTTCAAAGTTTAAATTGCCCATTTTGCCATAGACACACACGTTATAGGTATTATTATTAGGTGGTCTGTCATAGACAGATCACCTTTTAATTTCGTCAGAATTTTCTTTCTTTATTTCTTTATTTATTATTCTTTATTTTTATTTTTCTCCCACTTTCTTGTTTCCATGATATCTCAAGATCGTCCAAGTCAAATTTTTTCAAATTTTCGTCAGTTATCAGGCCATCATTGAGCAAGCTCCCGCATCTTTTTCAAGGTCATCAGGTCATTGTGACGTCATCAAGGCGCCATTTTATGAAATCACATTATTGATCATATCTTCAAAACGAGCCGTCAAAAATGAACCACATTTGGTACACATTAACTTCAGGTCAAGGGTCAACATCACATGACATCAAAACGCGCGCACGCGTCATGACGCGCACGTACGCGTGCGTCAAAATTTAGAAATGCTTAAAATCACTTTTTGATCAAAGTAGAGTACAGTTCAGGTCATTTTAAGCATTTCAAAATTTTGCACGCGCACGCGTCCGCGCGCGCGTTTTGCGCGTGCGCAGCACGTACGGAAGGTAAAAATGCCGTTTTTTTTGCATGGTATCGATTTCTGATAAAATTCTTGACAATTTCCAATTAGTTTCAGTCATTCTTGACATCTAATAATGCCGCACGCGTGCGTCAAACTTTAAAATCCGTGCGCGCGTCTTTGGCGAAAATAACGTAAAAACGTGCAAAAACATGCCTCTACAAAATTAACTCTAGCTCTTTAAATAGTCCATAAACCCCCCAATTTTTTTTCATATTTGGGTAGAGGAGGAATCATAGATATAATTTCATGGGTAATTTGAGCCTCAATTATATTGCAAAGTCATCAAAATGGCGTCTGAACTCAAAATTTCATTTTTTCAAAAATGACGTCATCAAATTTATGCAAATTTGACTATAACTCCTTTAATATTGGTCATTTTTCACCCAAATTTGGATATGTTGTAGCTGAGACAATTCTCTACAAGATCAGTTACCACGATTTTTCATTTTGACAAAGGGATCATGGTGTATTTTTGCGAATAAAGTAGGTATGTCAATTTTTCTCATTTTGCGTGTATTCTCTATGGGAGATGACTTTTTCTCATATCTTGATTCTACATTCCCGTCTTCTTTGAGCAGTATCTTTGTAATTTCTGCTCGATTTTCTTCCAAATTTTAATATGTTATAGCTGAGACTATAAGCTTTCACAAATGTGCCCTCCAATTTTTGATCAGATGTCGGGATCATGCCCATTTTTTCACTACAAAATGTGATTTCAGAATCCCGTATTTCGTTTACGTGTTATCTCTATTGGAAATATTTTGGTCCATTGGTAAAGCACTTGCCTTCCATTCCGGCGACCCCCGGATCGATTCCCGGTGGGACCATTTTTTTTTTTTTTTTTTTCACTTTTTTTTTTTTTTTTGGCCTTTCATTTTACCATCTTCTTCGTCTATTATAACATAAACCATCACAAACAATGTAATAAACTGCCTAATTTTGCGTGTTATGTCTATTGGAAAATAGTGTGCAGTAGTTTGTGTACAATCTCATTCCCTGTCGTGTATTAAAGCTAAGGGGATAATCTCCCACATGTCCTGCAATATCAAATCGTCCAGTTCGTTATCCCGATTTCTCCAAATCGGCTCAGTCAATTTTCTTCATATTTTCGTCAGTCATCAGTCCTAATAAGGTCAAGATCCCACATCTTTTTCAAGGTCATCAGGTTATTGTGACGTCATCCAGGCGCCATTTTGTGAAAATCAACTTATGGTCATATGTTCATAACGAAATGTCATTTCTCATTCATATTTGGCATGATTGAAGCTGATATCAATCCGGTCAATCCCAGAGATTTAGACGCGCGCGTGCGCACACGTTCGCGCGTCAGTGCCCCCGCAAATATGAAAAATGCCACCCCCAATAACTCCCAAACGAGGAGGTAAATCTTTCTGAATTTTGCCTCGTCCATCACATTTCGACCACATATCATGCACACCAAAAATCAGATTCAGAGCTCAATTCGTTTTTTTTTTATTATTCATTTTTTCCTTTTTTGACCCCCCCCCCTTTTTTTACGGGGGCAATAACTCAAAAACGAAACCATGAATCTTTTTAAAATTCAGCACAGTAATGAGGACTGATAAGAAGAATTGACGGTGAAAATCTGAGGTTCATGACGACATTATGACGTCATCTAGGCTTCATTTAGTGATTTTGGGGTGAAAAATACCCTTGTCGGACCTTGAACGGGGCCTCTAACTTCAGTTTGCGGGGTGCTAGAGACTTGGGACTTGATTCAAATGAAAGAGCAGAAAATTCTACGCAAGAAAGGCTTGCAGCTCAAACGTTTTAACGGTCGTTTTCAGGCCGAAAATGGCTTTCAAAGTTTAAATTGCCCATTTTGCCATAGACACACACGTTATAGGTATTATTATTAGGTGGTCTGTCATAGACAGATCACCTTTTAATTTCGTCAGAATTTTCTTTCTTTATTTCTTTATTTATTATTCTTTATTTTTATTTTTCTCCCACTTTCTTGTTTCCATGATATCTCAAGATCGTCCAAGTCAAATTTTTTCAAATTTTCGTCAGTTATCAGGCCATCATTGAGCAAGCTCCCGCATCTTTTTCAAGGTCATCAGGTCATTGTGACGTCATCAAGGCGCCATTTTATGAAATCACATTATTGATCATATCTTCAAAACGAGCCGTCAAAAATGAACCACATTTGGTACACATTAACTTCAGGTCAAGGGTCAACATCACATGACATCAAAACGCGCGCACGCGTCATGACGCGCACGTACGCGTGCGTCAAAATTTAGAAATGCTTAAAATCACTTTTTGATCAAAGTAGAGTACAGTTCAGGTCATTTTAAGCATTTCAAAATTTTGCACGCGCACGCGTCCGCGCGCGCGTTTTGCGCGTGCGCAGCACGTACGGAAGGTAAAAATGCCGTTTTTTTTTGCATGGTATCGATTTCTGATAAAATTCTTGACAATTTCCAATTAGTTTCAGTCATTCTTGACATCTAATAATGCCGCACGCGTGCGTCAAACTTTAAAATCCGTGCGCGCGTCTATGGCGAAAATAACGTAAAAACGTGCAAAAACATGCCTCTACAAAATTAACTCTAGCTCTTTAAATAGTCCATAAACCCCCCAATTTTTTTTCATATTTGGGTAGAGGAGGAATCATAGATATAATTTCATGGGTAATTTGAGCCTCAATTATATTGCAAAGTCATCAAAATGGCGTCTAAACTCAAAATTTCATTTTTTCAGAAATGACGTCATCAAATTTATGCAAATTTGACTATAACTCCTTTAATATTGGTCATTTTTCACCCAAATTTGGATATGTTGTAGCTGAGACAATTCTCTACAAGATCAGTTACCACGATTTTTCATTTTGACAAAGGGATCATGGTGTATTTTTGCGAATAAAGTAGGTATGTCAATTTTTCTCATTTTGCGTGTATTCTCTATGGGAGATGACTTTTTCTCATATCTTGATTCTACATTCCCGTCTTCTTTGAGCAGTATCTTTGTAATTTCTGCTCGATTTTCTTCCAAATTTTAATATGTTATAGCTGAGACTATAAGCTTTCACAAATGTGCCCTCCAATTTTTGATCAGATGTCGGGATCATGCCCATTTTTTCACTACAAAATGTGATTTCAGAATCCCGTATTTCGTTTACGTGTTATCTCTATTGGAAATATTTTGGTCCATTGGTAAAGCACTTGCCTTCCATTCCGGCGACCCCCGGGTCGATTCCCGGTGGGACCATTTTTTTTTTTTTTTTTTTTCACTTTTTTTTTTTTTTTTGGCCTTTCATTTTACCATCTTCTTCGTCTATTATAACATAAACCATCACAAACAATGTAATAAACTGCCTAATTTTGCGTGTTATGTCTATTGGAAAATAGTGTGCAGTAGTTTGTGTACAATCTCATTCCCTGTCGTGTATTAAAGCTAAGGGGATAATCTCCCACATGTCCTGCAATATCAAATCGTCCAGTTCGTTATCCCGATTTCTCCAAATCGGCTCAGTCAATTTTCTTCATATTTTCGTCAGTCATCAGTCCTAATAAGGTCAAGATCCCACATCTTTTTCAAGGTCATCAGGTTATTGTGACGTCATCCAGGCGCCATTTTGTGAAAATCAACTTATGGTCATATGTTCATAACGAAATGTCATTTCTCATTCATATTTGGCATGATTGAAGCTGATATCAATCCGGTCAATCCCAGAGATTTAGACGCGCGCTTGCGCACACGTTCGCGCGTCAGTGCCCCCGCAAATATGAAAAATGCCACCCCCAATAACTCCCAAACGAGGAGGTAAATCTTTCTGAATTTTGCCTCGTCCATCACATTTCGACCACATATCATGCACACCAAAAATCAGATTCAGAGCTCAATTCGTTTTTTTTTTATTATTCATTTTTTCCTTTTTTGACCCCCCCCCCTTTTTTTACGGGGGCAATAACTCAAAAACGAAACCATGAATCTTTTTAAAATTCAGCACAGTAATGAGGACTGATAAGAAGAATTGACGGTGAAAATCTGAGGTTCATGACGACATTATGACGTCATCTAGGCTTCATTTAGTGATTTTGGGGTGAAAAATACCCTTGTCGGACCTTGAACGGGGCCTCTAACTTCAGTTTGCGGGGTGCTAGAGACTTGGGACTTGATTCAAATGAAAGAGCAGAAAATTCTACACAAGAAAGGCTTGTAGCTCAAACGTTTTAACGGTCGTTTTCAGGCCGAAAATGGCTTTCAAAGTTTAAATTGCCCATTTTGCCATAGACACACACGTTATAGGTATTATTATTAGGTGGTCTGTCATAGACAGATCACCTTTTAATTTCGTCAGAATTTTCTTTCTTTATTTCTTTATTTATTATGGTCTGTCGGTATCGACAGATCACCTCTTAATTTCGTACGAATTTTCTTTTATTCTTTATTTTTATTTTTCTCCCCATTTCTTGTGGCCGTGACTTCTCAAAATCAACTGGATCAATTTTCTTCAAATTTTCGTCAGTTATCAGGCCTATCAAGGTCAAGTGCCCCTATCTTTTTCAAGGTCATCAGGTCATCGTGACGTCATCCAGGCGCCATTTTGTGAAATCACATTATCGATCATATCTTCATAACGAGTCATCAAAAATGAACCATATTAAACACACATAAACTTCAGGTCAAGGGTCAACATCAAATGTCAGCAAAATCCGCGGGCACGTCATGACGCGCACGTACGCGCGCGTCAAAATTTAGAAATGATCAAAATCACTTTTTGATCAAAGTAGAGTACAGTTCAGGTCATTTTAAGCATTTCAAAATTTTGCGCGCGCACGCGTCTGCGCGCGCGTTTTGCGCGTGCGCAGCACGTACGGAAGGTAAAAATGCCGTTTTTTTTGCATGGTATCGATTTCTGATAAAATTCTTGACAATTTCCAATTAGTTTCAGTCATTCTTGACATCTAATAATGCCGCACGCGTGCGTCAAACTTTAAAATCCGTGCGCGCGTCTATGGCGAAAATAACGTAAAAACGTGCAAAAACATGCCTCTACAAAATTAACTCTAGCTCTTTAAATAGTCCATAAACCCCCCAATTTTTTTTCATATTTGGGTAGAGGAGGAATCATAGATATAATTTCATGGGTAATTTGAGCCTCAATTATATTGCAAAGTCATCAAAATGGCGTCTAAACTCAAAATTTCATTTTTTCAAAAATGACGTCATCAAATTTATGCAAATTTGACTATAACTCCTTTAATATTGGTCATTTTTCGCCCAAATTTGGATATGATGTAGCTGAGACAATTCTCTACAAGATCAGTCACCACGATTTTTCATTTTGACAAAGGAATCATGGTGTATTTTTGCGAATAAAGGAGGTATGTCAATTTTTCTCATTTTGCGTGTATTCTCTATGGGAGATGACTTTTTCTCATATCTTGATTCTACATTCCCGTCTTCTTTGAGCAGTATCTTTGTAATTTCTGCTCGATTTTCTCCCAAATTTTAATATGTTATAGCTGAGACTATAAGCTTTTACAAGTGTGCCCTCCAATTTTTGATCAGATGTTGGGATCATGCCCTTTTTTTAACTACAAAATGTTATTTCAGAATCCGGTTTTTCGTCTACGTGTTATCTCTATTGGAAATATTTTGGTCCATTGGTAAAGCACTTGCCTCCCATTCCGGCGACCCAGGTTCGACTCCGGGTGGGTCCATTTTTTTTTTTTTTTTTTTTTTTTTTTTTTTTGCCTTTCATTCTACCATCTTCTTCGACTATTATAACATAAACCATCACAAACAATGTAATAAACTGCCTAATTTTGCGTGTTATGTCTATTGAAAATAGTGTGCAGTAGTTTGTGTACAATCTCATTCCCTGTCGTGTATTAAAGCTAAGGGGATAATCTTCCACATGTCCTGCAATATCAAATCGTCCAGTTCGTTATCCCGATTTCTCCAAATCGGCTCAGTCAATTTTCTTCATATTTTCGTCAGTCATCAGTCCTAATAAGGTCAAGTTCCCACATCTTTTTCAAGGTCATCAGGTTATTGTGACGTCATCCAGGCGCCATTTTGTGAAAATCAACTTATGGTCATATGTTCATAACGAAATGTCATTTCTCTTTCATATTTGGCATGGTTAAGGTCACTGTCATTCCAGTCAAGGTCATTTCGTTAAACGCGCGCGTACGCGTACGTCCGCGCGTCCGTGCGCGCGCAAAATTTAGAAATGATCCAAACCGTCCCAAATTCATTTTGCAAACGTTTCATGCCATTTCAAGCACTTTTCGAAAAATCGCCCATAAAACTGAACCTGTAGGGGCGCTATGCCACTTAGGTTATCGTGGTTATTGTCATTATTGTCATTATGATCATCATTATCAATATATCATTATCGTCACTGTCATCACTTATATGACCATATCTTATGATCATTGTCGTCAACATTATGATTATAATCTTGCAGAAATATTATCACACCTGACAAAGCACTTTGCCACAAAGACAGACCACCTAATTCGTCTTCAGTGACGAATTAAATTTCTAGTTATTCTTTATTTTTATTTTTCTCCCACTTTCTTGTTTCCATGATATCTCAAGATCGTCCAAGTCAAATTTTTTCAAATTTTCGTCAGTTATCAGGCCATCATTGAGCAAGCTCCCGCATCTTTTTCAAGGTCATCAGGTCATTGTGACGTCATCAAGGCGCCATTTTATGAAATCACATTATTGATCATATCTTCAAAACGAGCCGTCAAAAATGAACCACATTTGGTACACATTAACTTCAGGTCAAGGGTCAACATCACATGACATCAAAACGCGCGCACGCGTCATGACGCGCACGTACGCGTGCGTCAAAATTTAGAAATGCTTAAAATCACTTTTTGATCAAAGTAGAGTACAGTTCAGGTCATTTTAAGCATTTCAAAATTTTGCACGCGCACGCGTCCGCGCGCGCGTTTTGCGCGTGCGCAGCACGTACGGAAGGTAAAAATGCCGTTTTTTTTGCATGGTATCGATTTCTGATAAAATTCTTGACAATTTCCAATTAGTTTCAGTCATTCTTGACATCTAATAATGCCGCACGCGTGCGTCAAACTTTAAAATCCGTGCGCGCGTCTATGGCGAAAATAACGTAAAAACGTGCAAAAACATGCCTCTACAAAATTAACTCTAGCTCTTTAAATAGTCCATAAACCCCCCAATTTTTTTTCATATTTGGGTAGAGGAGGAATCATAGATATAATTTCATGGGTAATTTGAGCCTCAATTATATTGCAAAGTCATCAAAATGGCGTCTAAACTCAAAATTTCATTTTTTCAGAAATGACGTCATCAAATTTATGCAAATTTGACTATAACTCCTTTAATATTGGTCATTTTTCGCCCAAATTTGGATATGTTGTAGCTGAGACAATTCTCTACAAGATCAGTTACCACGATTTTTCATTTTGACAAAGGGATCATGGTGTATTTTTGCGAATAAAGGAGGTATGTCAATTTTTCTCATTTTGCGTGTATTCTCTATGGGAGATGACTTTTTCTCATATCTTGATTCTACATTCCCGTCTTCTTTGAGCAGTATCTTTGTAATTTCTGCTCGATTTTCTTCCAAATTTTAATATGTTATAGCTGAGACTATAAGCTTTCACAAATGTGCCCTCCAATTTTTGATCAGATGTCGGGATCATGCCCATTTTTTCACTACAAAATGTGATTTCAGAATCCCGTATTTCGTTTACGTGTTATCTCTATTGGAAATATTTTGGTCCATTGGTAAAGCACTTGCCTTCCATTCCGGCGACCCCCGGATCGATTCCCGGTGGGACCATTTTTTTTTTTTTTTTTTTCACTTTTTTTTTTTTTTTTGGCCTTTCATTTTACCATCTTCTTCGTCTATTATAACATAAACCATCACAAACAATGTAATAAACTGCCTAATTTTGCGTGTTATGTCTATTGGAAAATAGTGTGCAGTAGTTTGTGTACAATCTCATTCCCTGTCGTGTATTAAAGCTAAGGGGATAATCTCCCACATGTCCTGCAATATCAAATCGTCCAGTTCGTTATCCCGATTTCTCCAAATCGGCTCAGTCAATTTTCTTCATATTTTCGTCAGTCATCAGTCCTAATAAGGTCAAGATCCCACATCTTTTTCAAGGTCATCAGGTTATTGTGACGTCATCCAGGCGCCATTTTGTGAAAATCAACTTATGGTCATATGTTCATAACGAAATGTCATTTCTCATTCATATTTGGCATGATTGAAGCTGATATCAATCCGGTCAATCCCAGAGATTTAGACGCGCGCGTGCGCACACGTTCGCGCGTCAGTGCCCACGCAAATATGAAAAATGCCACCCCCAATAACTCCCAAACGAGGAGGTAAATCTTTCTGAATTTTGCCTCGTCCATCACATTTCGACCACATATCATGCACACCAAAAATCAGATTCAGAGCTCAATTCGTTTTTTTTTTTATTATTCATTTTTTCCTTTTTTGACCCCCCCCCTTTTTTTTACGGGGGCAATAACTCAAAAACGAAACCATGAATCTTTTTAAAATTCAGCACAGTAATGAGGACTGATAAGAAGAATTGACGGTGAAAATCTGAGGTTCATGACGACATTATGACGTCATCTAGGCTTCATTTAGTGATTTTGGGGTGAAAAATACCCTTGCCGGACCTTGAACGGGGCCTCTAACTTCAGTTTGCGGGGTGCTAGAGACTTGGGACTTGATTCAAATGAAAGAGCAGAAAATTCTACACAAGAAAGGCTTGCAGCTCAAACGTTTTAACGGTCGTTTTCAGGCCGAAAATGGCTTTCAAAGTTTAAATTGCCCATTTTGCCATAGACACACACGTTATAGGTATTATTATTAGGTGGTCTGTCATAGACAGATCACCTTTTAGTTTCGTCAGAATTTTCTTTCTTTATTTCTTTATTTATTATTCTTTATTTTTATTTTTCTCCCACTTTCTTGTTTCCATGATATCTCAAGATCGTCCAAGTCAAATTTTTTCAAATTTTCGTCAGTTATCAGGCCATCATTGAGCAAGCTCCCGCATCTTTTTCAAGGTCATCAGGTCATTGTGACGTCATCAAGGCGCCATTTTATGAAATCACATTATTGATCATATCTTCAAAACGAGCCGTCAAAAATGAACCACATTTGGTACACATTAACTTCAGGTCAAGGGTCAACATCACATGACATCAAAACGCGCGCACGCGTCATGACGCGCACGTACGCGTGCGTCAAAATTTAGAAATGCTTAAAATCACTTTTTGATCAAAGTAGAGTACAGTTCAGGTCATTTTAAGCATTTCAAAATTTTGCACGCGCACGCGTCCGCGCGCGCGTTTTGCGCGTGCGCAGCACGTACGGAAGGTAAAAATGCCGTTTTTTTTGCATGGTATCGATTTCTGATAAAATTCTTGACAATTTCCAATTAGTTTCAGTCATTCTTGACATCTAATAATGCCGCACGCGTGCGTCAAACTTTAAAATCCGTGCGCGCGTCTATGGCGAAAATAACGTAAAAACGTGCAAAAACATGCCTCTACAAAATTAACTCTAGCTCTTTAAATAGTCCATAAACCCCCCAATTTTTTTTCATATTTGGGTAGAGGAGGAATCATAGATATAATTTCATGGGTAATTTGAGCCTCAATTATATTGCAAAGTCATCAAAATGGCGTCTGAACTCAAAATTTCATTTTTTCAAAAATGACGTCATCAAATTTATGCAAATTTGACTATAACTCCTTTAATATTGGTCATTTTTCACCCAAATTTGGATATGTTGTAGCTGAGACAATTCTCTACAAGATCAGTTACCACGATTTTTCATTTTGACAAAGGGATCATGGTGTATTTTTGCGAATAAAGTAGGTATGTCAATTTTTCTCATTTTGCGTGTATTCTCTATGGGAGATGACTTTTTCTCATATCTTGATTCTACATTCCCGTCTTCTTTGAGCAGTATCTTTGTAATTTCTGCTCGATTTTCTTCCAAATTTTAATATGTTATAGCTGAGACTATAAGCTTTCACAAATGTGCCCTCCAATTTTTGATCAGATGTCGGGATCATGCCCATTTTTTCACTACAAAATGTGATTTCAGAATCCCGTATTTCGTTTACGTGTTATCTCTATTGGAAATATTTTGGTCCATTGGTAAAGCACTTGCCTTCCATTCCGGCGACCCCGGATCGATTCCCGGTGGGACCATTTTTTTTTTTTTTTTTTTCACTTTTTTTTTTTTTTTTGGCCTTTCATTTTACCATCTTCTTCGTCTATTATAACATAAACCATCACAAACAATGTAATAAACTGCCTAATTTTGCGTGTTATGTCTATTGGAAAATAGTGTGCAGTAGTTTGTGTACAATCTCATTCCCTGTCGTGTATTAAAGCTAAGGGGATAATCTCCCACATGTCCTGCAATATCAAATCGTCCAGTTCGTTATCCCGATTTCTCCAAATCGGCTCAGTCAATTTTCTTCATATTTTCGTCAGTCATCAGTCCTAATAAGGTCAAGATCCCACATCTTTTTCAAGGTCATCAGGTTATTGTGACGTCATCCAGGCGCCATTTTGTGAAAATCAACTTATGGTCATATGTTCATAACGAAATGTCATTTCTCATTCATATTTGGCATGATTGAAGCTGATATCAATCCGGTCAATCCCAGAGATTTAGACGCGCGCGTGCGCACACGTTCGCGCGTCAGTGCCCACGCAAATATGAAAAATGCCACCCCCAATAACTCCCAAACGAGGAGGTAAATCTTTCTGAATTTTGCCTCGTCCATCACATTTCGACCACATATCATGCACACCAAAAATCAGATTCAGAGCTCAATTCGTTTTTTTTTATTATTCATTTTTTCCTTTTTTGACCCCCCCCCCTTTTTTTTTACGGGGGCAATAACTCAAAAACGAAACCATGAATCTTTTTAAAATTCAGCACAGTAATGAGGACTGATAAGAAGAATTGACGGTGAAAATCTGAGGTTCATGACGACATTATGACGTCATCTAGGCTTCATTTAGTGATTTTGGGGTGAAAAATACCCTTGTCGGACCTTGAACGGGGCCTCTAACTTCAGTTTGCGGGGTGCTAGAGACTTGGGACTTGATTCAAATGAAAGAGCAGAAAATTCTACACAAGAAAGGCTTGCAGCTCAAACGTTTTAACGGTCGTTTTCAGGCCGAAAATGGCTTTCAAAGTTTAAATTGCCCATTTTGCCATAGACACACACGTTATAGGTATTATTATTAGGTGGTCTGTCATAGACAGATCACCTTTTAATTTCGTCAGAATTTTCTTTCTTTATTTCTTTATTAGGTGGTCTGTCGAAGACAGAACACCTATTAATTTCGTCAGAATTTTCTTTATTAGGTGGTCTGTCGTAGACAGATCACCTTTTAATTTCGTACGAATTTTCTTTCTTTATTAGGTGGTCTGTCGTAGACAGATCACCTCTTAATTTCGTACAAATTTTCTTTCTTTATTATTTATTAGGTGGTCTGTCATTGACAGATCACCTTTTAATTTCGTCAGAATTTTCTTTATTAGGTGGTCTGTCATTGACAGATCACCTTTTAATTTCGTCAGA
Source organism: Heliocidaris tuberculata (assembly GCA_025618425.1). Lineage (NCBI taxonomy): Eukaryota > Metazoa > Echinodermata > Echinoidea > Camarodonta > Echinometridae > Heliocidaris > Heliocidaris tuberculata. The sequence goes on from CM046849.1 coordinate 30,880,405, forward strand.
ATTTTCTTTATTATTTATTATTTATTTTTATTTTTCTCCCACTTTCTTGTTACCATGATTCCTCAAAATCAGCTCAGCCGATTTTTATCAAATTTTCGTCAGATATCAGGTCATAACAGGTCAAGCCCGGGTATCTATTTCAAGGTCATCAGAATATCATGACGTCATCCAGGCGCCATTTTGTAAAATGACAATATTGATCATATCTTCATAACGAGTCATCAAAAATGTCTTATATTTGACACACATGAACTTCAGGTCAAGGGTCAACATAAAATGTCAATAAAATCCGCGCGCGCATCATGACGCGCACGTACGCGCGCGTCAAAATTTAGAATTGCTCAAAATCACTTTTTTATCAAATTAGAGTACGGATCAGGACATTTTAAGCATTTCAAAATTTTCCGTTCGTGCGCGTCCGCGCGCGCGTTATGCGCGCGCACAGCGCGTACAGAACGTAAAAACGCCGTTTTTTTCGCATGGTCTGTCTTCCTGATACTATTCTTGACAATTTCCAACTATTTACAGTCATTCTCGACATTCCATAATGCCACACGCGCGCGTCAAACTTTCAAATTCGTGCGCGCGTCAATGGGCAATATAATGTAAAAAGTGGTAAAAACATGCCTATCTATAATCCGCCATAGCTCGTCAGAAAGTCCGTTGACCCCCAAATTTTATTACATATTTCGAAAGCCAGTAAGTTGTAGATCTGAATTCATGTATAATTTTGGCCACTCAAATGTTGTGACGTCATCATATTTGCCTATGAACTCAAAAATTCGATTTTGAAAAAATGACGTCGTAATTTTTGTATTCATTTGACAATATTTCAGTAATAGGTTGTCGATTTTCTTCCAAATTTTGATATGTTGTAGCTGAGACAATTCTCTACAAGATCAGTCACCACGATTTTTCATTTTGACAAAGGGATCATGGTGTATTTTTGCGATTAAAGGAGGCATGTCAATTTTTCACATTTTGCGTGTATTCTCTATGGGACATGACTTTTTCTCAAATCTTGATTCTACATTTCAGTCTTCTTTGAGCAGTATCTCTGTTATTTCTGCTCGATTTTCTTCCAAATTTTAGTATGTTATAGCTGAGACTATAAGCTTTTACAAGTGTGCCCTCCAATTTTTGATCAGATGTCGGGATCATGCCCATTTTTTAAGTACAAAATGTCATTTGAGAATCCCGTTTTTCGTCTACGTGTTATCTCTATTGGAAAACTTTTGGTCCATTGGTAAAGCACTTGCCTCCCATCCCGCCGACCCAGGTTCGAATCCCGGTGGGTCCATTTTTTTTTTGAATTTTTTTTTTTTCTTTTTGCCTCATATTTTACCATTTGCTTCTACTACTGGAACATATAAAATCACAAACAATGTAATAAACTTTTTTATTTTGCGTGTTATGCCTAATTGAATGTAGTTTGTGTACAACCCTATGGAAAATCTGATTGCCTGTCGTGTTTTAAACCAATGGGTTAATATCCCATGTATAATGCAATATGAAATTGCCCGATTTTCTTTGACGCAAGTCTCCATCCATTTTCAACATAATCAGGAATATTATCTTGCACAAATATTATCATATCTTAGCAATTTTACCATCGGGTAGACAGACCACCTAATTCGTCTTCAGTGACGAATTAAAGTTCTAGTTAGGTGGTCTGTCATAGACAGATCACCTCTTAATTTCGTCAGAATTTTCTTTATTAGGTGGTCTGTCATAGACAGATCACCTCTTAATTTCGTCAGAATTTTCTTTATTAGGTGGTCTGTTCTGTGAACAGATCACCTTTTAATTTCGTCAGAATTTTCTTTATTATTTATTAGGTGGTCTGTCCGTATCGACAGATCACCTTTTAATTTCGTCAGAATTTTCTTTATTATTAGGTGGTCTGTTCTGTGAACAGATCACCTCTTAATTTCGTCAGAATTTTCTTTATTATTATTTATTTATTTTTATTTTTATCCCACTTTCTTGTTACCATGATTCCTCAAAATCGGCTGAGTCAATTTTTTTCAAATTTTCGTCAGATATCAGGGCTTATATGATCAAGCTCGGGCATCTTTTTCAAGGTCATCAGGTCATCGTGACGTCATCCAGGCGCCATTTTGTGAAATCACATTATCGATCATATCTTCATAACGAGTCATCAAAAATGATCCATATTCAATACACATAAACTTCAGGTCAAGAGTCAACATAAAATGTCATCAAAATCCGCGCGTGCATCATGACGCGCACGTACGCGCGCGTCAAAATTTAGAATTGCTCAAAATCACTTTTTAATCAAAGGAGAGTACGGTTCAGGACATTTTAAGCATTTCAAAATTTTCCGTCCGTGCGCGTCCGCGCGCGCGTTATGCGCGTGCGCAGCGCATATAGAACGTAAAAACTCCGTTTTTTTTGCATGGTTTGTATTCCTTACACTATTCTTGACAATTTCCAACTATTTACAGTCATTCTCGACCTTCCATAATGCCACACGCGCGCGTCAAACTTTCATATTCGTGCGCGCGTCAATGGGCAATATAATGTAAAAAGTGCTAAAAACATGCCTATCTAGAATTAGCCATAGCTCGTCAGAATGAACCGGTACCCCCGAATTTTATTACATATTCTGAAAGCTTATGAGTTGTAGATTTCGATTCATGCAAAATTTTGGCCGATCGGATTTTGTGACGTCATCATATTTGCCAATGAACTCAAAATTTCAATTTTGAAAAAATGATGTCATAATTTTTGTATTCTTTTGACAATATTTCAGTAATAGATTGTCGATTTTCTTCCAAATTTTGATATGTTGTAGCAGAGACAATTGTCTACAAGATCAGTTCCACGATTTTTCATTTTGACAAAGGCATCATGGCGTATTTTTGCGATTAAAGGAGGCATGTCAATTTTTCTCATTTTGCGTGTATTCTCTATGGGACATTACTTTTTCTCAAATCGTAATTCTACATTCCCATCTTCTTTGAGCAGTATCTTTGTAATTTCTGCTCGATTTTCTTCCAAATTTTAATATGTTATAGCTGAGACTATAAGCTTTTACAAGTGTGCCCTCCAATTTTTGATCAGATGTCGGGATCATGCCCATTTTTTAACTACAAAATGTCATTTGAGAATCCCGTTTTTCGTCTACGTGTTATCTCTATTGGAAATATTTTGGTCCATTGGTAAAGCACTTGCCTCCCATTCCGGCGACCCAGGTTCGACTCCCGGTGGGTCCATTTTTTTTTTTTTTTTTTTTTTTTTTTTGCCTTTCATTCTACCATCTTCTTCGACTATTATAACATATACCATCACAAACAATGTAAAAAACTGCCTAATTTTGCGTGTTATGTCTATTGAAAGTAGGGTGCAGTAGTTTGTGTAGAATCTCATTCCCTGTCGTGCATTAAAGCTAAGGGGATAATCTTCCACATGTCCTGCAATATCAAATCGTCCAGTTCTTTATCCCGATTTCTCCAAATCGGCTCAGTCAATTTTCTTCATATTTTCGTCTGTCATCAGTCCTAATAAGGTCAAGTTCCCGCATCTTTTTCAAGGTCATCAGGTTATTGTGACGTCATCCAGGCGCCATTTTGTGAAAATCAACTTATGGTCATATGTTCATAACGAAATGTCATTTCTCTTTCATATTTGGCATGGTTAAGGTCACTGTCATTTCAGTCAAGGTCAATTCGTTAAACGCGCGCGTACGCGTACGTCCGCGCGTCCGTGCGCGTGCAAAATTTAGAAATGATCCAAATCGTCCCAAATTCATTTTGCAAACGTTTCATGCCATTTCAAGCACTTTTCGAAAAATCGCCCATAAAACTGAACCTGTAGGGGCGCTATGCCACTTAGGTTATCGTGGTTATTGTCATCATTATTGTCATTATGATCATCATTATCAATATATCATTATCGTCATTGTCATCACTTACATGACCATATCTTATCGTCATTGTCGTCAACATTATGATTATAATCTTGCAGAAATATTATCACACCTGACAAAGCACTTTGCCACAGTGAAAGACAGACCACCTAATTCGTCTTCAGTGACGAATTAAATTTCTAGTTTATTTTTATTTTTATCCCACTTTCTTGTTACCATGATTCCTCAAAATCGGCTCAGTCAATTTTTTTCAAATTTTCGTCAGATATCAGGTCTTACATGATCAAGCTCGGGTATCTTTTTCAAGGTCATCAGGTCATCGTGACGTCATCCAGGCGCCATTTTGTGAAATCAAATTATCGATGATATCTTCATAACGAGTCATCAAAAATGAACCATTTTTGGTACACATGAAATTCAGATCAAGGGTCAACATAAAATGTCATCAAAATCCGCGCGCGCATCATGACGCGCACGTACGCGCGCGTCAAAATTTAGAATTGCTCAAAATCACTTTTTAATCAAAGGAGAGTACGGTTCAGGACATTTTAAGCATTTCAAAATTTTCCGTTCGTGCGCGTCCGCGCGCGCGTTATGCGCGTGCGCAGCGCGTATAGAATGTAAAAACTCCGTTTTTTTGCATGGTTTCTATTCCTGACACTATTCTTGACAATTTCCAACTATTTACAGTCATTCTCGACCTTCTGTATTGCCACACGCGCGCGTCAAACTTTCAAATTCGTGCGCGCGTCAATGGGCAATATAATGTAAAAAGTGGTAAAAACATGCCTATCTAGAATCCGCCATAGCTCGTCAGAAAGTCCGTTGACCCCCAAATTTTATTACATATTTCGAAAGCCAGTAAGTTGTAGATCTGAATTCATGTATAATTTTGGCCACTCAAATGTTGTGACGTCATCATATTTGCCTATGAACTCAAAAATTCGATTTTGAAAAAATGACGTCGTAATTTTTGTATTCATTTGACAATATTTCAGTAATAGGTTGTCGATTTTCTTCCAAATTTTGATATGTTGTAGCTGAGACAATTCTCTACAAGCTCAGTAACCACGATTTTTCATTTTGACAAAGGGATCATGGTGTATTTTTGCGATTAAAGGAGGCATGTCAATTTTTCACATTTTGCGTGTATTCTCTATGGGACATGACTTTTTCTCAAATCTTGATTCTACATTTCAGTCTTCTCTGAGCAGTATCTCTGTTATTTCTCCTCGATTTTCTTCCAAATTTTAGTATGTTATAGCTGAGACTATAAGCTTTTACAAGTGTGGCCTCCAATTTTTGATCAGATGTCGGGATCATGCCCATTTTTAAAGTACAAAATGTCATTTGAGAATCCCGTTTTTCGTCTACGTGTTATCTCTATTGGAAAACTTTTGGTCCATTGGTAAAGCACTTGCCTCCCATCCCGCCGACCCAGGTTCGAATCCCGGTGGGTCCATTTTTTTTTTGAATTTTTTTTCTTTTCTTTTTGCCTCATATTTTACCATTTGCTTCTACTACTGGAACATATAAAATCACAAACAATGTAATAAACTTTTTTATTTTGCGTGTTATGCCTAATTGAATGTAGTTTGTGTACAACCCTATGGAAAATCTGATTGCCTGTCGTGTTTTAAACCAATGGGTTAATATCCCATGTATAATGCAATATGAAATTGCCCGATTTTCTTTGACGCAAGTCTCCATCCATTTTCAACATAATCAGGAATATTATCTTGCACAAATATTATATCTTAGCAATTTTACCATCGGGTAGACAGACCACCTAATTCGTCTTCAGTGACGAATTAAAGTTCTAGTTAGGTGGTCTGTCATTGACAGATCACCTTTTAATTTCGTCAGAATTTTCTTTATTATTATTATTTATTTTTATTTTTCTCCCACTTTCTTGTTACCATGATTCCTCAAAATCAGCTCAGCCAATTTTTATCAAATTTTCGTCAGATATCAGGTCATAACAGGTCAAGCCCGGGTATCTATTTCAAGGTCATCAGAATATCATGACGTCATCCAGGCGCCATTTTGTAAAATGACAATATTGATCATATCTTCATAACGAGTCATCAAAAATGTCTTATATTTGACACACATGAACTTCAGGTCAAGGGTCAACATAAAATGTCAATAAAATCCGCGCGCGCATCATGACGCGCACGTACGCGCGCGTCAAAATTTAGAATTGCTCAAAATCACTTTTTTATCAAATTAGAGTACGGATCAGGACATTTTAAGCATTTCAAAATTTTCCGTTCGTGCGCGTCCGCGCGCGCGTTATGCGCGCGCACAGCGCGTACAGAACGTAAAAACGCCGTTTTTTTCGCATGGTCTGTCTTCCTGATACTATTCTTGACAATTTCCAACTATTTACAGTCATTCTCGACATTCCATAATGCCACACGCGCGCGTCAAACTTTCAAATTCGTGCGCGCGTCAATGGGCAATATAATGTAAAAAGTGGTAAAAACATGCCTATCTATAATCCGCCATAGCTCGTCAGAAAGTCCGTTGACCCCCAAATTTTATTACATATTTCGAAAGCCAGTAAGTTGTAGATCTGAATTCATGTATAATTTTGGCCACTCAAATGTTGTGACGTCATCATATTTGCCTATGAACTCAAAAATTCGATTTTGAAAAAATGACGTCGTAATTTTTGTATTCATTTGACAATATTTCAGTAATAGGTTGTCGATTTTCTTCCAAATTTTGATATGTTGTAGCTGAGACAATTCTCTACAAGATCAGTCACCACGATTTTTCATTTTGACAAAGGGATCATGGCGTATTTTTGCGATTAAAGGAGGTATGTCAATTTTTCTCATTTTGCGTGCATTCTCTATGGGACATGACTTTTTCTCAAATCTTGATTCTACATTCCCGTCTTCTTTGAGCAGTATCTCTGTTATTTCTGCTCGATTTTCTCCCAAATTTTGGTATGTTATAGCTGAGACTATAAGCTTTCACAAGTGTGCCCTCCAATTTTTGATCAGATGTCGGGATCATGCCCTTTTTTAAACTACAAAATGTCATTTGAGAATCCCGTTTTTCGTCTACGTGTTATCTCTATTGGAAATATTTTGGTCCATTGGTAAAGCACTTGCCTCCCATTCCGGCGACCCAGGTTCGACTCCCGGTGGGTCCATTTTTTTTTTTTTTTTTTTTTTTTTTTTTTTGCCTTTCATTCTACCATCTTCTTCGACTATTATAACATATACCATCACAAACAATGTAAAAAACTGCCTAATTTTGCGTGTTATGTCTATTGAAAGTAGTGTGCAGTAGTTTGTGTAGAATCTCATTCCCTGTCGTGTATTAAAGCTAAGGGGATAATCTTCCACATGTCCTGCAATATCAAATCGTCCAGTTCGTTATCCCGATTTCTCCAAATCGGCTCAGTCAATTTTCTTCATATTTTCGTCAGTCATCAGTCGTAATAAGGTCAAGTTCCCACATCTTTTTCAAGGTCATCAGGTTATTGTGATGTCATCCAGGCGCCATTTTGTGAAAATCAACTTATGGTCATATGTTCATAACGAAATGTCATTTCTCTTTCATATTTGGCATGGTTAAGGTCACTGTCATTCCAGTCAAGGTCATTTCGTTAAACGCGCGCGTACACGTACGTCCGCGCGTCCGTGCACGCGCAAAATTTAGAAATGATCCAAATCGTCCCAAATTCATTTTGCAAACGTTTCATGCCATTTCAAGCACTTTTCGAAAAATCGCCCATAAAACTGAACCTGTAGGGGCGCTATGCCACTTAGGTTATCGTGGTTATTGTCATCATTATTGTCATTATGATCATTATCAATATATCATTATCGTCATTGTCATCACTTATATGACCATATCTTATGATCATTGTCGTCAACATTATGATTATAATCTTGCAGAAATATTATCACACCTGACAAAGCACTTTGCCACAGTGAAAGACAGACCACCTAATTCGTCTTCAGTGACGAATTAAATTTCTAGTTATTTATTTATTTTTATTTTTATCCCACTTTCTTGTTACCATGATTCCTCAAAATCGGCTCAGTCAATTTTTTTCAAATTTTCGTCAGATATCAGATCTTACATGATCAAGCTCGGGTATCTTTTTCAAGGTCATCAGGTCATCGTGACGTCATCCAGGCGCCATTTTGTGAAATCAAATTATCGATGATATCTTCATAACGAGTCATCAAAAATGAACCATTTTTGGTACACATGAACTTCAGGTCAAGGGTCAACATAAAATGTCAATAAAATCCGCGCGCGCATCATGACGCGCACGTACGCGCGCGTCAAAATTTAGAATTGCTCAAAATCACTTTTTTATCAAATTAGAGTACGGATCAGGACATTTTAAGCATTTCAAAATTTTCCGTTCGTGCGCGTCCGCGCGCGCGTTATGCGCGCGCACAGCGCGTACAGAACGTAAAAACGCCGTTTTTTTCGCATGGTCTGTCTTCCTGATACTATTCTTGACAATTTCCAACTATTTACAGTCATTCTCGACATTCCATAATGCCACACGCGCGCGTCAAACTTTCAAATTCGTGCGCGCGTCAATGGGCAATATAATGTAAAAAGTGGTAAAAACATGCCTATCTATAATCCGCCATAGCTCGTCAGAAAGTCCGTTGACCCCCAAATTTTATTACATATTTCGAAAGCCAGTAAGTTGTAGATCTGAATTCATGCAAAATTTTGGCCACTCAAATGTTGTGACGTCATCATATTTGCCTATGAACTCAAAAATTCGATTTTGAAAAAATGACGTCGTAATTTTTGTATTCATTTGACAATATTTCAGTAATAGGTTGTCGATTTTCTTCCAAATTTTGATATGTTGTAGCTGAGACAATTCTCTACAAGATCAGTCACCACGATTTTTCATTTTGACAAAGGGATCATGGCGTATTTTTGCGATTAAAGGAGGTATGTCAATTTTTCTCATTTTGCGTGCATTCTCTATGGGACATGACTTTTTCTCAAATCTTGATTCTACATTCCCGTCTTCTTTGAGCAGTATCTCTGTTATTTCTGCTCGATTTTCTCCCAAATTTTGGTATGTTATAGCTGAGACTATAAGCTTTCACAAGTGTGCCCTCCAATTTTTGATCAGATGTCGGGATCATGCCCCTTTTTTAAACTACAAAATGTCATTTGAGAATCCCGTTTTTCGTCTACGTGTTATCTCTATTGGAAATATTTTGGTCCATTGGTAAAGCACTTGCCTCCCATTCCGGCGACCCAGGTTCGACTCCCGGTGGGTCTTTTTTTTTTTTTTTTTTTTTGCCTTTCATTCTACCATCTTCTTCGACTATTATAACATATACCATCACAAACAATGTAAAAAACTGCCTAATTTTGCGTGTTATGTCTATTGAAAGTAGTGTGCAGTAGTTTGTGTAGAATCTCATTCCCTGTCGTGTATTAAAGCTAAGGGGATAATCTTCCACATGTCCTGCAATATCAAATCGTCCAGTTCGTTATCCCGATTTCTCCAAATCGGCTCAGTCAATTTTCTTCATATTTTCGTCAGTCATCAGTCCTAATAAGGTCAAGTTCCCACATCTTTTTCAAGGTCATCAGGTTATTGTGACGTCATCCAGGCGCCATTTTGTGAAAATCAACTTATGGTCATTGTTCATAACGAAATGTCATTTCTCTTTCATATTTGGCATGGTTAAGGTCACTGTCATTCCAGTCAAGGTCATTTCGTTAAACGCGCGCGTACGCGTACGTCTGCGCGTCCGTGCGCGCGCAAAATTTAGAAATGATCCAAATCGTCCCAAATTTATTTTGCAAACGTTTCATGCCATTTCAAGCACTTTTCGAAAAAATCGCCCATAAAACTGAACCTGTAGGGGCGCTATGCCACTTAGGTTATCGTGGTTATTGTCATCATTATTGTCATTATGATCATCATTATCAATATATCATTATCGTCATTGTCATCACTTATATGACCATATCTTATCATCATTGTCGTCAACATTATGATTATAATCTTGCAGAAATATTATCACACCTGACAAAGCACTTTGCCACAGTGAAAGACAGACCACCTAATTCGTCTTCAGTGACGAATTAAATTTCTAGTAGGTTAATTTTACTTTTGTCAAAACGAGCTTTCCTTTTTCCGCCCACTTTTTGTTACCATGAAATCTCAAAGTCGGCTCAGTCCAATTTCTTCAAATTTTCGTCAGTCATCAGCCCCTATAAGATCAAGCTCGGGCATCTTTTTCAAGCTCATCAGGTCATCGTGACGTCATGCAGGCGCCACTTTGTGAAAATCAACTCATGGTCATATCTTCCTAACGGAAAATCATTTCTCGATCATATTTGCCATGATTAAAGCTAAAATCAATCCGGTCAATTTCAGAAAATTAGACGCTCGCGGACGTACGCGTTCTCGCGTCAGTGCCCCCTCAACAGTGAAAAATGCCACCCCCGATAACTCCCAAACGAGGAGGTCAATCTTTCTCAATCTTCCCATAGTCATCACATCTGCACCAAATATCATGCACACAAAAATCACATTCACACCTCAATTCGTTTTTTTTTTTATAATTCATTTTTTCCTTTTTTACCCCCCCCTCTTTTTTACGGGGGCAATAACTCAAAAACGAAACCATGAATCTTTTTAAAATTCAGCACAGTAATGAGGACTGATAAGAAGAATTGACGGTGAAAATCTGAGGTTCATGACGACATTATGACGTCATCCAGGCTTCATTGAGTGATTTTGGGGTGAAAAATACCCTTGTCGGACCTTGAACGGGGCCTCTAACTTCAGTTTGCGGGGTGCTAGAGACTTGGGACTTGATTCAGATGAAAGAGCAGAAAATTCTACACAAAAAAGGCTCGTATAGCTCAAACGTTTTAACGGTCGTTTTCAGGCCTAAAAAGGCTTTCAAAGTTTAAATTGCCCATTTTGCCATAGACACACACGTTATTAGGTATTATTAGGTGGTCTGTCGGTATCGACAGATCACCTTTTATTTTCGTCAGAATTTTCTTTATTTCTTTATTTTTTTTTAATTTTTCCCACACTTTCTTGTTACCATGATTCCGGAATATCGGCTCACCCAATTTTTATGAAATTTTTGTCAGATATCAGGTTATATCAGATCAAGTTCTGGCATCTTTTTCAAGGTCATCAGGTCATCGTGACGTCACCAGGCGCCATTTTGTGAAATCACATTATCGATCATATCTTCATAACGAGTCATCAAAAATAAACCATATTTGAACACATTAAATTTCAGGTCATGCTTCAACATAAAATTTAACAAAATCCGCACGCGCATCATGACGCGCACGTACGCGTGCGTTCAAAATTTTAAAAATGCTCAAAATCACTTTTTAATCAAAGGAGAGTATGGTTCAGGACATTTTAAGCATTTCAAAATTTTCCGTCCGTGCGCGTCCGCGCGCGCGCGTTATGCGCGTGCACAACTCGTACAGAACGTAAAAAACGCCGTTTTTGTGCATGGTTTGTATTCCTGACACCAATCTTGACAATTTCCAACTATTTACAGTCATTCTCGACATTCCATAATGCCACACGCGCGCGTCATACTTTCAAATTCGTGCGCGCGTCAATGGGCAATATAATGTAAAAAGTGCTAAAAACATGCCTATCTAGAATCCGCCATAGCTCGTCAGAAAGCGTGGAAACCCCCCATTTTTTTACATTTTCTGAAAGCCTATGAGTTGTAGATTGTAATTCATGAAAAAAAATCGGGGGGTCAATCGAACGGAACGTCGTCACATTTGCATATGAACTCAAAAAATTCGATTTTGAAAAAATGACGTCATAATTTTTGTATTCATATGACAATATTTCAGTAAATGATTGTCGATTTTCTTCCAAATTTTGATATGTTGTAGCTGAGACAATTCTCTACAAGATCAGTCACCACGATTTTTCATTTTGACAAAGGCATCATGGCGTATTTTTGCGATTAAAGGAGGCATGTCAATTTTTTCATTTAGCGTGTATTCTCTATGGAGATGATGACTTTTTCTCAAATCTTGATTCTACATTCCCGTCTTCTTTGAGCAGTATCTTGTAATTTCTGCTCGATTTTCTTCCAAATTTTAATATGTTTTAGCTGAGACTATAAGCTTTTACAAGTGTGGCCTCCAATTTTTGATCAGATGTCGGGATCATGCCCGTTTTTTAAGTACAAAATGTCATTTGAGAATCCCGTTTTTCGTCTACGTGTTATCTCTATTGGAAAACTTTTGGTCCATTGGTAAAGCACTTGCCTCCCATCCCGCCGACCCAGGTTGAATCCCGGTGGGTCCATTTTTTTTTTTTTTTTTTTTTTTTTTTTTTTTTTTGCCTCATATTTACCATTTGCTTCGTACTACTGTAACATATAAAATCACAAACAATGTAGTAAACTGCCTAATTTTGCGTGTTATGTCTATTGGAAAGTAGTGTGCAGTAGTTTGTGTACAATCTCATTCCCTGTCGTGTATTAAAGCTAGGGGGATAATCTCCCACATGTCCTGTAATATCAAATCGTCCAGTTCGTTATCCCGATTTCTCAAAATCGGCTCAGTCAATTTTCTTCATATTTTCGTCAGTCATCAGTCCTAATAAGGTCAGTTCCCCCATCTTTTTCAAGGTCATCAGGTTATCGTGACGTCATCCAGGCGCCATTTTGTGAAAATAAACTTATGGTCATATCTTCATAAAGAAATGTCATTTCTCTTTCATATTTGGCATGGTTAAGGTTACTGTCATTCCAGTCAAGGTCATTTCATTAAACGCGCGCGTACGCGTCCGTGCGCGCGTCCGTGTGCGCGTAAAATTTATAAATTCTTCAAATCCTCCTAAATTCATTTTGCACACGTTTTATGCCATTTCAAGCACTTTTAAAAAAATCGCCCATAAAATTGAACTTGTAGGGGCGCTCTATGCCACTTAGATTATCGTGGTGATTTTCATTATTGGTGTCATTATGATCATCATTATCAATATATCATTATCGTCATTGTCATCACTTCTATGACCATCTTATCATCATTGTCGCCAACATTATGATTATAATCTTGCAGAAATATTATCACATCTGACAAAGCAATTTGCCACAGTGACAGACCACCTAATTCGTCTTCAGTGACGAATTAAATTTCTAGTTTATTTTTATTTTTCTCCCACTTTCTTGTTACCATGATTCCTCAAAATCAGCTCAGCCAATTTTTATCAAATTTTCGTCAGATATCAGGTCATAACAGGTCAAGCCCGGGTATCTATTTCAAGGTCATCAGAATATAATGACGTCATCCAGGCGCCATTTTGTAAAATGACAATATTGATCATATCTTCATAACGAGTCATCAAAAATGTCTTATATTTGACACACATGAACTTCATGTCAAGGGTCAACATAAAATGTCAATAAAATCCGCGCGCGCATCATGACGCGCACGTCACGCGCGCGTCAAAATTTAGAATTGCTCAAAATCACTTTTTATCAAATTAGAGTACGGATCAGGACATTTTAAGCATTTCAAAATTTTCCGTTCGTGCGCGTCCGCGCGCGCGTTATGCGCGCGCACAGCGCGTACAGAACGTAAAAAAAACGCCGTTTTTTTCGCATGGTCTGTCTTCCTGATACTATTCTTGACAATTTCCAAACTATTTACAGTCATTCTCGACATTCCATAATGCCACACGCGCGCGTCAAACTTTCAAATTCGTGCGCGCGTCAATGGGCATATATGTAAAAAGTGGTAAAAACATGCCTATCTATAATCCGCCATAGCTCGTCAGAAAGTCGTTGACCCCAAAATTTTATTACATATTCGAAAGCCAGTAAGTTGTAGATCTGAATTCATGTATAATTTTGGCCACTCAAATGTTGTGACGTCATCATATTTGCCTATGAACTCAAAAATTCGATTTTGAAAAAAATGACGTCGTAATTTTTGTATTCATTTGACAATATTTCAGTAATAGGTTG
>CM046849.1:30894794-30981170 GCA_025618425.1 Heliocidaris tuberculata
TATTTCCATCAGTTATCATAATTCATGGAAATTTTATTCATAAATATATTTTTTTGTTAATATATGAAAAAAGAAAGCTTATGGAGGGAAAAAAATATTCTGATAAAATTATAAACTCATAGACTGAATCAAATCTTCCTCCATTGCAGTTATTATGTGTTCCATTGCTTTCTGAATATGTTTTAATGATTATATTCTGTCACTGTTTTTTCTGTACTGGTGGGGGGCCTGGGAGCCCCCCCCCCCCCCCGACAAATTTCGCCGTACATTTTGAACCGCCGCATTTCACGCCACGCACAACTTTCTGACTTTTCTGGATGCATTTTCAGATAGAACAGAGGACAATTAACCTTGAATTTGTTAGTGATACCTGACTTGCAAAGAAAATAGGAAAAGTGTTGTCCCCATTCATTTGTACACAGAACATGAATGAATTCACCATTTTTGGACTGATAATAGGTCACAAAAGGTGATGTGATGCTGTTGTAGTGTGCTTAAAATTTTTGTATTTTGGTCCCAAAAGATGGGCAAGAAAAATAGTTCTGTCACCGCTTTTGCCAAATTTTATCTCCCTGTAAAGTTGTTTGCAAAATTTGTGAAAGGCAGTTATTTCATCAGTGCCATATTCAATTGAATTAAATTCATTTAAGGTTTATTCAAAGAATTCACTCGGATAGATTAGTAATCGAATCAATGAAATAATTCGATTTTAATCTTATTAACAATACAGAGAAATTAAAGAATACTAGCAATCAATTGGTTGTTAAGTTAACGACTTAGATTTCCCTATCACCAATATCTGTATTTTTTAATCGATCTTTCCTAGGCTAATTGGTTCAGGTGCTTGCCTCTTTGCAATGTATTAATTTCATGGGTTGCAGCTGTTTAATAAAGCAATACTTTATACTGTGCACATACATGCATTGATTTTTTTGCTATGTACATAATTGATTTTTTTTTTAAATTTTAGTGCATACATTGATTCCTTAATAACCATTATGTTGGGGTTTTTTTTGCATTTCAGAATTTTCTCTTTCTTTCTATAAATGTTACCTTCCAGATGGTTGCAACCGGGTTCATTGAATTCATTAAAAAAACAGTGAAAATTATGAGAGTTCTTCTCCTCCAGTGACTTCTGCAACAGTCATTGCCAAAATGTCAGGGGAAAGTTTTTTTTTTTTTTTTTAGCTAAATCAATTTCATTTAGTGTATTTTGGAAATAGTGCCTTCTCCAGAGTTCAAATTATATGTACAATAAATACAGGATTTTCCAGTGCTGATGTATTTCACCTCAGCCGTGGGCCTAGATGATATTTTGATAGCATGAGAGAAATTGTGAATTTTCAGGTGATTACATGAATGTGTTCTATACTACTAACAATATGTATGCAATATTTTTTATGGTTGTGTATTTTATCTGCATTTACTGACAAATGCATTCAAGCGGTAAAAACATGCCATTATTATCTGTCAACTTTTCCAAAGACTTTATTTTTCTATTTATTAAACAGCTGTGGACTGATTTAGTATCCTGCCATTAACTTACACTTATAGTTCTTTCACTTTTGTGGACTTGAAGCTACTATTTCATTCTTCAAATAATGTGATGAGTTAGACCCTCACAAAAAACAATGCAGCAATGTAAATGACATTAACGTAGTTGCTAAATATTTCTGTATCTTATAACACACAGATAAGTAATTATGCTTATAGGGACTTTTGATGCATGTACAGCTACTTTTTTCACTCCAACATGCCAATTATTTACATGTGAACTTTGTTGTTGTTTTTTGTTTCTTGTTGCTTTGTTTTGTTGGGGTTTTTTCTGGGGGGGGGGGGGAGTTGCCATTGAGGTTTTTTTTTAAGGAGGCTTACTGTGTCATGTGGGACCCAATGTCGAACAGGGTTTGGTAGCAAGAAATTGACTGCGGAGCTTGTGTTGTACAATCCACAAACGTATGACACAGGATACACTTACATGTATTTACCTTTAAAGGTAATGTTTAGTTTTGGTAAAGCCCTCAAAAACTTTCTTCAGATTTATTGGCTTTTGTTGATAACTAGCAAGATACTAGCAATACAAAGATGCTGTGAAGGTTTCATGTCCTAAAGTGGCATATTTAACAATTGAGAGGCAAACAATAATAGGTGCCGGGTCAGGGATATACATGTAAACTCCCAACAACTTCAGCGTGCACTGTACACCATACAAGCGTTCAAAACCTACGCACAGTGACACACATGCTATCTGTGTGAAGCCCCGAGATTGTTGTGCGGTGAGCTGTCGGGGTGGAAAGATCCTAGCGTAGGGCAGAAATGAGTTTTGTTTCATGCCATTGTATTGTGAAAGAAATTATCTATAGAAAAGGTCTATTATTGCAGTACATATAAAAAGAATAATTGGGTAATGTGAGGTCTTGGAATCATCAAAATGATAAGAAATTGACTTTTTGCAATTCTTGTACTGTGAAGTTAGCTGCACACAGATGTGGGTATATTTGTGGTATTCTTTACATAAGAATTATAAAAATGAGAATCTCACTGCATATTTTCACCTTTTACCGGAACTCAATGTTCTCATTAAATCTATGTTTATTTTGACAGTTACATTCTGGCTGTTGGAGTAGAATCAGGAGCAATATCAATACATTCTTGGCTGCCTTCACAACCTGCATCATGGACTTGTCTCGTCTCCTTACCTAAAAAGTGAGTAGAATATTAAGCCACTGTATATCTTACTATAATCAGGGCAGGCCAGGCATCAGGCTAGTTTACAGGCACAAACCCTGGTCATTCAAGTGTCTGTACTGAAAGACTACCATAGGCCTTGTACTATAGCTGCTCCTGACACGACCAGTAGGAACCTGGGTTAGGCTTCTCTCCAGACACAGTGATTTTCTAATAAAGTGCCAAATTAGGGTCTGTGCTTGCAGACTAGCATCAGGCAGCAATGACATTTAAAGGGTAGTAGAGCAAGCAGCACATAAGTACTGACACAGCCTTAATCCATGTTTTGTAGAAATTTTACCTTTTGGAATTTTTGACATTACTTCTTTAATTAGTATTTTACACATTCCTGTCATATAATCTTGAAAATTGGCCTGTTATCATATTTTCGATTGATTCAGCTTCAGTGGCTAACTCAGAAACTGTCTAGAAATTCTTCTGGATAGTTGATTATTTAGTTAATAAGAATAGTTAGGAATTAGGAAAGTGTTGGACATTGACTGCAGTGAATAGCAGGATCATGTGTTGAAAAACTGTTTTTGCTTACAGTAGCAGACAGTAGTGAGATTGGACCAAAGCTATTTGGGATTTTCAGGGGTCTCCATAAAGAGGAGCAAAAGACTCTAAGCAGGAGTTGAAGTAAATCTACAAAATTAGATATCTGGGAATAGCAAACTTTCAATCTAGGTCTTGCAAAGGTTGGACACTTCGGTCAGTTTGAATGTTTTAAGAGTGAAAACAAGATTTTGTAATAATAGTAATAATAGTAATAATAATAATGGTTTCTTGAAAAGCACTTTACCAGAAACAACTGACCAAAGCGCTTACATTATCATTATTACCCCGGTCACTGGATTCAAGTACCATTCCGCACACTGCAGTGTGGAATCTCTATTCCCCAGGGAGCATTCCAGCTAGTCGCCTTTTTTACGGTGCACACAAGCTAGTCCAATCTGACTGACCTTCACATCCTACCAGGTACCCATTTAGCACCTGGGTGGAGTGTGGTAAATGTAGATTAATGTCTTGCCAAAGGATACTAGTGCTGTGCCAGGGTTCAAACACGTGACCTTCGCATCCCTCCAGTGGAGTGTTCAAACCACTCGACCACGACACCTACAATATTTGAAATCGTTTAGTGTGTGAATAATTGCCTTCTACTTCAAGCAAATGAAAGTACAGAGAGTGGTGAAGGAATTCATCGGGATGGTGTCAGTCTTTAGGAATTATAACACTTTTCAAAAGGGATATTACCTGTGACAGCTGCAATGTCTGTGTCCAACAATGTCATTTTGGTGATCTTCACATACATACTTGTCTGAAGAAAATTTCTGAAGCTTGAGACATCGAAAACTGTCACAGGTCCTTTTGCTGTGTTATACCACTAATTCCAAAATATGGAGAGTGTATTATTTCATTTCCTTTTGTCTTCCTTTACTAAAGTTCTTGTCACACCATGACTGTTAAGCGACTGAGATGGAGACCAGCCAGTAGAAGTCAACCAGCTGAATCCAGTCAGAACCAGTTACAATTGGCTAGCTGCAGTTCTGATGGAGCGTGCGGGTACACACATTCGAGAAACTGTCGTGACATTGGTCCTGCTCCTCCTAGCATGCTTAGAGACTGAAGACTACAAAACTTATCGACACTTTTTTAGACTTCAGTGACATTGTGGCAACAGTGTGGCAAGGCTTTCATAAACATAACTGTCAATGAAGTTAATGAAACCAGCGACCGATTAGTCTTTGTTCCATATTACCAATCGTTGTATATATTGGGCGATTCTGTGCGATGTGTCTTGTAAGACATGACATTTGTCCATATAATTCATCCCCAAATAAAAAGTTTCTTCTTATTATTTATTAAGTATTTGGCGTCACCTGTGCCTGGAGGGGAAAAGCGAACTTAATCACTGTAACCCTCGGTCTCTCCTCCCGATATAACTGACTGGGATGTGCAGGTGTATCACTACACCGGGGGTTCCCCCTTCTCTTCTTAGAACAGTGCAGTGGGTTTTTAACATGCAAAGGTGGTGACTCTCCTCTACACAGGGCCTCCATTTAACATCCTATCCGAGGGATGGAGTGTTTTCCACTGTAACATAGCCTGCGTCTACGACAGGGGAGGGGCACGTTAGCACACAACGCAGGCTTCAGTCATCTGCCCAGGGTGGATTCGAACCACAATCTTTGGTATGACAGGCAGACGCTTTACCGACTGAGCCAACTCGCTTCTTGATATGACAGTGAATAATGGCAGCAATACAAGAAAAACCGCTGGTTTAGTAGTCATATCAATATTTTGGGGATGAAATATATGGATATAGAAGACAAATACCGTACGGGACACATTACATTGAATCACCCTGTTATACGCTGGTACAAGAAAAAGTGTACTATCTAATTAGAAGCTAGGGTACCAAGTAGGTTAAGTGGATGACCGTTGGCTCATACTGCTTCTGCTGCCAATTTCCATCGAGGGGAGGGCAAGAATTATGATCGTGTAAAGGTACTTTGAACATCTCTTTATAGTCTGACACTATATCATTCCAAAGTGTTTGAGCAACATAGGGGAACATTGTTTTACTGCAATCTTAATATTCTACAGATATATTTGCGATGAGTTTTTGTCCTGTTTTCACACTTTTCATAGAATGCAATCCAGGGGAGGCATGTCTCATTGAGATCTGTACATCATCTGCGTACACGAAAACGGATAAAAAACCGTACTTTTTCAGCATTAGGCACGTAACCCAGGTTACGCATTTAGGGTATCAAAAACAGCAAAAATCAAGAAAAAGGGTATCAAATTCAGAGGTGATAAGAAGAAGATCTGCAGAAATCGTCTCTAAGGGTATAAAAATCAGAGCTGTTAGACGGGTTTCCCTGTTTAGGGTATCAAAACTACTCCTACTGCAATCCCTGTTTAGGGTGCTTTTCAGAAAGTGATGTACGTGGATGATGTACAGGTCTCAATGAGAATGAAGCCCTGCGGAAAAATCAATTTTAATGAAAAGAGAGGATAGAGAGAAGCAATTTTTAAAAAGTTCCATCAAAATCGGTTACAAAATGAGAAAGTTATGAAAGTTTGAAAAGTCTCAATTTACTTTCTATGGCGATCCTCAAATTGACAATGTTGCTTCAAAGTGACAGGTTTAGTAGTACAACTCTCCATATGCTTTGTACACAAAATTTCATATTTTCTCCATTATCTCTCAAGGTGCAGCTTGTCTCCTTAGCTCAAGATATATGATGGGAAAATGTATTTGACACAACATATGTTGAGTTCACAAAAAGCAAGCAACATCTTCAGAGATAATGGAGAAAATATGAAATTTTGTGTACAAAACATATTGAGAGTTGTAGGCCCTACTACTAAACTTGCCATTCTGAAGCAACATTGCCAATTTGAGGATCGCCATAGAAAATGAATTGAGACTTTTCAAACTTTCATACCTTTTTCATTTCGTAACCGATTTTGATGGAAATATTTTTTAAATTGCTTCTCTCTATCCTCTCTTTTCACACAAATAGAATTTCCTCAGGGTTTCATTCTCCTTTACGGGCAGGAGACCTCAAGTTGTTCAAGTAGTACATTGTCTTCAAGGGATCTGAGGGACAGCAGCCCAAAGGCAATTATTTTTCATGTACACATATTCTGCTTCTTTAAAACACACAGCATGATTTCAAATAAACTTGACAGTCTAATAATTTCCCAATGTTTACCAATCATTTGGGGATAGGACATAAACCTCTATGATGTTTGCTCTGGAACAGATGCATTTTCAAGATATCACATTTTGTATTGATTTTTCGGATTTACTCTGTCACAGTTGGAATGTTTTTTTAGTTATGATAGATTTCACTCACCAGCAAATTATCTCACAGATGAAACTGCTTCCAAACTTGCGATTTACAGCTTAGTGTTCTATGTTGATTAATATCAAAATATGCACAAATTTAGAATTACCAAAAAAGAACAGTTTATTATTATTTTAGAACTACAATATGTATCATCTTTAAAGGTACAGTAACATGATTAGATAATTATCCTGCTATGTTATTGCCTGCAACATAACTAAATATAATGAAACATATTTAAAAATAATATAGAATTGGTAGTATATTTCTAGTGATTGTTATGTTCTGCTTGCTCCCTGTGTTTTTGGAACATGGATGTAGAAACCGGTGTAACAACAGAAAGTAAATCCCCTTATCAGCTGCTCATGACAGAGGCGGCGAAACGTCGGGCTCAGACAATGGAAGTGGGGGGCACCTTTTGTTTGGCGGACAAAAGGTGCCCCCCCCCCCCCCACTTCCATTGTCTGAGCCCGACTCTCCGCCACCTCTGCATCATTATGCTTTATACTCGCCTACACTTTTATTTTTACTTTAGTTAAGTGCATGGTTATATTATTGTTGTTTAATCATGACTTTATTCAAGTTCAAGGCAGTGAATATAAACATATATACATAGAAAGACCAGGTCCATCGTTTCATGCCAAACGAATGGCAGGTCGAGAAATTTACATGGTTACGTAATGACAAAGTACAAATGCGTGAAAGAATAGTGTTAAATTAATAAAGTATCATGACTACAAAATTGTTTTATTTAATATGGCATGTTACGTATACTGGGCTCCTAAACTGTTGTAATAACAATTATAGCAATATCTTAAAGTCTAAACACGGGTTACAACTTGACGAAATACAAATACATGAGAGAATAGTGTTCAATTAATAAAATATCCTATCATTAATTACAAGGTTATTGTTTGGTTTGATAGGACATGTTACGTATACTAGGCTCCGAAATAGTTATAGTGATAATTAAAGTAATAATGAAATATAATGAAAAAAAAATATCACGACGGTACAGAGGCAACAATTATAATGTATAATAATAATACATTTAAATTTACCTTCTCAATCTTTAACATCTCACGTTCAATGAAATATATAAAAATATGTGCATATATTTCATTAATTTCAAATGGGAGAAGACGGGAGAATATCCCAAAACAGAATCCGCTTGCCAAAACTATCACTAACTACTGGATAATGAAACATTACGGATCTAAGTGTCGTACCTCCCCCCAGGCTCGCTCTTTCCTGGAATAAAATATTGTAAAGGAAGAGAGTATAGCAAGTTTAGACAGTGTCTGAAAGAATTCACTTGGACGGATTTTTGAGCCAGTTGTTTTGAGGATTCGTTTTAGGCGGCTTTTATTGCTTCGATCTACTAGGCCCCTTACCCCGACTTCTATCGCATAGAAAGACACTGTGTACCCATTGTCCTGGATATCCCTCACCAGTGAACTGTATTTTTCAACTTTCCTTTGGTGTGCATTCTCAAGGTTGGTTTCAAAGGGGACAGTTAACTCTATAATACTGATATGTTTGTCTTCTTCCCGTAGGATGACTAAATCTGGGCGCAGACTTGTAGTGAGAATGTGGGGAGGTACGGTGCCCCCAGCAATTGAATGCCCTTCTAAGTCGGTGTAAATGTTCCCGTTAAGCAGGTTTTCAAGGAATGTTTTGTGCATGTATCTCAGTATGTTATTATGTCGCCACTCATATCTATCAAGGAAGATTGGGCAGTTCGAGAGTATATGATGCAGGGTGCCAGTGGTATTGGGGCAGAAGATACATTTATCGCTAAGCCGTTTACCCCATGTGTGTAGGTTAGTGTAGGAGGGCAAGGAGTCTATGCACGCGTTAACAATAAAACTTAATACTCGTTTCGGGAGATTGTAAATAATCGATTTCCATGTTAGATTCTCATTTTCCAATAACAACAGTGAAGCAAATTTACCCTGTATCAAGAGTGGCGTTATACGATCAGACCAGTATTTGACTATATCTTCCTCGATTACCTGCTTAACAGTTTTCTTTACAGTTTGCCATGGGCTTGTCTGAACATCAATTATATTCTCAACTTTACCATGATTTACACTACATTGTACAATGGTTGACAGTTTACGTGACCATTGTGACTCCCTTTCAATAGCAGAGTCAATGGCTTGATTAACTACAAAATCAGCTTTGACCCTGGATCTACTAAAGGCGAGAGATTGGGACTGACAGTAAATATTGGATAGTCTAGGGATATTGAGACCTTGAGGTAAGTGGACAATAGCGACGTTGGAACCCCGAGCAGGAACGCCTAACCAACTTTTCAGGTATTTATCGGTTAATACGTCAAGTTTATCCAAATGGGTCTTTTGTAGTGTATGCACTGTAAGCAAAAAACGGATAGAATTGAGTAAGTATCGTGAATATATTGCAATCTTAAACTCCGGGCGCACCTGTAATTCGTTGATTCTTTGAAGTTTGACCAAAATATCATTTTGAACAAAATCACACACTTCGGCTGGTTTTCCGCTGAAGCAAATATACGAACCTAGAAATTTGTGAGGTTTTTCTTTGATTGAACGAATACATTCGTTGCCAATTGAATACTTGATTTCTTTCGGGACACCTCCACAAATTGAAAGGCTGCAGCATTTGGAAGGCTTTAATTTGAGTCCCATTGTTGATGTGTATGAGTGCAACTGA
The DNA here is from genome assembly GCA_025618425.1 of Heliocidaris tuberculata. NCBI lineage: Eukaryota > Metazoa > Echinodermata > Echinoidea > Camarodonta > Echinometridae > Heliocidaris > Heliocidaris tuberculata. Next base: position 30,904,079 of record CM046849.1, read on the forward strand.
TCGATTATTTTTTGATGTTGTACTTTGTTATTCGTTATCAAATTGAAATCGTCAGCATAAGGAGTTGTAATGATTCTGGTGCCATTCAAGTCATACCCTTGACTATCCTTCATTTGGCTCAGATATTCAATAAGAGGGTTGAAACATGACAAGAAAATGATAGGTGAGAGTGGGTCTCCCTGAAACACGCCTTTTTTGAACATGAATGATTCAGATGACCATTTCTTACATTTCACAATGCCTTGTAATCTACCATATAGGTTTCCAATATACACTGACAGGTTGTTGGGCACATGGAAACGTCAAAGGGAATGGGAAATTAACTCATGGCTCACACTTCCAAAAGCATCAGATAAATAAAAAAACGTTACATGCACAGTGCGTTTTGTGGTTTTACTGTGGGAAATTATCTCATGTAAGACTTGGTTGTGCTCCACACAACCATTAATTCCATTAATAAAGGCCTTCTGTACATTAGAATCAATAAGACGATTTATTGTCAGGTAGCTAACTAAACGGTTTGCAAGTATTTGATGAAAAACTTTGCTTACACAAGAAGTTAACGAAATCATTCTGAAATTTTCTGGTGCATTGGTATCCCCGCCCTTGGGTATAAGCGTTACTTGACAACGGGACCAACTGTCAGGGGGGTCATGTGTTTCAAGAAGAAGTTGAGAAAATAGGGTGGCCAGAAAATGATGAACACAAGGTGTATTTTTCAATAAACCGTACATAAGGCCATCTGGCCCGGGGGCGGAAGAAGCCTTCTTGGCCTGTAATACCGATTTGACTTGTTTGGGGGTTACTGGAGTCGAATCAAATTCGTCATTAGATTCATCTACATTAATATAGGGAAACCACTGAAGTTTATTAAAGTCGATGTGTTGTGCTTGAGAATATTTTCCTGGATAGTACTCATCCGCGATTTCTTTGGAGAAGGAAATAGTGGGTGTAGCCTTGTTAAAGTCTCCATTACACACTTGTTTTGAAAAGTTCCAGAAGTCGTTTCTGTATAACTTTTCCTGATGAGCTGCGCTTTTTTCCTCTTTTCTTTTATCAGATTGTTTTTTCAAATAAGATACTGCTTTAACTGCTAACCGAAAGTTTTTTCTGTCCTCCTCGGTGCTTTCCTTGCTGAATGATTTTCGGCGGAGGATGTTTTTCTTTTTCCGTGCGTCGGCTAAAGTTTTTGGCTCATGTTCGACGTATGTTGGAACTCAAAAGCGCGAATTGGTGCAAAAACCGCGAATTGCCGCCTAAGCATGTAGAAAATAAGTTCAGCGCGTAGTGTCATACTCTACGTATGTGCGACAGTGTTCCAGCGCGGCGGCGTGTGTTGGAGTACAACAAAGAGATTCTATAATCTTTTTGGAGTACAAAAGTCAAAGACATTCTATGTCATTATTATAGAATTTCTTTGACAAAAGCGCGAATTGGTGCAAAACCGCAAATTGCTAGACGCGGATCGTGTAACATTGTTTAACCCGCTCTGAACCCTACAAAACATCAAACATTTCTCATTAATTATCATGAAGCAGGGGCGTAAATCCACTTTGAAAAGTGGGGGGGGGGGGGGGGGGGGGGGGGGGTGATCCAGAATGTGTTGGTAGTTTGGTAGTCAGTCACTCACCGTCTCACGTAATAACTGCATGGACTGCACCAGCTGTGCGTGTTTGTTGTGCATATGTGCATGCTGTGCAATTATTGTACACATGTCACGCTGAACTTATTTTCTACATGCATAGGCGGCAATTCGCGGTTTTGCACCAATTCGCGCTTTTGAGTTCCAACAGACGTATGCCTGAGAGTTACATTCTGGGACGAAGTCGGGTTGCGCGGCGAAGTAGCCGAAGACAGTATGGCTGAAAGAATCGGCGGCCTCCTTAGGGGTCGAGATGCGATGACTTAAATCCTGATGAATAAATAATGATAAATTTCTTTCACACACTTGATTAGCACAGGTACAGACGCAATCGAAATGACTTCTCACTTGTTTGACAATACTTACTAGAGGAGCTTGCTAAGTATCTGGGCTGTGTGGTTGCCATGCTGAAATCTAAGCTTTGTATTATGCCTTATCAAATGACAATTTCAATAGTAAGTTATTAAATTGTGAAAATTGTTTTACTTTCTCAAAAGTAGTTAAATGATATTGTCAGGATTATGTAAACACACCCATTGTCTAACTGCGCCTGTTTGACAAGGCATAAGAGAGGGCATGCAAGGTATTTGTGTAATTAACATATGAATGGTAGATTCCAGCATGGCAGCTACATAGGCAGATAGTTACAAGCTCCTCTTTTATGTCTTTTCAAACAATATTGTGTAAATTTGACTATTTCGGGACAGGGTTCCCAGACTATTATGTTTTATTGAACATTCGCATCGCAGCCCAAGGGCTGTAAAGACCAGTTCTTTAATGTATTCAAATTTATCCACATTTCTTCTCTGAGCACCTATTGACGAGCTATTCCATTAACCTGCTTTTTATAAATGAGCCTCAATGCTTGGAATCCAGTTTGCATACATTACTTGTTGCTATGTCCGGCAAGCCTCGGGCAAGTTTTCAGGTTGTCAAGAACAACCTTTGTTTGAAAGGTATGTATACAATTTGAATACATTACCGAACCTGTCTATTGAACAGTATTTGTACAAAACTTAAAAGTTACTCACATGTACAACATACAGAAAATGTCAACATAATACAACATACACAACTTACATGTTTTTTTTAATGACATACAAAGAGGAAAATACCCAATACCATATGAAAAAATAAGTAAGTACCCGTATATATACTTTCAAATGATAAAATTATCATAGTATTATAAATATATGTTTTAACCGTTTCTTCTTTCTTTCTCTGATAGTATTCTGACTGTCCAAAATTAAATTCGACAGAAAATGGTACAAAATCTACATATCTCATTCACTACATGAGCCATCATCTGCCCCCCCCCCCCTATAAAACCACTCTAATAGACTCAAAGGAAGAAAAATCATATTTGTTTCCTTTGAGTTGTCTCTGCTGTGACCTATATACAGAAGCATGCTTGTCTAAAATGATGAACATTTTAAAAATGGATGGCGGGTCTCTTCCTACCCAGATCAGCAGATGTGCCTCATAAAAAATGATCAGTTGTGAAACTTTTTTTTTTCTTTAAACTATAGACACAGGAAAATTATCCAAATGACAATACAGTCCCATTTGCAATATATGCAAGGATAAAACATCAGTTTCATGCATTGCAAAGACGAGACACGAGTCCATTCCATAAACAATCTGCACTGTTCCCATTCATCGCAAACAAAGCACGTCATGAAAACATTTTTAGAAATATTGCCTGAAATATGGTGTGTTTTGGTTGTCCAAATAATTCATTACTTGAATGCATTGTTATATCTCACTTTTTATTACAACGTCGGTTATTACTTTGAACCCTCCATTAAAAAAAAAAAAATCCCGTTATTGGTTTTCGTTTTGGTCATCTATCTAGGGTACATGTATTGTCTGCCCAGAATAAAAATCAAATAGGAAATGGTTAAAAATCTATGCAAGGTTATATCTCATTGTTCCTAGCAGTTCTTTTTTTAATAAAGAGGCAACCCTGATCAATAATTCTGCTCAGTATTCTGGCTGTCCAAAATTAAATTCGATCGGAAATTGTAAAAAATCTGTAGACTTACATTGTAGTAGCCATCCCCCCCCCCCCCCCATCCTTTAAAACCTCTCTAATAGACTTGCAGAAGACAATTTAGTGGTCATGCATGAATATAGTGGGAAGCATATAATATATATACATGTATATCTATATTATAATGTATTCCATTATTGGAACTTCCTTTTGTTGTGTGTCACGTATCTACGCTAATGGCAGCCCAGCACTGAATCAGTATGAATTGTAAAAGTACAATGCAAATTCAAATTCAAATTCAAATTTATTGATATCAAATCCTTACATAATAGGATTATCACCAAAACAAAACAAAACAAAACTCAGCAGAGGCATGTTGAATATACAGGGACAGAATACAACAAAGTAAAGGCACATTATGTTAAAATAAAGATGTACATAATTACATGTATTAGATTATACTTGTTGTATATTCCTTTAATTACTCCAGTGGCCTTCAACCGATGCTGAATCAGCCATTTGAAAGAACGTTTTATATATTTTCATGACTTCCTTTGTTTGCAATTAATAGGGACAGTTCATAGGCAATCATAATTCTTTGTAACAAGTAGCAGTGATTGTTTATGGAAGGCACTCATTTCTTCTTGTCTTTACAATGCATGAAACTGATGCTCTATCACTTGCATGTATTGGAAATGGGACCTTCTCATTTTGATAATTTTACTCTGTCTATCCTTTTACGAAAAACAATGTTGTACAGCTGATCATTTAAATTATGGGGTACATCTGCTGATGTGAGTAGGAGGAGACCAACCATCCCTTTTTTTTTTTTCTTTTTTTTTAAATCATCATTTAGACAATCATTCTCCTGTAAATAGGTCACAGCAGAGACAACTCACACCTTCCACACACCTCACAGTGAGCTGACGTCGGGCCTCTGGGGGGCGTTTCATCACGTGTCTTGTCAGTGATTTTTACCGACAAATTTGCTCTCAGCCAATCAGATGGAAGGATTTCAGTAGCTTATAACAGTTATTGCAACTTGTCATTGATGACAAGTTTTATGAAACGGGGCCCTGGCTTCTCTAAAACCGGTGACACGACATTTGCTCCTGCGACATTTGCCCCTCCGTCCATATCTCGAAAGGTCAAAGGTTAAGGTCAAGGACATGATTTGGTTTTTTGTTAAGGACAATGTGAAGATTAGGATTAGGGTTAGGGTTAGGTTTAGGATTAACATGGCAAAGTTAGACCGGAGCAATTGTCGCAGGAGCAAATGTCATGGAACCCTAAAACCCGGCTCACTGGAGGTGTCATTTTGATTGCGTCATTACCTGCGCTAATATAGCCTGTGAAGGCAATTAATCCATATGCCAGTTATTAAAAGTATTCTTTGCACCGTTCATTTTACGATCACTTTTCAAAAGATATTACTCTTTCAAGATGCGCAAAAGAAAGTCAACGAGACGGTCCTAACATCAGCAAATAACTCCTCATGTGAGCTGGGCTTTATTCATTGTACGATTCTATGTAGTATTTTAGCGTATCATTAAAGCTATATGGGTTCCCACATAATAATAAAAATAATAATTAAACATTTATGTATAGCGCATAACACATAAGCAAATTTGCATGTCTCTATGCACTTTAAGAATAGAAAACAAGTTTATACAAGAAAAGAAAAAGAAAAAAAATGCACTGAGTTCATGTTTCTGACTATATAACTTTAAACCATAAGTGGTGAAAAAATATGTTTTCAAGGTACTAATAAAGGTGTCATAGGTTCTTATAGTTATGAGTTGTTCTGGCAATTTGTTCCACAAAAAAGTGGCTGCGTATGAGAAAGACCTTTCCCCGTATGACTTTGTCATGGTTAGTGGAACACAAAGCAGAGACTTGGCACTGGAACGTAGCATTCTTTCTGGTTTATATGGAGTTAACAATTCAGTAAGATAGGAAGGAGCTAGCTTTTGTAAACATTGATAGGTTAATAAAAGTATTTTGAACTGGATACGAGACTTAATGGGCAACCAATGCCCCAATGCAGATCTCTTAAGACTGGTGATATTGACTCATGCTTCTTTGTCCGTGTAACAAGTCGCGCTGCAGAATTTTGAAGGAGTTGTAGTCTGGATTTGAGAAGAAGGAAGACCAAAAAGCAAACTGTTACAGAAATCGAAATGGCACATAAGAAAAGCATGAATTAATCGTTCAGTGGTTTATTTGTCTAAAAAACTTCGAATTTTACCAATTTTATGTAACCCAAATGATGCTGATCGACATTAATGTGAGACAAAATTTTCCAATGTAAACTTATCGTCAAAAATAACACCTAGATTTCTGCATGTTTTAGTTGCATGAACAGGAGTGCCATTTATGTTCAGTGTTAATATTGGGTTGCTTGATCTATGGCGCGAAGAAAAATGAAGAAATTCAGTCTTAGTATACCATTTACTTGAGATACCCCCCCCCCCTCCCTCCTGTTCTGTATCCATTCAACACTGCTTTTTTGGCGAGAGATAAAAAAATGCGAGAGAAACAAAGCCATCTGTTGCGTTGCCTTTCCCCTCTTCCTTTCTTTCTTCCCCCCCCCCCCCCTCTCTCTCTCTCTTTCCCTCTCTCGCGTTCTCTCTCCCACTAGCCCCCCTTCTCTGTCTCCCCTCTCCCCCTTTTCTGTCTGTCTCTCTGTCTCTCTTCCTCCTCGCTTTCTCCCTCTCTCTCCCTCCCTTTCGAACTCTCCCTCTCTCTCTCCCCCTCTCGAACTCTCTTTCTCTCTCTTCCTTTTCCTTTTTCCCACCATTCGATTGGGTACGCGATTGCTCGTTCTATCTCCTTCTTTCAGTCCTTCTGTTACCGTTCTATTTCGAACGATACCGAGAGGACTCGATCATTATTTTGGAAAATCTCTATGAGATTCCTGCCTGCACATTTGGGATTACACTTTCGACATATTTTTCTTCTTATAAAAACAAAATTCAAACTATACTTTACTCTATTTTCCCCCCAAATTTTTATAGTTTATACTTTATTCATGATTGTAATGTTTCGATTTGTATATCTGTTGATTTCACTGAAAAGAAAAGAACAAAAGAATACTTGAAGAAGAAAAAAAACAGCAACAAAAAAAAAAAATGAAACATCTGGACTATGGACAATTTTCAGCACAAGACATCAATTTAAAGGGGAAGTTCACCCCGAAGATCACTTGAGTTTAAAAAATGCAGAAAAAATAAAGAAAAATATTGGCGAAGGTTTGATGAAAATCGGTCAAATAATAAAAGAGTTATGAGTATTTAAAGTTTTGGATTCGTGACGTCACATGCGAGCAGCTGCCCATTGGTCATGTAATAAATATTCCATATATTCGCATTTTTTTTACGTTCCACGATAAATTAATATTGTTTCTTTTCAGAATCTAGTATTGAATAGCATTTCTGACAATATATCAAATGCACAGACGAAAATATTCTAAATTTTCTGAGAAAACTGTATTTTATGGAATATTTATCACATTACATAATGGAGGAGCTGCTCGCATGTGACGTCACAAAATAAAAACTTCAAATGGCCATAACTCCGTTATTCTTTAACGGATTTTCTCCAAACTTTCGCCAATATTTTTCTTTATTTTTTCTGCATTTTTTAAACTCAAGTAATCTTCAGGGTGAACTTTCCCTTTAATGACATCAATAAGATTTCACCACAAACATCATCTTCAATGCCAAACATCATATTTCATGTCTGTTGCACAAGAGGCGTCAATTCGATTGCGTTATTACATACGCTAATCAAACCGCTGAAGGCAGTTAGCGGATAAGCCAATATTTCAAAACAGTATTTGCATGCGTCATATAAACCGCACCATGTTATTACTTACGCCGTCCTGCATTAGTAGTCTGGGAGCCTGTCCCGAAATAGTCACCCCATTTTACCCATAAGATTTGACCCCGTAAAGTTACTTAGACCATCTAAGTCACTGACAAAAAGGTTGTCAGCCTGACCGTAGCCGCCGGGTTAAGCCCCCAGAGCCCCCAAAAGGAACCCCAAAGTCGGGTCGATTTCACCCCATCTCACCCATGCACCAGTCTTTGTCAGTAGGAAGTAGTTTGACAAAACACAAAAAAACTGACAAAAATTTCCGTCGGGATATGGGGTGTCAGACGGCCCCTAAAAACTGGGGTAAATTTTTCCCCTTAAAGCCCAGAGAACAAATATTGTCAGAAGGAAGAGCTATGGATGTACATTCCAAAAATATAAAAACTGACAAAATTTTCCATCGGAAAGGGGGTGTCAGACCCCCTGAAATGAAAACCCCAAAGCGCCCTTTAACAATGCTTTGCCCTCCCCCCCCCCCCCCCACTTATGAATTATCATAGTCAGAAGGTAAGAAAATGGTTTTTCTTTCCATACAGAGCATTGGGGGGGGGGGGCAAAGTATTGTCAAAGGGCACTTTGGGGTTTTCATTTCAGGAGATCTGACACCCCCTTCCCGATGGTCAATTTTGTCAGTTTTTATATTTTTGGAATGTACATCCATAGCTCTTCCTTCTAACAAAATTTGGTCTCTGGGCTTTAAGGGGAAAATTTACCCCAATTTTTAGGGGCCGTCTGATACCCCATCCCGACGGAAATTTTTGTCAGTTTTTTTGTGTTTTGTCAAACTACTTCCTACTGACAAAGTTTGGTGCATGGGGGAGATGGGGTGAAATCGACCCGACTTTTGGGGTCTCTTTTGGGGACTACGGTCAGGCTGACAACCTTTTTGTCAATGACTTAGATGGTCTAAGTAATTTTACGGGGTCAAATCCTATGGGTAAAATGGGGTGACTATTTCGGGACAGGCTCCTGGCCTATAGGCAAAACGACGCCTCGCGTGCAACATTCGATGAGCTAAACAAAGATATGACATATTAAAGGCCAGACATCAAGGCAAGAGGGAAAGACCGAGTAGTTTCATAGATGAAAAACAATGTCAAATACACAACGATTAGTATAATCATGAATAATACATGTAACGATAAGTCGACCGTCTTTTTCAAAGAATTTGAAAGAATTATTGTCCAGATCTTGGAAAATTGATGACAGACAGGTGGACAGAAAAAAAAATAGAAGTTAAAAAAATTTTACTATTGAAATTAATATAAACCCTATGAAGGAAATAGTCATGTTTATGTACATGTATATACTATTACATTTCCCGAATACATTTACATAAAACCATAACATTATTCCAAAAAATACATATTGCCTGAAATATGGTGTGTTTTGGTTGACCAAATAAAGCCGACATACAATTCCTCCAAATTGATTGTTTTTAGTAATCGTGGTTAGGACGGTGTTTCGTTATATATATAACAAAGCGCGTTTATTATACGCACAAAATAGTAATAATAAAATGATAAAACCATTCTTTGTTATCTCAGTACATGAGCCATCGTCTAGTGGTTGTTTTTTGTTTTTTCCAAAATTTTAATAACGACTTTTGCACATTTCAAGAAAGACAGTGTTGATATATACCTTTAAGATATATAAATAAACTCTACGCATCTGCCGATTCCAATCCGATAATAACTGGAGCCCGATGGCGTCTTGCATTAAATAAGTAGACAGTTCGTAATTACAATTTGCGCATGTGCAGATAAAGGTCATTTGTACCGAGTAAAATTGACCTTTATACGCTGTCATTTTGTATGTTGTACGCGCCACGATGCGCTCACCAGTGTGATACACCGATGGTATGATAGCGCGTCCACCAAAAAAAAAACAAAAAACGCGCGTACGCGTAAACCCCCCCCCCCCCCCCCTCGCGGGGGGCGATATTTTTTTTCGGAGGATGGGAAAGTCACTAGACGAAAATCGACGCTCCTGATTGGCTTAAAAACTCTTGAGATAGATGTGATTCAGTCGTTTTGTTAAAATGCAGAGTTTAGTGAGTCGATTCAAGCACATGCACAGCTAGTACAGCTACACGTATGCAATGCAATGTACAATGTATACCGTATACGCAACATGCATCCAGTGTATACATGCAGTCGGCTCACTAAGAATCGAACGAAGCGTTTTCAGGTCACATCTATGACAAGCAAAGGTCATGGTCATCCAGAAACGGAGTACTAGTATTTTTTTTTATACGTTTGTGTACAAGTGCGAGACGCACACATGTTGAAATATATTGAACTAAATTATTTATTTTAAGTCTCAATGTGAATGTCATATCCAAAACAGGTTTTTAAAAAAAAGAATACATGTACATGTACAGAAAAAAACTATAGAAAAAAAAAAATGTTGCTTTAATTAGCTTCACAGGATTGTTGTTTACAAGTTACTCTATCACCATGCAAAATTGTGTGTAAATCGGGTATTCCATCTCCGAGATTCTTGGTGAGGGTCACAATGCCCCCCCCCCCAGTCATGTGCTCCTGAAAAGCCCAGTCAGAATAAAAGGGTTGTGAATTAAAAAGAATTTGAATATATTATTTTCTTGGCATAGGCCTACATGAGTCAGAAAAAAGTGGAAAATGGAAATCTTGCCATTTGAAAGGGGATAAGACTAAATGTTAGAAAACAGAGGGGTATTTTTTTTCAATGGAGAGAAAGGTAAAAGAGGGGGAAATTTTTTATTTGAAACTTGGATATAAACTATCGGTTTAAGAATTTATAGCTTATATTTGTGTGTCTTCAATAAAGGAAATAGAAATGTTACAATATATTACAATTTGACTATTTAAGAAGATACAATGTGAAATTACAAATACTTGGGACATAAATGTGATGTAGTGTCGTGAGCCTATGCCTGTAATGTGTATATTCCTGTGTTGTGCATGACACAAAATCTTTAGTTTTATTAATGTAGACTCTTTAATATTTCTGTTCAATATGACTTAATTTCAAGAATGTTTCCCCATAGTAAGTATATGCAATTGTCTCTCTTGGTTGGTATTTACCTCCACACTCAGGGTTAAAACGTACTCCACATTTGAATGCAAACATCATAATAACTACATTGTGTTTGTTGCCAATCAAACATTTTTATTTTTTGTCAATACTTATGAGTAACTTTTGTTATTTCATTAACTAATGCAAAGCATGTGACTTCTGCCATTTCTTTTTATTGCAAATATTAAAGAGCACACCTGAAAGTATGATACGATGCTACATGACATACATTGTATACATATAAAGAGAGGGTAAAACCAGGACACTATTATCTATTCTTCATTTCACAAACTCTTTCTTCTTTCTGGGATTGAAAAATGTTTGTATATACATGTATATGCATGGCTCATATACAGGGTACCCTCTGAATGGAAAACAAATAAAACTCTCCTGCACATCAAACATATGGTATGAAAGCATGAAAATAATTGTGTGCATAAACAAACTATTAGAGTAGAAGCTGTGAACTTCAACTTTGACCATTACTTCCCAATTGTGATGAAGTGAGAGCAGTTTGAATGAGGAAAAAATTGCCTTTTTTAACCGAAAACTTTTACATTCTGAGAGTATAATTTATTGGTATTATGAGAGTAATGGTAATGGCTTTCCCACATATTAAAACTACTTCCAATTAATAGCTTCCTATCCATAGTGAGCCCTTCAGAAAAAAGGGGACATGCTCATAACTCTTTGTGTCAAAGTGTTAGTATAGAAAATTGTGATCAATATCACCACCGTTAAAACAATATAAGTACCAGTGATTTATAAATGTGTATAATAATTGCAAAACAAATAAAACAAGAGCAACACAAAACGTAGCATCCCCTCGCTGGGTACAAATGCCCTATATAGGTCAGAACAAGTTACCTCCACTAGACTATACTATACTATTACATTACTAGGTAAGGAAGTTACTAATACCTGGGGACTGGATGTACAGAAAGTTTTCTCGGAATGGCCCATGAGAGGATCTGAAAATAAACTTTCTCATGTATATAATAAACAATTTTTGCATATTTAATGAGCTGTGACCTTTGTCCTTTGACCTTGATTTACATACTGCATAACATTACTTACGTTATCAAATGGAAACCACATTTTTTGCATATATAATTATCTATTTTTGCATATTTAATGAGCTATGACATACTCAAAGATCGAACTCAGGCTAAATCTTCATACCATGTACCTTCTTAGCAAATTTAATTCAAACATTACTGAAGTTATCGAACGGTAACTAGTGCTCACAAGATTTGTTACGAACGGAAGGACGGACAGACGGCAGCGTTAATATACCCTTCTCCGACTTCGTCGGCGAGGGGATAATAACAGATCTGGTGAATCACAAGACCTCTCCAGAAAAAAGAGGGTTTCTGACTGATCATTTTTTTTCATGTCTAGTGGTTAATAGCATAAAAAGATAATACCCCTTACTTCTATAAGATACAACATTGATGATTTGGGTACTTTCTGTTTTATGTCATTCTCAACAGTCATCACCATTACAAATTTGACATGAAACTTTCTTGTTAGGAGGAGCACCTTAACTCTAGATAATAGATTAATTAAAGTGAATGATACATACATATAACAATAATTAATAATTAACCCTAAACATAAAAGCAACATGGAAGAAGACTAGGGGAAAGATAATACAGTAAGAAGGGAAAGAGACTAGAGAAAGAAAGGAATAAGAAAAGAAAAATGAAAAGAAAGAAAGAAACAAAAAGAAAGAAACAAAAAAGGAGAAAGGAAGGAGAGAGAAACATTAATCAAAGAGAAGAAAGGAGCGAGTCAGAAGAGAAGGATCAGATGAAGATGTCAAGAGAAGTCAAGAGAGAAGTTGTAGGAGGGCAGCTGCACTGCTCGGTAGAAAGAGTGCATGTACATAAATAAATAAATGAATACATGTAAAAAAAAATGCAGGAATCTTTGCCAGGAAAGCCAGGAATGTTTGGTGGGCGCGCGCCAGGTGGTTACCATGCCAACCATTGTGAAACTAGGAAACATAGTCAAAACCCGGCACGCGCCCGGCGAGCATCCCGAGCCCCGCCTGTAAGAGCATAATATAAAAAATCTAAAAATACTACATCAATATGCTTTACTAAAGCCAAGGAACAGATTCCTTACAATGGCAGGACGGGAAAAAAAGTTATATATTGTCAAACTGTATAACTACTCAACATGGAATGAATAACAGAAATAAATAAAAATTGCACTTGGTATGAATGGTATAACCAACTTCTAAAAAACTGAGAAGGGAAAAATAACAGTTATATGTACCCTCCTTTATATGGTTCAGCGTCCTTGATTGCTGTGAAATAAATTATGCATATATTCAATTCCAACCAATTTTGTGTTTTCCAAATTGAAAACAATTGGTTGTTCTTAATCTAAAAATGTGGTCTCATCATAACTGACAACAAAAAGTAAAGGCATCCAACATTCTGCCTTAGATGTGAACACATTTTTTTACAACAAACTACAAAAGCCAAATGGCATATTGAATGTGAAAGCAGGACTGGTCTAAGTTAGGCCTAACTTACTGATGATAGGCCCATACTGCCATAGATCTACCCTAACATACACGTAACCCAATCCTTAACCCTACCCTAACCCTAACGGCGTTAGGCTAAGTTAGGTGAAGATGAAGAAGTAGTGATTTTACAATAAATTATTGTCACCGGATTTGCACATGTTAGCAGATACGATTGAGTGCTATGCCTAATTAACGTTATGTAAATCTATCGAAGTCCAGGCTGGAGTTAGCAGCGCGTTTAATAAGCCTTGTCCTTGAGCCTTGGTCCTTGGCCTTGCCGACCCACTGTACAATTTCACAAAAAGATGTAAACATTGTCAGTCACTCAGTGAATTCTTACTTTTAAGATCGAAGGGATCTGTCCCCGTGTGTCACAGTCGCAATTTATGTTGCCACATTTAGCTAGATGGATAGGTGTTCGAATCCGAGTAGTGAGCCCACTGCATGTGTACTGCATGCATGTTGCGTATATACGGTATACATTAGCTGTGCATGTGCTTGAATCGACTTACTAAACTCTGCATTTTAACAAAACGACTGAATCACATCTATCTCAAGAGTTTTTAAGCCAATCAGGAGCGTCGATTTTCGTCTAGTGACTTTCCCATCCTCCGAAAAAAAATATCGCCCCCGGGGGGGGGGGGGGGGGGTCTGTCCTCATTGCAAGGGGGGTATCAGGCGCGACCAAAAAATCACGTAAAAAGGGTTGTTTTTCAAGATCGGGCACGTTACGTACGTAACGTGAATAGGGTCTCAAAATCACCAAAAATCAAGAAAAAGGGTATCTTTTTCAAAGTGATGATTTACGCATTTAGGGTCATAAAAAAATTAACTTACGTACTTAGGGTCATTCAACACTAAAACAAATTAAAATCACCATTTTTAGCTGAAGCTGACGTCATAGCCTGTTTTGCATAAATCAACAAAAACTGGATCATTATTCGCGGGCTAACTCGGCACTAGGGCGAACTCGGCCTTGGTGGGAAATCGCGCACAGAGTTGAATTGATCGCAAAGTACTTGTGTTGAGACGGTGTTAGCGTGGACTTAAAGGGAAATCCGACCTTTATAGCAAGTTGCTTTGAAAGAAAGAGGAAAAATCAGAGAAGCAGATTGGTGAAAGTTTGAACAAAATCGGACAAGCGATAAGAAAGTTATGAATTTTTGAAAGTTGTAATCACTATGCATATACGAATTTCAAATTGGCCGAATAGGTAATGTCACTGTGATGTAGCTGTGGACAACTCCCCCATTTGCTCTAACACACAAAATGACTAAAATGTCACTTTTTTCAAAATGCATTACTCAGTAGGATCTTTTCGTTCATGAGGACCTATAACAATATGCTATCTCCAATATATTTTGAGTACTGCCCCGAGGATAAAAGCGCCTCGAAGAAAACCACAAATTAATGATATTTTTGTGTACGACAAATGGGAGAGTTGTCCACAAAAATGTCACAATTGACTCACCAAATTGCCAATTTGAGATTCGCATAGATGTAGTGATCTCATTTTTCAAACATCCATAACTTTCTTATTCCTTGTCCGATTTCTTTCAAACTTTCACCATCCTGTGTTTCTGATTTTTCTGCTTTCACACAAATCATCTTATTACCAAGGTTGGATTGCCCTTTAACTCTTGAAACACAGTCGCCTCGAGCTTGCAGTGCCGAGTTCGCCCTAGTGCCGAGTTAGCCCGATCCCCAGGCCATACGTCAAACAAACAACAAAACAAAACAAAAAAAGAAAAAGAAAAAAAAACACATGAAATCTAATAAGTGTGTAATTTGATATCTTAACTTAATGGAATTAAATCAAAAGTAAAGATAATTACACTTAAGAACTGTCTTTTTTGAGTAATTATTAAATGGATGTTGATTGATGTGAAGTCCCGGTGTGAAGGGAAGTTTCATGAATGTTCCGTAATCATGATTAGAATTTCCGGGTTAGAATTTACAAATTATTTAGACTGCCTGATCAAGGGCCTCATGGAAGGAAAGTAAAATGTTTTTACTTGCTTAGGGTATAAAAAATTGTTGTTATTTGCTTAGGGGTAGGAAAAACTGGTTATTACTTGCTTAGGGGTTTACAAAAAATGATTACTTACTTAGGGTAGCAAATTACACGTAATGATACTTATTTAGGGTGTATTTTTTGCATCACGTTAATACTTGTTTAGGGTGCTTTTGGCGAGTCTCTGGTCACGCCTGATACCCCCCTTGCAATGAGGACAGACCTCCTGGGGAGTAAAAACTAGGGTCATTTCAGGGTTATTTGTATTAGGAATTAATTACAAACTGGCTTATTGCCATCAAACGCAACTCCAAAAAAAAAAAAAAAAAAACACAAGATTCATAATGGGCAGTGCGGGCGTTATCAAGGTGACTTCTGTTTTTTAAAGTACTGTTTGCGGAAGGAAAAAGGCACACGATATTCTACACCTATTTTATTTTGTTTGATTTTTCTTTTTTCTTTTCTTTTCTTTTCTTTTTTTTTCTTTACTCCTGGAGATTGTGCATCTAGTTGTGCTGCCTCAAAGCTCTGGAACCAGCTTCCTTTTGAAATAAGGAAAGCCAAATCTGTCCTCATCTTCAATTCTTTATTGAATGAATGAATGAATGAGGGTATTTCATATTATTATTTGTATGAAGGGTTTTCAGGCGACCAGAAAAATTCTTAAGAAAATTAAATAAATAGATATTTGTGTTAATACGGGCTGAATCATTAGGATAAACGTTATAAAATTGAAATTTGATCCTTTTAAATCTGACCATTCGGATTAAATCCCATTGGTCCTACGCTGACATGATAACATCATTTTATCCATTTTTATTTCATTACCAGAAACACGAAAGTGTAAAGCAATAACAAATGATACAACAAAACGAAGTTCAATAAAGAGAGAGAGAGAGAAAAATTGCCTGCTGAAAGGGAATAGAAAGAGAGAGGGGGAAAAAAGGAAAAAGGGGGAAGGTGAAAAGAATCATAGAACCTCCTCCAACACCCCCTCCCCCCCCTCTCTCTCTCTCTCTCTGTACTAAAAATTCGCATTCCATCCATCTAGCAAGACCGTACCCCCCCCCAAAAAAAAAAAAAAAATCCATAAAGCTATACGCTTAGCCACTTCACCAACCCTTAACCTTCCCCTATTAAACACGTATACGTTGGAGTGAGACCACTGGGCTTTCACCATCATCAAAATACAATATGATTATTGCTGGGAAAAGAACATAACGCTGAATTTTTTTTTTTTTTTTTTTTTTTTTTTTTTTTTTTTAGTAAGCTACAAAACTACCTGAAAGGTAAATATCATATATTATTGCTTTAATTTGAAAAAACTCGCAAAGTCTATAATTTCTTTCATCGAAAAAAAAAAATCATACTCCATCATACCGAGAGTTACAAAAGGTTCTCAAGCCCACGAGACTGTAAAAACAAAGAAATACAAAATCAAGAAAAGAAAGCGAAGATGAGAGAATGAAACAAAATTGAAAATCACATGTAAAGGTAGAGTGAGAAGAAATTCAAGAAAAAATACACGAAGAAAAGAAACAGGGAAAGTCTGGAAAAAATAACATAGAAATAAAGAGAAAGATAAAACCAAAGATAAATGTAGATAAGCTACAGAAAGAAGGAGTAAAATACTTAAGAAAAAGGAATAATAGATAACGAAGATGACAGATGTGAAAAACAGGATAAGCCTACTTAAGGAAAGAAGGAAAACATAAATAAATATATATATATATATATATATATATATATATATATACATATATATATATATATATATATATATATATATATACATATATATAATTGTAAGGAAATAACATATACAACAGCTTCGGCAAATCTCGTGGAAATAATTATAATTGTGAGAAATGAAAATGAGAGAATAATGGTTGCGTAGCTTAAATCAAAGTTCCCCAGAGCTGTCCTCCCTTTTTGAATTTTTGCAAAGGTTGAAAAAATGTCTCCGCCGGGAATCGAACCCGGGTCGTTGGCTTAGAACGCCAATGCCTTAACCACTAGACCACGGAGACGGGCCAGTGATTTCGGCGACACCAGATTCAATTGACCGACAGATTGACAAATCTTCAACCTTATTAATTAATTCCTTTGTCGGGGGCAGGTGAGTTTTGAACAAAGACAAGCCGCATGCCTCAGCTGGATCCAAGCGAATGCTTTGAGATACATGTATACATTAGAATAATAATCATTATAAACAATTGTAAGGAAATAACATATACGACAGCTTCGGCAAATCTCGTGGAAATAATTATAATTGTGAGAAATGAAAATGAGAGAATAATGGTTGCGTAGCTTAAATCAAAGTTCCCCAGAGCTGTCCTCCCTTTTTGAATTTTTGCAAAGGTTGAAAAAAGGGAGGACAGCTCTGGGGAACTTTGATTTAAGCTACGCAACCATTATTCTCTCATTTTCATTTCTCACAATTATAATTATTTCCACGAGATTTGCCGAAGCTGTTGTATATGTTATTTCCTTACAATTGTTTATAATGATTATTATTCTAATGTATACATGTATCTCAAAGCATTCGCTTGGATCCAGCTGAGGCATGCGGCTTGTCTTTGTTCAAAACTCACCTGCCCCCGACAAAGGAATTAATTAATAAGGTTGAAGATTTGTCAATCTGTCGGTCAATTGAATCTGGTGTCGCCGAAATCACTGGCCCGTCTCCGTGGTCTAGTGGTTAAGGCATTGGCGTTCTAAGCCAACGACCCGGGTTCGATTCCCGGCGGAGATATTTTTTCAACCTTTGCAAAAATTCAAAAAGGGAGGACAGCTCTGGGGAACTTTGATTTAAGCTACGCAACCATTATTCTCTCATTTTCATTTCTCACAATTATAATTATTTCCACGAGATTTGCCGAAGCTGTTGTATATGTTATTTCCTTACAATTGTTTATAATGATTATTATTCTAATGTATACATGTATCTCAAAGCATTCGCTTGGATCCAGCTGAGGCATGCGGCTTGTCTTTGTTCAAAACTCACCTGCCCCCGACAAAGGAATTAATTAATAAGGTTGAAGATTTGTCAATCTGTCGGTCAATTGAATCTGGTGTCGCCGAAATCACTGGCCCGTCTCCGTGGTCTAGTGGTTAAGGCATTGGCGTTCTGAGCCAACGACCCGGGTTCGATTCCCGGCGGAGACATTTTTTCAACCTTTGCAAAAATTCAAAAAGGGAGGACAGCTCTAGGGAACTTTGATTTAAGCTACGCAACCATTATTCTCTCATCATTTCTCTCAATTATATACATATATATATATATATATATATATATATATATACATATACATATATATATATATATATATATATATACATATATATATATATATATACATATATATATATATATATATATACATATAGATATATATATATATATATATATATATATATATATATATATATTAATTCGTCCCCCGCATCACGAACCGTCCTCTCTGCCTCTCTGCGCGTTGCGAGGCGAAACTCGGTTTTGCAGAAAACGCGATTAAAGAAAAGGACTTTTTGAAACGGAGATTTCTGCATCTTAAAGTAGATGAAAATAAATGGGAATGCCTATGAGCATAGGTTTTAAAGTTTTATACAGTATGTATCGCATTTTTGGGGATGGGGTATTTTAGCTACATTTGTTTGTAAACAGAGAGGACGGTTCGTGGAAAAGATGAAATGCGCGAACGCGCTTCGCTATTTCACCACGAACCGTCCGGTCTCCTTGCGCGCAACCCGACAGTACACAAATTGAATGAAAGCGGAAGAAACTCTTTTGGGAAATCGTGATTTACAGACATCGATGTTCTAATTCGAGTTTTCTAAAAGTTTTTGGGGATGATAGATATAACCAATGTGATCAGAGTATTCCATGTCATATTTGTTCTCACTCAGCATCGATTCTTTCATTTCCATGGAATACTTTTGTTTCTTATGACTTACAATCAGAGAGGACGGTTCGTGCAGATGAAATGCGCGATCGCGCTTCGCTATTTCACCACGAACCTTCCACTCTCATTGCGCGCGACCCGACAGTGTGCAAATTGAATGGAAGCGGAAGAAACTCTTTTGGGAAATCGTGATTTACAGACATCGATGTTCTAATTCGAGTTTTCAAACAGTTTGGGGGGATGATGAATATAAGCAATGTGATTAGAGTATTCCATGATACATTTGTTCTCACTCAGCATCAATTCTTCCATATTCATGAAGTACTTTTGTCTCTATACTGACATACAAACCAAGAGGACGGTTCGTGGAAAAGATGAAATGCGCAAACATGCTGAGATATTTCACCACGAACCGTCCGCTCCATAGAGTTACATACGTAACTCTATGGTCCGCTATCATTTGCGCCCCATCAGAACGTGTACAAATTCAAAGGAATTGCTAGCTGAAGGTATCTTTCTGATTAACTGTTAGTTTTAAAGCTGTTTGAATACCATTATCGGGTGTTTTTTACCGTTTTTTTTCAACTAAATGAACGTAACCAATATGAATTTATTGGCATTAAATATACGATTTTTAATCATCCAGTATAAAATTCATCTGGCTTTAATTGGCCTAATACTATAATCATGATAATATTACAGAGAAGGCATTTCGTGTATGTAATAAGAGATAAATTGCACAGCCACATTTTGCTGATTAAACTGATCTCCCTTGATTTTCAACAAAATTAATGTCAAAACCAAAATAATTTCAATTCAATTCAATTCAATTCAATTGTTCTTTATTCGCTTTAAAAGATTTGTAAAAAGCACATATGAAAATACAGAATTATATAAATATATGCATTTACAAAGAAACACATACAACAACAACGATATACACAGTCTTCTACAAAAAGGAACATTGACAATACTATGTATCATTAATTTGAAGAAAAAAAAAGGTAGCAGGGTAAAGTCAGAGTGTGCATAAATATGAGATAATTTCCTCACACTCCTCACGATTAATAAAAACCCTACATAAGTAATCATCCCTTAAGTTTATCAATTCCTTCACTTGTTCAACTATACGTATTGTCTCAGTATGCATTTTACATTGCAGATCCCACTGCTTTTGAATTTATTTATTTATTTATTCTGTGTTCTTTATACAGGGTAGTCTCTTCAGTACATAAAAACTGCTTTGCAAGAGAGCCCTGTATTACATAAAACAATTAAAATACAATGTAGAACAGTTTCAGAACAATAAGATAACAGAACAATACAAAAAAATAATATGTAAGAAATATTAACAAGTATAAAATTGGATCACGTCTTAAATACACAACTCAAATATACATTTATTAAAACCAATAAAATACCACGAAGGATCAATTGTTTGTGATCCGTTTCCATTTACAGATCCCTTCCTTACTCCCCCCCCCCCCCCCCCCCACCCCAACATCATACTCATTACAGCAATATATATGAAAAGGGTGTCGGCAAGGTTAAAAGTTAAAGCTTAGACACTTACATTGTTTCTTGAAAGACTCAAATGATACACAAGTTTGGACATGGATAGGTAGTCTATTAAAAATCATTGTTCCTGGGTAGGAAAATGTTGACCTCATATATTCTGTACGTGGTGTTGGTACAAAAAGAGGGCTGTTTGCAGCATATCTAGTAGAATAACAAATTGGTCTATGGGAAATAAGTTTCTTTAAATAATTAGGTACACGGTTATTGATTAATTTAAACATCATTACACAATGGTTAAACTTAATCCGTTGTTGCACGGATTGCCAATTGAGTGAACGTAACAAAAATGAGGTTGATGTGTATCTATCAACATTTAAAATCATTCTAGCGTATCTGTTCTGGGCACGTTGCAGTCTCGTTATGTTACATTTTGTTGTATTACCCCAGATAATGCTACAATAGTCAAGATGAGGGACACACATAGTATGGTACAAATCAATTATATTCTTCCGGATTAGATACGGCTTAATTCTTCGTACACATGCAGTGACCCGAGAGAGCTTGCTTATAACAGTATTAACGTGTTTTGTCCATTTCATACAAGGATCGAGAATAACACCGAGATACTTCATTTTATCTACAGTTTCTAATGTCAAATTGTTACATGTAATATTGATTTTACAATTTCTTACTTTTTTAACGGAACCAAATATCATAAGCTTTGTTTTATCAATATTTATATACATTTCATTTCTATCCATCCAGTCACTTATCATATCAAACTGAGATTGCAATGAAGTTTGTAATTCTTCCTGGGTTTTGGCTTTACAAAAAACTACGGTATCATCAGCATATAATGAGAGTTTAGTTAATGGCATAAAATTCATTTCACAAATATCATTTATATACATGCTAAAAATTAATGGCCCAAGGGTAGAACCCTGAGCGATTCCTGTTTTCACAACAAGTGAGTCACTCAAAATACCATCAATCGATACACAATGAGTTCTGTTTGTTATATATGATTCGAACCATTTATACTCATTGCCCTTTATACCATATAAAAACATTTTCTTTAGCAATTTATCGTGAGGTATAACATCGAAAGCCTTCCGAAGATCTAAAAATACACCACCTGTTAGATATCCGGAGTTCATATTTTGTAGAATATATTCATTAATATCAAGAATGCAAGAATTTGTAGAGTGTAAAGGTCGAAAACCAGATTGATTATCAGAGAGCAATGAATGTTCATTTAAATATTCATACAACTGTTTGTGAATTCCTTTTTCTAAAATCTTACTAAAATCTTACTAACTATGGACAAAATAGATATGGGTCTATAATTCATTGGTTGTGTTTTATCACCATTCTTATGTATTGAAATTATTTTAGCAGATTTGAAATCCTTAGGTATATTACCGGTATTAAGGGAACAATTGAATATAAGGGTCAATGGTTTTACAACAATTTCTGCAGCCACTTTAAGTAACGTTGGGTGTATTCCATCTAGACCATATGTTTTACATGTATCAATACTCTTCAGTTTCTCTATTATCCATGAAGTACTTATCATTCAGGAATCTTATGTTACCCCAAACACAGAATGAGCTCCATACCGGGCCATTCCAGCTATATAAGCCACTGTACAATTTTTGGAATTTAAAGCTTTCACAACAAAAGATAAACACCTTTTTGCAAACCATAACTCTGGATCCATAACACTTGCTAATTTCGGAACATATGGACCATTTTTATTAGGCCTGTTATTTAAGTATTTATTGATATTATGTTTGTTACTATTACTACTAATATTATTATTATTAACATTTATTATTATTATTATTTTATTATTTATCTATTCTTATTTTTGCTAACTACACCCTACTCCTTGTTGACCTATAGGCCTATAGCGCTCAAGAATTCTATTCTGTACCCATATTACTACTACTTTTATTAATATTAACATTTACTATTATTTCATTATTTTTTTAAATTTTTATATTTGCTTAGTACTCCCTACTCCTTGTTTACCTATAGCGCTCGAGAATTCTATTGTGTGCCCATATGCACGCACGTTTAAAATGTGTTTTAGTCTTTCCTAGAATTCAAGTGGAAAAATAATATAACTTCAGGGCCCCCATTGCTTAAAACTTACGAATTGGTGGTAACTTTGCCATCAATGGTAACTTTGCCATCAATGGTAACTTCCATTTAAACCTTGAATTTGACTGGCTGTTGAGCAATGTTACTATGGTAGTTACCATTGATGGCAGAGTTACCATTAATGGTAAGTTGTATGCAACGAGGCCCATATCTAACATTGTCTAACGAATAAAATACTGGAATTTGTAAACGACAGTATCATGCTTTAGGGCATATGTATGACAGCAATGTACGTATACCACTAGATATAACGCCTTCAACCGGGTGAACAGCATCCTTATTTGAGAAGCCTACTACCATCGACCACTGATCTATAAATCCAATTTTCTTATCGTAACTTCTGAATATTTCCCTTAGCTTGCTGTCCAGTTCACGCGCGTACCAATCGCTCACAGTTACAGACGACCCCTCGCCTCCATGGCTACGGGTGTTGGCGCTTTTGATAACGACAAGCGTCTCGGGGCTTCGCTGGTGCAACCTTTCCACCGCGGCCCTTATCCTTCTTACTCGATGTTCGTAATAACTCATGTTTTTGGTGGTTAAATGAGCCCAGATTGTAAACGCAAAGACTGTATCTGGTGTAGCCTGTAGCTCATCGAGGGCTTCTTCAATGTACTTCACTTCTGATGCATCCGTCCAGTTATTGCGGATCGGGTATCCATGGTGGCGATAGTGAACCGTGAAATTGTGAACCTTCTCTTCAGCCAGAGAAGGCCCTACCTTCCAGTTGGATTGTTTTGTGGGCGGGTTCGGTTTGAGGGCAGTGTTCAGTTTCTTCACAAGGTATTCGTAATACTGCCTCGTTGTTGAATCACCGTGGAAATAGAGGGTTTTGTTGGTGAGGCATTTTAAAGTATCAGGGACTTTAAAGTTACGAACACGGCAGTAGTTGGAATACCATAGTCCTTTAAAGAAGTAGCCGGCTGCCATTGGGTCAGAAAGATTAAAGGAACCCAACGTGCAAAGAGGCAGCCTCTCGTGATAGCAGTGTGCAGGACTCGATATATCTGAAGGATATAAGATTTAAACTCATTATGGAGTTTGTAGCCTACTTGAGATATTGAGAGAAATATGAACGAAAAAGCGTAGACTGTTATTGAAAGGCATTACGAAAATAGCGAACAATGTATAATAGATTTTTCTTTCATATTTCAAACTTAAAGGAAAAAGTCAAGATGATGAATTGATATCAATTGAATATAAATCAGCCTCCAGTGAAGATTTTGTTTCTATAACAATTTTTCAAAGGTTGAATATCCATATTTTATGGGGAAAAAAAATTAAAGAGAAATATCATCCCACCCAAGTGGTTCCTACTGATAAACAAGTACCGTAAAAACTGGGTGAATGGGAACAGTTTTGACACATTTTGCCTTGCATCATTTTCATTCCGTGGCCAGTGGCAAATATTTTGGCGCCATGAAATGTCCATTCCTGTTACCTTTCTATTGACATATAAAAGAAATTCCATCAATATTAGATTTAATTTTTATATGGAATTTTGTGACTGTTCCTATTCACCCCAACATAGGAGTGAATAGGACAGAATGGAAAATTGTGAAATATTTATTTGCTTTAAACTGTTACTTGTATACCAAGAAACTAAAACTTATTGTGGAAGTGGTTTAGATTAAATAGGTCTTTGAAAAGACAATGCTTTCAGAAGCATCGGAATACAGTCACAAATTTAAATGACAAAGGCATATCTCTGAAATAACTATACAGACTTCAAAAGAGTACCAGGTGTTAGTGCAACGGAAATTTGTTTTAATATTGTTTGCATCGTGGCTTTAGAGCTGCTTGCTTACAGAAATAATAGGGAAAACGGGTATCGCATATGTATAATATTTTGGGGAGTAAACAACTGTTGGGTCAATGGATGGGGTGGGGTGAGAAGGAATCAGTAAACTATATTTTGAATATTGGTACTTTTCTTTCATTAACGTATGGCCCCCATGAGTATTTAATGGATAATCCTATTCGAAACGTGAGTAGATTGTTTCAAGATTTATTTAATAACTTATTGAGTGAAATAATATTTGCAGAACTATGCGAGACAGGGTGTCGGGGTTCTTAAGGGCCTGGAAATGACTGTTCTAAGAATGCCAATGAGTTTTCAGGCTTATCTATCATTCATACCTCGATTTATATCTAAAATATCATTATTACTGTGTCTGTGGTACATGTGATAATTATGTGTATTTAGGTGCTTTAGGTATATTTGACACAAAGGTGTGGCATCAGGAAGTATAGATCATATCTGCTTTGTAGTCTTAAATGAATCAGTTTTGCTCGATTTTGGACAGTAATTAACGCGACGTATAAAATACCAGCAATCAACGCTGTGAGGCGCGTACCATGCAGTAAAATCTGCGTTTGACTCCGCACAGGTCTCATATAATGAGACTGATGAACTAGAAATACCCAGACTGATCGATAATGAACTTATAGGGGGATCTGCTCTTTGGAGGGAAAAACGCGGCACGTCAATTTAACCACCTACGTCTTATTATAGCGCGCACTATCAACTAAAATCCACCCGCAATATGAATCGAACGTTCCTAGCACCAAAGATACACACACTACTAGTATTATACATGCAAAGCACGGTCTTTCACGCAGTCATCCTAAAAGCATGCCCAGTGGCGTATCTACGGGGGGCAGAGGGGGCAAAAAAAAAAACGCAAAAGGGAGAAAGAAAAGGGGGAGAAATACAAGACAAAATGCATAAGAAATTGTGTTTTATAGGGTTTGAAATGCAAAAATTTTCTATGGCTCGGTCGCCTTGCTCCCTCGCATAATTATGTTCAAAATCTAGCTATTTCACCCCCTATTGGCGTTTGTAAAGTGTTGACCATTAATTGACTCTAGTTGCTTTGTTCCCCCCCCCCCCCCCCCACTGCATAAGGCAGGAGCTTGTTAAATTTTGCGCCCCCTGGTGGGATATAAGTGCATAACAAGCGCATAAGCGATATTGTGTCTCGCCCACTCGCGAAAATAAAATGAATGTACCCTAAGTGCATCTATCACCCAAGTTTGGTTGCCATTGCAGCAACATGTGCAGAGTTATGTGTCTTAAGAGAGTCTTGCAGGTAAACTTTAACATATGACCTCAAATGACCTTTGACCTTACCATGTGACCTCCGAAGGCACCATAACTTGAATGTACCCCAAGACCCAAGTGCACCTATCACCCAAGTTTGGTTGCCATTGCAGCAACATGTGCAGATTTATGTGTCATACGAGAGTCTTGCAGGTAAACTTTAACATATGACCTCAAATGACCTTTGACCTTATCACGTGACCTCTGATGGCACCATAACATGCAGGTCCCCTTAGTGCATCTACAACCCAAGTTTGGTTGAAATGTGAGTAACGGTTCCAAAGTTATCTGTCATAAGAGAGTCTTGCAGGTAAACTTTAACGTTTGACCTGAAATGACCTTTGACCTTACCATGTGACCTCCGAAGGCACCATAACTTGAATGTACCCCAAGTGCACCTATCACCCAAGTTTGGTTGCCATTGCAGCAACATGTGCAGAGTTATGTGTCATACGAGAGTCTTGCAGGTAAACTTTAACATATGACCTCAAATGATCTTTGACCTTATCACGTGACCTCCGACGGCACCATAACATGCAGGTCCCCTTATTGCATCTACAACCCAAGTTTGGTTGAAAAGTGAAAGACGGTTCCAAAGTTATCTGTCATAAGAGAGTCTTGCAGGTAAACTTTAACGTATGAAAAGAGAGTCTTGCAGGTACTCTTTAATATATGACCTCAAATGACCTTTGACGTCATCATGTGACCTCCGACAACGACCTCCGACATGAAGATATCCCTAGTGCTTCTATTACCCAAGTTTGGTGGCCATTGCAGCAACAGTTGCCAAGTTATGCGTCCTAAGAGAGTCTTGCAGGTAAACTGTAACATTTGTGACGGACGACGGACGGACGCCATTTGGATCCCTTAGTCTCGCCTTCACCTCCAGTGTGCGAGACAAAAAGCACTAGACTAAGTGTAGAACATTCGAAAGGAATCATAAATTTGCCGTGCAATTACCTTACTCAATTCCTCAAATACATGTATATTTCTTCAGGGTCTTCATTCATTTTGCGCCCCCAAAATAGGAATGTTCAACAAAAAAAAAAAATCTATTGCTAGGTCGCTGTATTCCCTCAGATTTTTTTTGTTTGTTTTGTTTTGTTTTTTTGTAAGGGTAAAATACATAAGAAATTTCAATTTGAGGGGTGAAAAGTAAAAAATAAATCTGCTGCTCGGTCGCGTTATACAATAACTCATCAAATTTGGGCTAACAACCCCGGGTTATGTGCATCAAAACTCTTTTTCACGTAGTGATATCATTTCTAAATTAAAAACGCTCATTAATCTAAATTTGGGCATGGGGGTGGGGGGTGGGCGCAGATTTGATAGTTTGCCCTGGGCGCCAGAATACCTAGATACGCCACTGAGCATGCCTTTCAATTTTGCTCAATAAAACTGACTTTCTGTTTGCAAATCGTCAAAATATGTACATGTGTCATGCGTGAGGTATTTTAATTCTAAGTTGGCAAAATATCAGTTTGGTTCTTTGAGACCAAATCTTGCAACTCACCGATGAAAGTCTGAGTGGCGAGAAACATCAGGCCTCCAGCGAATGTAATAAATCTCAACGTGAGGTGGGAAAAGTAACATTTTAAAATGAAAGGAGTTTTTGGACAAAAAATGACGGATTTTTTTTTCAATCAATCGAAATGAATTTGATATGTAATTAAAGCTGAAAAATTGGCGTGTGTTCTCTAAGTGGTATTAAATTTTTAGCTCATGTTCTCGCGTACGACGAATGGAAAAAGCGCCAGGGAGGGGTGAAAAAGCAAATTTCTTCGAAATTATGCTTACACTTTCTTCCAGATGTCTTTAGAAATCTTTTCAAAGACGGAATTAATTATTTTCGAATATAATCAAAAAAGTTACATAATTGAAAAGAAGAAATATCAGATATTTTAAAGATGTTGGTATATGTTGGTGTCGAGAAAAAAAATTTTCCCCAGCCCTCCAAAATTCACTCGGGGGGTGGTGTTATGGGGGCCCAGTGTTCATCCATAAATCTGTGACAAGCAAATAACAAAAAACAGAAAACAAAAACAAACAAAAATGGTTTTTGGTTCTAAAAGGGGGACACAATCACAAAAAGGGAGGGTACAATGCATACTTTTCTTCCAAAGGGGGGGGGGGGGCACGGGCCGGATGTGCCCCCCCCCCAAAAAAAAAAAAAAAAAAAATCCGTCACTGCTAAACCTATCAAACCCGGCCCAAGTATGATTTCTCTGATTTCCTCCCCAAACGGGCGTTAAAAATCTCTTTCTTCAGTACGGACGGGTGATCTCTTAGCTGTCCCATGAAATTTATATGGTTCCTATTCACCCCGGTTATTCAGGAAAAAATAAATAAAATAATAAAAAATGAAAAAGAAAATTATATGCAACACCATATTTGTGAGGTCTTCATGCAAAATCTGATGATTTACTTCAGTAGGTCTGAAGATAGAAGGAAAGTTTTGACCACATATCAATTTTAAACATATTTCAAGACATCATATTATATTCCACACTGGGGTAAATATTAATTGATTGCCATCATGTTATTCATGATTGGACGGCTAGAGGTGTATGTTTTCCACGTTTTGTTCCTATTCACCCCTGTGTTCCCATGCACCCCGTTTTACGGTAGGCCTACATGGATCATTACTTTTTTTTAAAGGGACTGTTAGAATTGCCACATCCGGCTTTCACACTTACTTTTGGCTCGTTTAGTCACTGTTACAAAGTTGGCTCCTTGCGCGGGAATGGGCTGCTTTTGCCTGGAAAAAATATTTTAAAAAGTACCAAAATATACAAAATATTGCTTTAAGTGTACAAAAAGAAAAAGAAAAATAAAAGCCAAAATAACAGACTCCATCCTGCAGGGTCCGTATGCATAGGCCTATTTCTCGAATAACTATGACAACTAGAAATTACATAGTATTGAAGGCACATCTGTAAGCAAGAAAGGTTCTAGACAAACATGTTTAGGTAACAGCAAAAAGAAGAACAAGAAGAAATAAACTGCAATTTCATTAAAAATATTGTTTAAATACACTGATACTTAAATCGATGTAAAAGATCTTTTAAACTCTCGATATGCTCAATATTCTACTTGCGGGATAAAATAGAAGACCTTTAAAGTGATTTAGACCTGGCAGTCAAGAGGGCGCTGTTGGATGGTGTGATACTCGCCGCCATCTTCATTACAAAGACTGACGACGTAAGTCGCATGCAGCTGTCAATCAGTGTGTGCGCTTGCTGTGTATATGTACCGTACCGGTATACAGCTTATCGATATATTGGGATATGTATACGGCTTTTTACGATAATACGAGATTCGCTGTTTTGTAAATGTGTTTTTGTGGACATTTCATACTTCGCCGAATAAGTAGATCTAGCTGAAGTGTATGACATGAATCTCGAAACTACAGACGAGAGCTATTTGGCGAATAATATGTCGGCAGATTTACTCTAGACCTATACTTTACTTTAAAATACTAGCATGCAAATGATAGTGATGTTTTAGGAAAAATTTGGGAATGATGTAATTTGAGGATGGTGAAAATGAAACTGAGAAGATTAAGACTACGGTTAAAACTTACGTTAGGCTACGATTTTGACGCCGACAATAAATTAAAATACCATAACAAAAGAAATTCCCTTTTCCCTTTTTATTATAAGAATTTAGCTCTGTATCTTGACAACGCAGTATCAGTGACAATGATAATATAATAGATCTATTGCACAAATGAAATACAAGATCGATAAATGCATTGACATGTCAATAGATTTAACTTTTGCATAGAAATGAATAAAATGATTACAAGACAGAATTAAAAGTCCGTGCAAAATTGCTGCTGTTAATTTAGAGTTCAGAGTTCGATTAAAGTTCAAAGTCTAAAAATGGCTGGCTGTAAGTAACTTACGCGAGAAGGCGTTAGCTAGCTCATGTAGACTGTGCTGAGTTGAAGTGCTAAGGGCGCTCGACGACGGAGGTCGGAGACAAAGGGGCTCTACGAGATGTCGCTCGGAGACTTGATGTGAAGACCGCTGATTCGGGACTAAAAAGTCGCAGGTCCACGATGGATGAAATAGATGCAGGTCCGCGGGACGGTGAGTTGTCCGAAGATGGACCGAGAGATGAAATGTTCTGAGTTCGAGAGCCAGTGAGTCGGGGCTCGAAATTGAAGAAGAAAAGCATGATCGAGTTCAGATGAGGACATGGCGAAGCAGTGAGTCGTTCGCCGTCGATGAAGAACAAATCATGCTGATGATGAGGAACTTATAACTAGCTACGGCCACCGGAACGGATCAGTCTAGAAGGTAGACTGAGAGAGACTACTGCCGAAGGTAAACCACAACCAGAGAAGCTTGCAGAGATGAAGTGAGAAGAAAGTTGAAGACTCGATCGGAGATGAGAAGAAAGTTGGAGACTCGACCACATGATGGACGGGAGAATGATGCCTCGACCGTGATTAGCGAGTGAGAGTTGTTGAATTGACTCGACCCAAGACGAGATGGGAGATGTTGCCTCGACCGTGTAATGAAGGGGAGTCAAGCCAAAATCCAGCTGCAAAACGCGCGATGAAAAAGGCGCACCGGCGAGAGCGAAATCCAACAGCGATTGGTTGACCGCGGTGAAATAAGGAGATCGACGATTGGCCCGCGATCGCGTAAAATTGGACGCGATATAAACGGATTAATGATTGGTCAAAATTAAAATAACGACAAGAAAAATATGAATAAACATAGCTTGTCTAGACATGACGTAATGGAAAATTACGGTAGATTGAAAAACAAGTTCAAACCGGTTATACAAATCTGAAAACTGAACTTGCATGAAAACAAAATGGTAGCCATTTTGGATATTTTTGTGAAATACAAAACGTAAGTCGCTACAAATATTCCCCCCTTAGAATCGAGGTTGTATAAATTACAAGCGAAGAGGCGATACAAAAGCACAAAAATATCAGCAATCAATTAATATCTGCATGCGTAGATTTACAATTAGAACATAGATTTACACATTAGAATTTTGTAATATCCGACAATCCGTTGTCAAGAATTTTAAAAAAACCGAGTAGGTCTAGACTCTAGATCTACAGAGCCGTCGGCAATTCGATCACGTCGGGGTCACCAATTTAGGAAAAATTTGGGAATGATGTAATTTGAGGATGGTGAAAATGAAACTGAGAAGATTAAGACTACGGTTAAAACTTACGTTAGGCTACGATTTTGACGCCGACAATAAATTAAAATACCATAACAAAAGAAATTCCCTTTTCCCTTTTTATTATAAGAATTTAGCTCTGTATCTTGACAACGCAGTGTCAGTGACAATGATAATATAATAGATCTATTGCACAAATGAAATACAAGATCGATAAATGCATTGACATGTCAATAGATTTAACTTTTGCATAGAAATGAATAAAATGATTACAAGACAGAATTAAAAGTCCGTGCAAAATTGCTGCTGTTAATTTAGAGTTCAGAGTTCGATTAAAGTTCAAAGTCTAAAAATGGCTGGCTGTAAGTAACTTACGCGAGAAGGCGTTAGCTAGCTCATGTAGACTGTGCTGAGTTGAAGTGCTAAGGGCGCTCGACGACGGAGGTCGGAGACAAAGGGGCTCTACGAGATGTCGCTCGGAGACTTGATGTGAAGACCGCTGATTCGGGACTAAAAAGTCGCAGGTCCACGATGGATGAAATAGATGCAGGTCCGCGGGACGGTGAGTTGTCCGAAGATGGACCGAGAGATGAAATGTTCTGAGTTCGAGAGCCGGTGAGTCGGGGCTCGAAATTGAAGAAGAAAAGCATGATCGAGTTCAGATGAGGACATGGCGAAGCAGTGAGTCGTTCGCCGTTGATGAAGAACAAATCATGCTGATGATGAGGAACTTATAACTAGCTACGGCCACCGGAACGGATCAGTCTAGAAGGTAGACTGAGAGAGACTACTGCCGAAGGTAAACCACAACCAGAGAAGCTTGCAGAGATGAAGTGAGAAGAAAGTTGAAGACTCGATCGGAGATGAGAAGAAAGTTGGAGACTCGACCACATGATGGACGGGAGAATGATGCCTCGACCGTGATTAGCGAGTGAGAGTTGTTGAATTGACTCGACCCAAGACGAGATGGGAGATGTTGCCTCGACCGTGTAATGAAGGGGAGTCAAGCCAAAATCCAGCTGCAAAACGCGCGATGAAAAAGGCGCACCGGCGAGAGCGAAATCCAACGGCGATTGGTTGACCGCGGTGAAATAAGGAGATCGACGATTGGCCCGCGATCGCGTAAAATTGGACGCGATATAAACGGATTAATGATTGGTCAAAACTAAAATAACGACAAGAAAAATATGAATAAACATAGCGTGTCTAGACATGACGTAATGGAAAATTACGGTAGATTGAAAAACAAGTTCAAACCGGTTATACAAATCTGAAAACTGAACTTGCATGAAAACAAAATGGTAGCCATTTTGGATATTTTTGTGAAATACAAAACGTAAGTCGCTACAATGTAGTCTAGGCCTAGTATAGTCAAGGATTGTAATTCCGAACAGATTTATTACCGAACGTGTACAGTTAAGCGCCTAAAATGGGTTTTCATACGCGTGGGATTACGCGTATGAAAACCACACTATTGAAACAAAGGTTGTGTCTTTTTCCCATAGGTTTCACACGTTCGGAAATACAGTATCTTTTTCAAGGGACCAAAACGCTGCGTCGTTGAGAAGGGGTTCACTCGGAAGGGATTATCGTATTAAATCTACGTTGTCTTTTTAAAATTCCATCAACTTCTTTTTCTGTAGGACTTTGAGCATTCATTATCTAAGTTTGACAGATATTCGTTTGATATTTTATTTGCTAGCGTTGATTTTCTGAAAAGTGTTCGGACACTGGATCCACCACCATAATAGTAGTAGTACGGTAGTACATACCCAAGGATTTTGAATGGAGTCAGTCGAGGCATTGGTCTGAAATCAACATGATTGAGGCGAAGGGGCAACGGCGGTGCCGGAGGTGCCTGATCTTCGACGCGCTCAGGTGAAACTGAGAGAGCATCGGAGACTACACGTACACCTCCCGTCCCGTTCCCGGCGCTCTCGGCTTGACATTTCCGGTCACTACAATACTGTGCATGCATATCAAGAAGGTGCTGGGCAAAACAGTCTTCGCCTCGACGACTCGTGAAACTGCTTCGTAAAAAGTTCGCCTTTTGGCGCTTCCACTCGTGATGGGCCTCTTTGAGGGAAACTCTTATGAGCCCTGTCTTTTTCCTGATTTCCTTTTCCTCCATTCGTAAGTCAGAAAAGAAGTAATCTAGAATAGAATGATTCCGTGAACCAGCTACAATGCATGCATGGCCGTAGAGAATCCGATGAAATGTACGCGTATATTATATTGCATGCATAATTATCATGAAGGCGGAACCGGCCGGCCGGCCAGGAACAGCAGCCGAATCAAGAGCCGAACTGTAATGGACATTATTTCGGCACACGTATCATGAGAATCGGCATTATTCGGGCATTCTGGACATGGCATCTGCGTAAGCGTCGAATGATATTAGTGTCAATTGGGTAACTTGCACAGCGCATGCATTTTGAAAGCGCTCTCTTGAATGTCAGGTCTAAATAGCTTTAAAGTATGGGCGTGCATCTGGTTATATTTCAATTTCAGTCAACGAAACCGGACGAGCTGCATCTGTTTCCTTTTCCTTGCTTTGTTCGTTTCTTTCTTTCTTTTATGGGAGGAGGAGGTTGTCCCAACTTCCCAAGTACCCAAACTGTACATAGGCCTGACAGTCCATTGTGAATACTCTTACCGTGTGAATAATTTCTGCTCGGCCTTCGTCACGGCAGCAGCGATGAGAGTTGAAGCGTATTTCTTGTTGGCGCATGTCCATGTAAAGTCTGAGCACTTCAACTTGGTCTTGGTTGGCACGGTACAGAACCACGGGGCTTCTATGGCATGTCTCGTTAGGTCACAGGTGGTTACCTGTTTGGTGAATAGGAGAAAACGGCGATCCAACATGAAGTATTCTCTGGCAATGATGATGATGATGATGATGACAACAACAACAACAATCATCATCATCATCATCATCATAATCATAATAATAATAACTAAAAATGTAATTCGTCGTTGAAGACGAACTAGGTGGTCTGTCATGACAAAATGATAATGTGAAAGATGACTCTCATAGGATGATGACATAGATAATGATGATTATATTCACAATTGTGATGATTTCAAACTTGCCATTTTATCTTCAATTCCCCTATTACCTATTTAAATGAATGGAAGTTTATGTTTTTGTTGTAGCATGCCAAAGGGCAGACTTTTTGGTTCATGGTAAGGGCAAGTTATTATTATAACCATAACACCAGGATGGAATGACAGATAAAATTTTGATGAATCGTAATTTTGGAAAGAATAATTCATTTAGAGAAAGAAAAAAGGGAGTCAATACTAAAAGAGAGACGGCTATCAAAGACGAAAATTGTTTGTTGTACAATCAGTAATGATCCTGTTGCATATCACTATTCTAATTCTGTTGATACCTTCTTTTATACCACTGTTGATTTTAACTGTGACTCCATGTGCCAACACATTTCAAAGTATATAATATAATGAATTATGCCATTGATCTATTCAGTATTGGTCACTAATATACGATTTGATGTTTAACACTGTAGGAAACAGTCATTAGAGCATAAGACAATGTTTCATAATTATCGTATAAGGGCGTATAAAATAAGATATGAATTAAAGCCTATATTTGCTATAATTATATATTTTTCTGCATTATTTTTTCATGAAAGTCATTTCTAATAATTCTATGCAAACAATGGAAATTTCTATCCCTACTGAACTTAAGAGCATTTTCTTTAAAAAAAAAAAATTAAAAACCATAAATTTGACGAAAATCAGCATTCTAAAAATACATGAAAAGTAACTTTAGACCAATTTTTAAATTTGGAAAGGTTTTATAGTTTTAGTCATGACATTATCTTTCTAAAAATGTAGGTTTTCAAAAATCCTCACAAAATTTCCAAAAAGGCTATTTTTTTTGACCACTTGACAACGGACTAGTACGTGACATGCGTGACGGAAAAAATGGGTTTAAAGATAAAAATTTGTCTTCATTGCAATCGGACAAAATTTGATATTAGTTATTGGAGATAAATAGTTGTATGGGTACCGGAATAGTAGGCCTATATTATAGGAAAAGATTAACCAGCGAACATAAATGATATCTATAATGTCTGTTTAGAAATGTGTTGAGTATTTCCATGATTCTTATGTGCATGTTATGTATCAATTTGTAAAGATACTGAACAAAATAAACCGGTATTTTCAGATGGATTCAATATTATTAAGTTGCACAAAGGGAATGCAATGTGTAGTCCAGATTTTCATTTTACAAATAATAATAATAATAATAATAATAATAATAATAATAATAAACCGTTCTTGTATAGCGCATATCACATTATGATATAACGACCCTATGCGCTTCCAAAGGGTTTGAATATTATTACCCTGGCATTATCCACGAACTCTCCCCGAATATGGGGTGACGGTTGCCCAAATATGAGATTTTGGCAGTACAAGCTGGTAATTCCGAAATTCTCAGGGCCATTACCACCCCCCCCCCCCGCACCCCCGCGTCCCGCCTCGCACGCCTAAGAAGATATTCATGAAATTATAATTACCCACGCCGATAAAATCGGCAGGGTTATGTAAAGGGTTCCGTATGTTTGTATGTTTGTTTGTTGTTTTTTTTTGTTTGTTTGTTTGTTTGTTTGTGTACAAGATAACTAGAGAACGGGTGAACGGATTTGCACCAAATTTTCAGGAATTGTTTGGATAGTGACAGGAAAGAATCGATTAAATTTTGGTGATGATTGGTTGATCCCTGCAAATTCTGCGAGACTTTCTAGTTTTGACTCTATATATAGTATATGTAAAGATCACCGTTTCGCACGTATCAGATTTAAGGAGCCGATTCCGATATCCCAACAAAGCGCATCGATAGCTTAACACTGGTAATGGCGTCAGCACCATTCTCAACGAAGAAGAAAAAAATGTTTTTAACTACTGATTTATTAGTCTAGAATATCGTAAAATTGCCCGAGTAGTCCGGTGGTTCTAAAAGCAATCCTTATTTGATCTAGAGACCGGTAAGAACTTCACCGAAATGGATAGTATTGATAGGAACAGTAAGTTTAGATTTAATTTCTCTCGAGTTTCTCACTTGCAGCAGAAAATGCTGCGGTAGCTAATGCAGCTAGACGCCGGATCGGACGGCCCAGCGCGTACATGGCAAACGGCCAAATTTCGGGCATCGGCTCAGATTAGCCGTGAAGTTTCATTACTTTTGCATTGTGATTGTTGATTTAGAACTCATCCTAGTTAATAATGTGGATTCTCTGGGTCTTTTACTACGGAATATCGAACATCTATGGTAAACATTGTATACTCTTTGGGACAGTGTTGTCGGACGATGTTATTGCTGCTGTTCTTTGCTCATCTTTAATGATATGTATCTGTATCTGTAAGTATGCTGCCTGTATATATATGTATGTATATACTGCAATCTCTGGTGATGCCATCATAGACACAATAGTCCAAAATGCCTGACTCTCTTTTAAGTCCTTTCTCTATATACTGTCTTTTCCTCTCTCTCATCCACGTATTATGTTCTTCAGTGCTCGATGTAATATTCTTTCAGTAACTTGTATTAATTTTTTACGGGCGTTTCCCAACACAAGCTTTGCTTTTCGGGTTTTCGCCTCCTTCTGTTCTCTGAATTATTTACTATGTATATTGTACTATATGTTGACAGCAATGTTACAAATGTATTATCTCGTTTTATTTTACACTGTTCCTGACGAGAAGGAAATAAATGTTAATTTCAATTCAAAAAATCATATTTATCAAATCTATCTGGAAAAAAAACTAGGTAGAATTTTTTATTCACTCATTCCGCCCCTTTAAAAAGCAAAGGTAGATCTAGTTCCTTTCCGTGTGCTCTAGATCGAACGTTGGACTAAATGTTGGCCTAGATTTAATTTCAGACCTATATGAACATACTACCTCATAACACCTGTAAAATTACACTTCGAATGACGCCTACTGACTTTATTTCTCACGGCTAATCCCCCAAATTTCCCGTATCTAGCATACAAAAGTAGCAACACCAGCACCAACACCGAACGTGAAATGAAAATTTATTAATCCCTAGGGTATAGTGTTAGTGAACGGAATTTTGTACATGAAATTAAACACCGGCTGCCGAGCTCGGTTCAGCAGACAACATCTGACAAAAATTAAACACCGGGAACCGGAACTACGTCAGAAAATCAGAGGTCAACACCTAACACCGACTGATTTTTTTCTCATTTCATAGTCGGTGTTAGATCATGATTTAGCGGCAAAATAAACACTAACCACAAACACCAACACCGAGCGTGAAATCACCCAATGTAGATTTCAGTTTTGACCCCATAGTATAATTAGTGAATATTGTATATGTTGTGACGTGTTGATGAAGTGGTGTGTTTGTTTATATGCGTGCGAATACTATAGTGATAAATTGTATCAATCATGCATAGCTTTGCTAGAAATTAACTGCTTAATTCATAATAAAAATGGTTGTTTAGACATTAATATTTTCATAATAAAACAGCCTTCTTACAATATTGTGATATCCTATAAAGGAAATAATTATTTGTGGGTAAATTCAACTGATTTTTTAGTTAAGCCCACGCAAAAGTCAAACTAAACTAAAGGAGTCAATCCATAACACAAATACCAGTGCATGGGACTGATAGTTGAAAAGTTGGGCCTACGGTTCATGCAAATAAAACCTGGAGAAAATTAGACTGTTCATAATAATGCTTTCCCCAAATACACAAATATATAACTCTAATCAAATACCTTCATGTTCTGCTCTTTCTTGCTTCTTCCTGGCCCTCTCAATCTTTTGTTGGTGAATCGCTTGATTCAATGGTCATGGTATACGATGCTCTGTGTGGCAGACATGGTACATGCACACAAACACTCAGAGTACAGGGGTTGTGATTGGCCATTTGCACTCAGGTCTCTAATAGCCCAGCTGTGATTGGTCACTTAAGGAGCAGATATGACATCATCATTGCAGGAAAGCTGTCTGCTAATTGTAGCAACTTTATATCAAAATTGTGAAAATATGCCCAAAATCTGCAAATGGGAACATTCACCATTGCTCTTAGATATATGTCCATTAATCATTTATGACAAAATGAAGTACTTCCCAGATATGGACCACGGAACTGAAGAATTTTGAGGCTCGGCCCATGGCCTAGTTGGTTAGAAAGTTTCTTTAGTGAAACAATATTGATATAAAACATTGCTACTCAGTTGATGCATATTAATCTGCAAGCTCGGAACATTAAATCCTTTTTGCTGTCTAGTGTTAGGAAAAATGCCATCGTTTAACTTACGGATCCACACTGCTGGCAGTGGCGTATCTACGGGGGGGGGGGGGGAGGGGCACGTGCCCTGAGAGGCACTTGAAAGGGGCGCAACAAAAAAAAAACGCAAAAGAGAGGGGGAAAATGGGGAGAAAATGACAAGAAAATGTATGGTCTTCGAGGGTTATTTGCGCCCCATTCAAGGACAAAATGCGTAAGAAATGGTGCTTTACAGGGTTTGAAATGCAAAATATTTTTAAAGCTGGGTCGCTTTGCTCCCTCGCATAATTATGTTCAGGATCTAGCTATTCGCGCCCCCAATGGTGTTTGACTCTAGTTGCTGTGCCCCCTCCCCCCCCCCCCCCGCACAAGGCAGGAGATGGGATATAAGTGGATAAAAAGCATTTTCACAGTATAGAACATTCGAAAGAAATCATAAATTTGCCTTTTGCCTCACTAAATTCCTGAAATATATTAATTTCTTCAGGGTTTTCATTAATTTTGCGCCCCCAAAATAGGAATGTTCAAAATTCAAAAAGAAATATATTACTAGGTCGCTGTATTCCCTTGGATTTTTTTTCTAAGGGTGAAATACATGAGAAATTTCAATTTGAAATTTGAGTAGCGTTGCTCCCTCGCTTATTTAATAATTCATCAAATTTGGGCTAACAACCCCGGGTTATGTGCATCAAAACTCATTTTCCTGTAGTGCCATCATTTCTAATTAAAAAACGCTCATTAATTTGAGGTTGGGCATGGGGGGGGGGCAGATTTGATAGTTTGCCCGGGCGCCAGAATACCTAGATAGGCCACTGACCGCTGGTATTGCTTTTTGCAGTTTCGCATAGTCAAACATCACAGTACATTTACTTATTTTGGCATTGATCGTTGACATGATGTTTTCCAATGACCGAAGGTCATTTCTCCCAACTAGATCTCCGAGATAAATTACACCACGGCCATACCAGTCTTTATAGAATAACGATTGATTATTAAACAATATATGTTTATTATGCAAAATAATTTGATCTAGTATATCACTTGGATAACAGTTGAACATGTTAACATCTTTCGCGGGGGTCTGCTCGCTATTTATAAGGAGCGCTATTCATTTAGTCACACGTTATGGATAGCGGTCCTTATGAATGGCGGTCCTTGTGAATAGCGAGGTAATTTGTCTATAGTTTGCTCGCTATGTATAAGGGCCGCTATTCATTTAGTCACGCGTTATGGATAGCGGTCCTTATGACTAGCGAAGTTACCCCTTTCACAGTGGTGAAAGTCCTAATGAATTCCCATGCTTAAAATAAACAAATAAAATCTCTCTGTAAAAGATGAGGATTTTCTTTTCATTTATAATGTTGAACATACTCACGCTATAATTACAATTTAATAACAAAGTGATACCAACACGATAAAAACTACTTTCGAAAAATAAACTCAAGGGCAATTTCAAAGGCCTATTGTACTGCCCATAGAAATCAGGTTCAGATTACGTAATACGCCATTGTAATGTTCGCACATTTCTAAAGGTGTTAGACAGGGCTATTGAAATTGCCTTGAGTTGATTTTTCGAAAATAGTTTTTATCGTGTTTACGCTGTAGAGCCCACAAATTAAAAAATCTACCACAAATGTAAAAATAAGCACAAATGAAAAAAACATTGAAACCGCAAATGACAAAATAACCAAATGTCATAACATATCAACCACAAAGATGATAAAACTGAATGGAAAAAGCTTATCACATCAGTGGGAGTATGCTCGACCTAGTAAATAACAAGAAATGAAGTTATTGAGACGTACATTAATAAAATGTGACACTAAAATATCAATATATAGGGCGAATCCAGGATTTGGTAAAGGGGTTGGGCGCAGTTTCGAGACTGTTCTTTAAGTAGGAGTAAAAAAGGGCATCCATAAGATTTGAAAAGGGGCACAAAATGGGGAAGTGGTATATACAAGAAAGGAAAATAGTCACTTATTCAGAAGAGGAAGGGGCAATATTAGATTTGAAAAAGGGCACTTAACAAAAGGGGAAAAGGGGACATACTGGAAAGGAAAGGGGGAACTTATGAGAAGTAAATAGGAGCACTCATCAGACTTGAAAAAGGGCAGTTATCAAAAGGGGGATAAGAGCACTTATAAAAGAGAAAATGGGGCGCTTGTCAGAGTGAAGAGGGTGCTTGAAAAAGTGGGTGGGGGAGCTGTGCTCCCCCCCCCCCCCCCGAGGGCCGCCTCTGGTAAAAAGGACATGTTTGTATCAGTACATATTAGTAGGCTGTCCTATGTTTCATTATTTCTACTACTGATATAATCCCAGCATATTATTCTATAATATGGTATTTTCTGAAAATGATTAATCCAAAACTGTCAGTGTAGCGTAACAGTTTGAAGGGGTGTGTATATATATATTTCCTTATGGCTCGACAAGAGAAATCTCGAGAATCTCCCGAAGAAATTCAAATTGATGCTGAGGTTTATACCAACGTAATACTACAATATGATATAAACCTACATTACATGTATAAGGGTATGACCTTCTTTCGTAAATACAAAAAGGACCCAGACCACTGCTATCAGCCATCTGTTACCAAGGTTATCGCCGTGGGTGAACAAAAGTACTGCACGTCTGACATCCAGAACAAACTGATCAGTAAACTATCAGTAAACGCTAACTAAAAATAAAGAGAAAAGGGGGAAAGTGAGAGAAAAAAGCGAGAAAATGTACAAACAAGGCATGATGAAATGGAAGCGATATCAAGAAAGAATTGAGGGGCGTCCGGGTGATAGACTTTTTTTTTTTAATAAGTAAGAAATTAAGGTGCAAAATCACGAGTACTTCATGAATTTGCTGCTCGTCCTGCCCGACATACATGTGTAGCCTATACATCCAAGAGTTGAACTCTACTGCGGACACTCGTGTAGAACTCGCCCGCCATCATATACAGTGCGTATCAAAAAGTATACCCCAATTTGGTAGCTTCGTACATAAAATTGACATATTCTGTGACCTGCAGATTTATTTCATGTTAAAGAGTAATTAATATTCTATATATTGATACCTTATTCATAACTTTACTGCCATAGATGACCGAGCACCAGGGTTTTTAAAAGATCGAGTCAAAATCCCCTTGTACCAAGTTTGGGCTAAATCAAAGCGTGCATGTCAAAAGCTATTCATGCAATCATACATTACATGTTTCAGATGGAAAACGATTTGCTAAGTTTTTCCCCTGATTCTGCGCATTTTTAGAAGCCAAACATTAACAAAAACTCAAAAATACTTATACAAGCAAAATTCATGATACTCTTTTTGTTATAATGACACAGACTTCGCCTACTTCGCATCCCCTATTAAGGTGAGTCTTTCATAATGGAGTCATTCACAGTGGACAAAGATTATTCGGGATGCCATCTTTATCATGAAAGTCTGCTGTTAATTATTTGAGTAGTTATTAACATCTGTATCCTTTCTTACCTTTCATTAGTCTTCAAAGTTTGTAAACCCTTGATATCGTGTGCTATTAGAGATAATACCCTATGCAGGTGAAATGGTGCAACTGACAAATCTGGAGAGCATTTTGTGTCAAGATGATATCATCATGATCATAAGACACAAAGCTAGCAAGCTGGGCAAATTGAATTAAGATTTGCCTTACATTTTTAAGTGTGTTGAGGAGCACAAATAAAACCAAGATGGTTTTAATCTGCAATAGAAATATTGTAGTAAATATACTCATAGAAAAGGGTCGAGTTTTTACG
Organism: Heliocidaris tuberculata; assembly: GCA_025618425.1. Lineage (NCBI taxonomy): Eukaryota > Metazoa > Echinodermata > Echinoidea > Camarodonta > Echinometridae > Heliocidaris > Heliocidaris tuberculata. Next base: position 30,946,102 of record CM046849.1, read on the forward strand.
ACAAATCCATAAACACGGGTCTACTTTTTCTTAAAATTTGCCCCTAAAGATGGGTTAGACGTTCAAGGTCACACCTCCGTCAAAAAAACAAAACAAAAACAAAAACAAAAAAAATTCGAGTACCCCCCCCCCCCCCCCCCCCCCCCGAGAAACAAGTCATACAGTCAGACCCAACTCCCGAAAACCGAGCACAGGTATATACTCCAAAAACGGCGAATGGAGCAAGATGAATATAGAGCCCCCATCGTTCAGTGTGAGACAGTGTGTACAAAAGACATGGGGAAAATCGTGCAATGTCGACCTGCTGTTGATAATATATTTTTCAAAAATAATGCTGCAGATATATTTATTTCAAACATTTGTCATTTGAAAGTCATTTCATATGACGAATCATCAAAGATTTTGAAGATAATTGGCACGCAGCATTATTTTTAAAAATTTATATAGCGTTGGCTGGTTGAGTTTGCAAGATTTTCCCCATGCCTTTTGTACACACTGCCTCGCACTGAACGATGAGGGCTCTATATTCATACGCTGTTTTCGGAGTATATACCTGTGCTCGGTTTTCCGAAGTTGGGTCTGACTGTCATATATTGATTTAAAATCATCGAATCCCACCTGTAATTTCTTCAAAATATCTCCCCTATGAGATCTTGAATCACACACAGTCTCCATCTTAATATTCGAGTATGTACTGTCTGATTCTGAGCTAGAAAAATTGCCGAGATCTTGAGATACAACAGCTAGAAGTTGCTGTAAGTTTTACTGTAATTACCATGGAAGATAAGATACAACAAAAGATTTGTAAAAATCAAAATACCAATTATCTCATGATATTATCTTCAGCGCGCATATGTTTCATGCGCAGAGTAAACAAAGATTCAACAGAAGTTACAATTGTCAGAATACCATCTTAACTGTGGAGATACGACAATAACAGAGATAAAACAGTTTTCAGAATACCGCCCCAGGGCCTCGAGACACAAACATAAGTTCGCGATTTATTGATTTGTGGTATTTAATTTCTACAAGCAATATTATCAATCTAGAAAATTAGAAACCCGGCGCTGTGTAATTGGCGCCCCATCCTCCCATTATTCGATATTTGATATGAAATTATTGAAATACAGAAATTCCCGTCATCCATGACCCCAGAATGCATAATTATTATCTACCACCTGTTGCCTCGGTGAGTCAATATCAGTTGTTCTTTACTGATCATGTATGTTTATAGTCTGGAATGAGACTCAGTTAAAAACAAATATTTTACGATAACGCACTCCTTTCACTGCGTACAGCTGGACCTACTCGTACATCCGAAATGCTCTATATATTTCGATATGAACAGTTAGTTTTAACGTGCACCTGACTGACAATTAGCTACCCAGTAAATTGCAGTTGGACTTCATGAGGAAATTTGCATCACAAGAAATACACTGTAATTGTGAATTCATTCGTTATCGACACACAGCTATAAGCATGAAAGATAAGATATTACAGGGGGTATGTCTTGTTTGACGTGGATGGGACGAATGCTTTGGAGATTGGATTAGAATCATTATTCTAGCTCGAAAATTGGGATGTACTAGACAGTATGATTTGTAACCTGCTTTTTGTCCTCTTCTCTCGGAATCTTGAAGATGTACCTAAGGGCTACATTTATGTGAACATTCATACTTGAGAACACATTCATATTTAGCAAATATTATATTCACAAATTCGTGTTTGTATGGTACATAACATGTTTGGTTTTATGCCTCTATATAAAATGTTCCATGACACACGTTGATCTTTTCAATAGTCGCTTTTTGAAAGAAAACTTTTGACGACAGTACCATAGTGATTCGGCAAGCCGAGGTTTGAAGACTGTGAAGTGGGGGAATTGAGGCAGAAAACATGACTTCATCGCGGCTGAGAATCCTTTTTTCGTTCGTCTCTGGTGCTGTATTCATGTGGATCACTATGATGATGGTGGCCCAACAAATGTACATTTTCAAAACACCCCAATCAACTTTGAAATCTGGAAACCAAAATTTAGGCCTTCTACAAGGAAGGGACGTCCAATTTCCCGTACGTGCCTCCCAAATGGATCCAAAAAGAGATACCAAGGCGATTAGTAATTCCGAAGAGAAATCTCCAAATAGTAAGTTCATTTGATTATCAAAAGGTTTAGATCACATTTTCATGTAGTTCACCATGATCATGGTGGCCCAACAAGTGTTCATTTTCAAAACACCCCAATCAACTTTGAAATCTGGAAACCAAAATTTCGGCCTTATACAAGGAAAGGACGTCCATTTGCCCTTACGTGCCTCCATAATGGATCCAAAAAGAGATACCAAGTCGATTAGAAATTCCGAAGAGAAATCTCTAAATGGTAAGTTCATTTGATTATCAAAAGGTTTAGATCACATTTTCATGTAGTTCACCATGATCATGGTGGCCAAACAAGTGTTCATCTTCAAAACACACCAATTAACTTTGAAATCTGAAAAACCAAGATTTAGGCCTTATACAAGGAAAGGACGTCCATTTGCCCTTACCTACTTACGTGCCTCCAAAATGGATTCAAAAAGAGATACCAAGTCGATAGGTAATTCCGAAGAGAAATCTCCAAATGTTAAGTTTATATGATTATCAAAAGGTTTAGATCACATCTTCGTCCTGTTTTGAAAACTGAATGTTTGTTTAACAATACTTATCGGTGTCTCATACAACATAATTGAATGTCAGAGTTGTGGCCTTTATAAAATATTGGCCAGTTTTCTTTTTAGGTGGTATGTCGTAGACATATCACCTCTTAATTTCGTCAGAATTTTCTTTATTTTTTTTATCCTCAAAATTTTGTGCGCACGATATCTCAAAATTGACAACATCAATTTCCGTGATTTTCATACCAGTTATAAAGCCCATAACGAAGATGTGTCACACGAAACTTTTCAAGGTCATCAGGTCATTGTGACGTCATCCAGGCGCCATTTTGTAAAATCACATTATTGATCATATCTTCATTACAAGTGATCAAAAATGAACTATATTCGGTACACATGAACTTCAGGTCAAGGGTCAACATCACATCTCATCAAAACGCGCGCGCACGTCATGACGCGCACGTACGCGCGCGTCAAAATTTAGAAATGCTCAAAATCACTTTTTGATCAAAGTAGAGTACGGTTCAGGTCATTTTAAGCATTTCAAAATTTTCTGTACGTACGCGTCCGCGCGCGCGTTTTGCGCGTGCGCAGCACGTACGGAAGGTAGAAATGCCGTTTTTTTTGCATGGGATCGATTCCTGATAAAATTCTTGACAATTTCCAATTAGTTTCAGTCATTCTCGACATCTAATAATGCCACACGCTTGCGTCAAACTTTAAAATCCGCACGTGCGTCAATGGGCAATATAATGTAAAAAGTGGTAAACACATGCCTATCTAGAATCCGCCATAGCTCGTCAGAAAGCCTGGAGACCCCCCATTTTTTTTTACATTTTCTGAAAGCCTATGAGTTGTAGATTGGAATTCATGAAAAAAAATTGGGGGTCGAATGATCGAAACGTCGTCACATTTGCATATGAACTCAAAAATTCGATTTTGAAAAAATGACGTCATAAATTTTGTATTTATTTGACAATATTTCACTCATAGTTGATCAATTTTCATCCAATTTTCGATATGTTGTAGCTGAGACAATTCTCTACAAGATCAGTAACCACAATTTTTCATTTTGACAAAGGCATCATGGCGTATTTTTGCGATTAAAGGAGGCATGTCAATTTTTCTCATTTTGCGTGTATTCTCTATGGGACATGACTTTTTCTCAAATCTTGATTCTACATTCTCGTCTTCTTTGAGCAGTATCTCTGTTATTTCTGCTCAATTTTCTTCCAAATTTTGGTATGTTATAGCTGAGACTATAAACTTTCACAAGTGTGTCCTCCAATTTTTGATCAGATGTCGGGATCATGCCCATTTTTTAACTACAAAATGTCATTTGAGAATCCCGTTTTTCGTCTACGTGTTATCTCTATTGGAAATATTTTGGTCCATTGGTAAAGCACTTGCCTTCCATTCCGGCGACCCAGGTTCGATTCCCGGTGGGTCCATTTTTTTTTTTTTTTTTTTTTTTGCCTTTCATTTTACCATCTTCTTCGACTATTATAACATATACCATCACAAACAATGTAATAAACTGCCTAATTTTGCGTGTTATGTCTATTGGAAAGTAGTGTGCAGTAGTTTGTGTACAATCTCATTAACTGTCGTGTATTAAAGCTAAGGGGATAATCACCCACATGTCCTGCAATATCAAATCGTCCGGTTCGTTATCCCGATTTCTCCAAATCGGCTCAGTCAATTTTCTTCATATTTTCGTCAGTCATCAGTCCTAATAAGGTCAAGTTCCCACATCTTTTTCAAGGTCATCAGGTTATTGTGACGTCATCCAGGCGCCATTTTGTGAAAATCAACTTATGGTCATATCTTCATAACGAAATGTCATTTCTCTTTCATATTTGGCATGGTTAAGGTCACTGTCATTCCAGTCAAGGTCATTTCGTTAAACGCGCACGTACGCGTACGTCCGCGCTTCCGTGCGCGCGCAAAATTTAGAAATGATCCAAATCCTCCCAAATTCATTTTGCATACGTTTCATGCCATTTCAAGCACTTTTCGAAAAATCGCCCATAAAATTGAACCTGAAGGGGCGCTATGCCACTTAGGTTATCGTGGTTATTGTCATCATTATTGTCATTATGATCATCGTTATCAATATATCATTATCGTCATTGTCATGACTTATATGACCATCTTATCATCATTGTCGTCAACATTATGATTATAATCTTGCAGAAATATTATCACATCTGACAAAGCAATTTGCCACAGTTCAAGACAGACCACCTAATTCGTCTTCAGTGACGAATTAAATTTCTAGTTTGTTTTTATTTTTGTTTTTGTTTTTTTGTGTGCTTGTTTGTTGTTGTTGTTTTTTAGGTGGGCTGTACTTCAAGTACGCATCAGTTTGTCATTCATTTCTACGATTGTTCGGGATCGACTGGATTAGTACAGTGTCTCCTTTTAGTGAGGATTTTGTATTATGTTTTGATCCAAAATGCTAAGAATGACACATTATACATGAGTAGAAGGATAAAAATCACAGAAAATTTTGAGTCTATTTCAAATGCAGTACGTTGTTTTTTTATAATTAATAAGTTTTTATTGATCCAATCACATTTTCTCAATCGAGAAAATCAAACAAAACATATAATGCATTTTGCAGTACATAAAGACCAATCAAAGAAAAAAGAGCAATAATGGATCTTTTATAAGTATAAAAAAAGAACAATCCCGACATCAGCGTTTAATGGTTTTCTAGAATTTCTAAAATAAAACCCCATTTTGTTTCATGCGCGTCTGTTTTATTGCGTCTTTCAGCAATATATTTTTCAACTGTGTGGAAATATTTAACATAATTTAGAAAATGGCGAACGGATGGTGCATTTCCTAGATTTCTGCATCTGAAAATATATTGCTTCCCTAGCAGAAGCAAAAAGTTAGTTATGAAAACGTCTCTTGATTTGGCGCGCTCAGTCAGCCCGAACAACATATTTTCACTTGACAAAATGGAAGGGAAGCAGAGTCTCGCAAAGACTGTACTTATCTCTAACCAAAACTTTTCAATAACCTTGCATGAAACAAAAAGGTGTTCGAGATTTTCATCCTCATTATTACAAAAACAGCAAGTTGCATTTGCCATTCTATTAATACGACATAACCAGACCTTAGTTGGTGTCAAATTATGGACAATTTTCAACTGAAACACTCGTAATTTTGTGTCTATTGTAAGCGTGAATGGCAATTTCAATAGCTTGACAATGGTGGCCTCTGGAAAGTTATACATTTCATTGAGGCGAACAAAAGTAGGCGAAGTAGATGGGTTGTTAGTTTGCTTACATATAGAATAAATTTGTCCTTTCGACACATCAACAGAGTTTTTAGCTATACCATCAATAGTTACAGTTGGAATGGTGCCCAGAGGAGTTATTAAAGCGTGGAAATTTTGTTGGAGAAAATATTGTTTCCAAGCAGAGGGGATTTTCTTGTAACAGTCTAACAAAGTAAAATATTCTACAAACGAAAGACCCCTTTCCTTTGCATCTTTCCAGATCATTGGTCTCCCATATTCGTCTAACATGTGTGCAATTTTCACAATTCCTTTGCTAACAATGCTTGATTTAAAAATAGTTTTACCATCAAGAAGTATAAGCTTATTATTCCAAATTATCTGATTTGCGATTGATACATCTTTATGGAAAATGTGATTCCACATTTGTATAACATCTTTGTACCACTCACTTAAATCTACGTTCATGTATTTGACATCAAAATTACAGTGGAAAAGAAAACCGCCACCTACATCCTTTAACACTTCGAGTAACATCAGTCTCCATCCTCTAGATTGTGATGTAAATATTCTATTGGCCCATTTTTTTTTTTGAACTTGTAGCAAAGATTTTAAGCACAACATTTTGAAACCACCTTCCTCGTAGTTTTTTACCATAACCTCACGCTTAATTCTATCCGGACCATTCCAAATAAACCCATATACCAATCTATTAACTTCTTTTATGTATGGATCTGGGATTTTAACCATACTTGCAATATATAATAACTGGGAAAAGGCAAATGTTTTCACAATTTGTATTTTGCCAATCAAAGATAAATTCCGAACCTTCCATAAATTCAACTGACTCTTGATCTTCAATAAAAAAAATTTCAATTGAGAGTCGAGCACTTCAGGTAAATATGATACGTCTACACCAAGAACTGTCAGTGTTGTGACGACCTGAATATTTTCCAGGGGTAGGCTATTGTATTTGTCGGAGCCTATCCGCATTGCGTTTGTCTTCTGTAAGTTAATAGTAAGCGAAGAAACCTGTCGGAATTGTTTGAGCGTGTCGAAAAGAATTTTAATGGACTTTTCATCTTTTAAGAACACATTCATGTCGTCGGCATAAAGTGACAGCTTTAATTCAGCGTCGTTGTTTATTTTCAACCCTTGCATTTGTGAATTATTACTTATATTATTTGCAAGTGTTTCAATTGCTAAAACGAATAAGTATGGCGAAAGGGGGTCACCCTGGCGCACACCTCTTTCTACAGGAAAGTAACCAGATGATATTCCGCGGTTCATAACACAGCTTTCTAAGTTAGTATATAGAACTTTTATACAGTTACAAAATCTATCTCCAAAATTAAATGATCTGAGAGTGTGTATCAGAAAAGAGTGGTCAAGGGAGTCAAATGCTTTCTGAAAATCTAAACTGAGTAGAATTCCGGGGATATTCTTTAATTTAGAATAATAAAGTGCGTCTAGTACCGTTCTCACTGACTCACCAATATAACGGTTTTTCAAAAAAGCAACCTGATCTGGGTGTATCAGATCTGGCAAGACTAGTTTAAGTCTTTCAGCTAAAGCTTTTGAACCTATTTTCAAATCAACATTGAGCAGAGTGATTGGGCGATAATTTTCTATGAGAAGCTTATCCTTACCCTTTTTAGCTATCAAAGTAATTAACCCTTGGCGTTGTGAAGTAGAGAGTTGTCCCTTTTCAAAAGAAAAGTTGAGTGTATCTACAAGTAGTGGTCCAATTTGTTTCCAGAACTTATAATAGAATTCGACTGTTAGGCCGTCGTTACCCGGAGACTTGTTTTTTGCCATTGAAAACAAGGATTGTGTGCATTCTTTTAATGATAAGTTGAGATCACATTTTTGTTTCCAGCTTGCTGACAACTTTGGTTGATATTCTTGTTCAAGAAACATATAATTTAGATCGGAGTTAACCGCTGGTTTTTTGTATAATTCTGTATAGAATTCTTTTATAATTATGATCATTAACTTTCTTCTCATCAGAAATAACATCATTACCATTCTGCAACCTGATAATTGAAGATCTACTTTTATGAAATTTTTCAAGGTTTAAGAAATATTTTGTATTTTTTTCTCCAAATTCAGTCCAGTTCGCCCTTGAGCGTATTATAATGCCTTGAGTTACATAGTCCAAATAAGCTTCATATTCATATCTGACACGCTCATATTCCGCAATATGTAAATCTCCTTCCTTCTCCAATAAACTTTGTAAATACTGCAACCTTTTCTCTAACTCAGCTCTTCTAATTCTTGCCGCCTTTGCTTTATCAATACTATATTGTCTTGAAAATAATCGTATCTGGTACTTTAAAAATTCCCACCTCATTCGTATATCTTCAAACTGAGTAGACTCATTAGTCCACTTATCTATATTTTCTGACATTATAGAACAAAACGTTTCATCATTGCATAAATCGTTATTAAATTTCCAATTGAATGCATTCACTTTTCTTCTGCTTTGAACTTTGAATTCTAACACAATAGCATAATGGTCGGAGCTTACACCTGGAATTATGTCAATATTCAGTATGTAGTCTTGCAGGATGTCAGAAATAAACCCAATATCTAAGCGGCTCTGAATTAAAGGTCGAAATTGTTTCCATCTAAACCTTTGAACTGTAGGATTTCTTACTCTCCAGATGTCTATTAGATCAAAATCACTTTGCATCTCATTAAGTACATCTCCAACCAGTTGTGAAACATGGGGGTGTCCACCCTGTCTGTCAAGATTTGCATTCATAAGTACATTAAAGTCACCTCCCATAATCATTGGAATTGCGTCTATGTTTTCAAATGAGTGAAGAGTCGTAACCAAATTTTCGAAATAGACTCTTTGTTCTGTTCTTTTATCTCCAGTCGGCGCATACACATTACATAATATGAACTCATTTCCATCAATGACTAGTTTTAATATCAAATACCTTCCATCCTCAGAGATTGTTCTAGATACAATATTATATTCGACATTTCTTTTTATCATTATCATGACCCCTCCGCTGTGTACAGAACCATGCGAAAAGAGCAATTCGCCATTCCACTCAGATGACCAAGTACTGACAATGTCTGGAGAACTATAAGTTTCTTGTAGAAAAATAATATCTGCTTGTTTTTCCTCAAGCCACGAAAAAACTTTTGCTCTTTTGAAACTTGACCTCAGACCTCTTACATTCAAGGAAAGAAATTTTATATGCGTATCTTTGAAAGTCATGAATAAAAGCCACTTTGCGGGAGAAAATTCCCGAAGTTACAGGTGTACAGAAAACAACAGATACTTATCATAGCGTGTACTTTATAGATCGAAACGTTCACATAGCATGAACCATAGGTGGCATAATGTATAACAGAGATCATGAAGGCACCAACCTTTATCATTATAAATAGCCATTTGGATATTCGTAACATGAAAAGGACCAAAACAGCAGCTTCTAAGCGAATCACAACATTTAAGGTAATGCAACAACCATACAGAGTCCTTCAGCAGGTTGAACAGAAAGTTCAGCAGTAAATACTTCAATTTGCTAGAAACGCATTTAAAGGGCGACCAAATTAAAAAATTGATTGCCCATTTTTCGTAGGAAGGAGTCATCAGGAGCCAAAACATATCTATCACACACTTTTTTATACATTCAGTCGTATTTCATAATTATTTGAAAAGTACATTTTTGCTGATTTACACAGTCATAAGCCCCGCCCCTTTAAAAAACCCATCGAGCGACATCATGATCACGTGATCTGTGACGTACGAGAAGTAAGGGAAAATATTCCACCAACCTATATACCGTGCGCGCCCGCAGGCCCCGGCAGGCCCAGCCCGGTGCCGAGCATGACATTCACCGCATCGACCATTTGCATCGCATATTTTCGTGTGTTTAATTCCTCACAATAACTTTGATTTTGGGACACAATTTCATCAGTAATGCCAAATCGGTGTATAGTTGCGGGCTGTAGCAAGACCCCTAAAGATGATGTAAGCCTACGTACATCATTTTCCTAAAGATGAAAATCTACGGAAATTGTGGGTAGCAACGGTATTCTCACGCGGGCAGAGTGGCAAGGGCCAAGCCAGTGGAGTACAATTTGCAGTGATCACTTTTCTTCTCCAACAACTGCAGCAGCTTCACCCGCGGCCCCTTCCCCCGCGACCCCTTCACCATGCCCTGGCGCGTCTTCTGCGAGGGGTTCAAACTTCAAACATAATGGTCGAATTCCCCTTGCCACTGCACTTGAGCTTCTTCTCTTTCGGTATCGATAAATCATCTGATAAATCATTACCAAAAAAAAGTCAAGTCAAAAAAGTCCTCCAAATCGGACTCGCGATCACTATCCATCTCTCTAAGTTACTCGAAGAATTCAGCCAAAAATCTCCGTCAGTATCGTAGTACATGTAAAGCGAAGTAAAAAAAGGCGAGAGTGAAAACAAACCAAACAAAAGCGTTAACCAGTCGCTTAGTACTAGGGGGAACAAGTTGCCGTACTAAAGATGTGTAGTACATTGCACAGACGCATAAAACGGCTGTGTACGCGTTTAAGACCAATGCAAAACTATCGTTCGGCAAGCTCAGATGGATGAGAACATTGTTCAAAGAAAAGTTTTAAAAAACAAAACAAGAGCTGTATATTTGGGCAAAAGTGTTCACTGATCTTAAAGAAAATATATTGATAATGATTATTCACTCCTTAGACTGTATTGATTAATTTCCCTTTTTTTCATAAATTGTCTGTTGAACAGAGGGGTCAAATACCGCCTTGTGTGTACAATGTTACATTGCCGCAGCCTGTAGATCTTGTGCCTCTCACTCTTCATACGTCACTTGGGGTGTGACGTCAATTAGCCAATCAGCTCACGAGTTTTAAGGAACGGTCCCCAAACCTCTACTTTTCCCCCTTTTTCGCCAAAACGAGACATAATTTTGACAATCAATTGCCAGATTCGTGATTTGAATGCAAAAATACATGGAAACAGCACCTTTTTTCTCTCTAATTTAGTCACCCTTTAACAAGTAGCATGGCAGAGTGAATCGATATATGAAAAAGTAAATGGCAACTGCCGATGTAATGACTATCATAAAACACATTTGGAGTTTTTTTTATATGTAGTGAGCAAAAACAGGAAAGAAAGGAAAAAGAAGAAACATGTTAAAATGTAAAATACAGAATCGAACATTAAAGAGCAAGACCTGAACAGTGTCCTAAAGTAAAAATGGGTGTCTCTCAAGAACCACCACCCTTTGTTGAAAGCAATCCGTATTCATTTATTTCGGATCTTTTCATAATTTTCTCAAAATCTAATGAAGAAAAAAATAAGCATACACAGAAATGTAGCACACTAAGTGTTTAAAATGGTTGGAATTTGTAGAGCAGATATTAATATCAAACATTACTAACAATAAGGTAACAGCTCATCAAAAACATGTAGTTCATATCGTCCGATGCCATGTTCATGCGGTTAAGTTAACCTTTGTAGATTTCCCATTTCTTCGTGCCCTTTTCTCTCCAATAAAGGGCAACCTCAATGCCTTCAACTGTGATTTTCGTTGACTTATTTTCCTCCCTTCTCATCTTGTAGGCCGCTTTCGCGAGTTGATTTCGCTTTGTTTTCATTGACGGTTGCAAATCGATGCGTACGGTTATCCGGGGTGCGTTCTCACTTCTGCGTGAACGGGAGTAGTTGTTTTCATAGGATGAAAGAACGCTATTACGTTGAGCCATGTAGACAAATTTCGCGATAATTGGCTGTGGGACATCGTTGTCGACTTTCCTCTGAGGAAGTCGGTGGGCGTTGACCAGGCTTATAGAGTGTGCATCTGTTTTGCTCACGCCTAAAATCTCGAATGTGTCTCGAAGTACTTTGTCAACATTGTACTTTGCAGCTTTCTTAATGCCGTAGAATAGTAAATTACTTTTTCGTTGATACATTTCCGCTTCATTCATTTTTTTCTCTAGCACATTGATCTTTTCAGACAGCTTGCTCTCCAAGTAGGGCAGCTTTTCCTTTTCTATTTCCAAAACTCTCGAAGCGTTATCAGACACAGCTCTCTCTAAATCACTGACTTTCTTCGTGATCACATTTAACTCTTCCTTGACTTGGTCGAGTTTTGCGCAGACTTTATCCTCTGACTGTTTCACTGAACACATAATATCGGCTAATGTGATCTCACTTTCGTGTCCAGAACCACGTTGAGGCGACTTGCCCGATCTAGCAGCTGCTGCATCGGGTGGTGGTGGGTTTGGGCGTTGGCTTGACATGGCGCTGTCTGTTGCCTCCTGTGTCGTAGTTTTACTTCTCAAATTATAGCTTTTTGACTGTTCCATTAGTTCCGATAGTTACACAGGGCATCGATGTTGTTGCTTAAACAATAACTGTGTATTAAAATCCGAAATAAAGTCGAAGTAAAAACAGTTTTTTAAACGAAAAAGGGTGGTGTTTCCAGAGCTAATAAAAAAATTACGCCATGTTCCGCTGACGTCACCGGAAGTCCGGTCAAACGTTGTGCCAATCATGCATACGAACAATTTGTTACCTATCATTACAGTCTCTAAACTGGCAAGGAAATGTAAAATATACTGGCCCAATCACTATTTTCGTGTACAAATTTGAAAAATTTCTGTTCAGTTTTGCAGATTTCATTCACACTGTTCATTTAATATACTTTTTTTTTTACTATGTAGGAGTGAAATAAGAATGATCATAGCCAATAGACTTGTTCACAAATATATTAAAATTTTGTGCATACTTTTAAAACAAAGGTTGTTCTTGGCTTGTCAGACATAGCAACAAGTAATGTATGCAAACTGGATTCCAAGTATTGTAGTTCATTAATAACAGGTTAATGGAATTCATAAGGACATCCATTCATAAGGACCACTATTCATAACTACTCATAAGGACCGCTATCAATAGCGCGCGTTAAATGAATAGCGGTTTTCTATGAATAGCGGTTTCTATGAATAGCGAGCGGACCCGGTTTCCGCATCTTGCGTGTCAATGTGGAAAATATTCGTGGCAGCGTGCCGGAGGATTTGCTGGAGGATACGGGCCAAAGCTTGAAATGCGTGACAAAAATTTCAAACATGTTTGATTTTTTGGCACGACAAAATTTTATTTGACTAAAATGCGTGCAATTGTAAATGCGGCATATGCGCAGTGTGCGGGAGGATACTGGAGGGTCCAGGCAAATGCTTTAAATGCGTGACAAAATTTCCAACATGTTTAATTTGTAATAGAAATAAATAATTACTTATAAAATTCATGCATTTTTTAATTATTTTTTTTTTATTTTATTTTATTTATTTTTTTTTTTTTTTTTTTTTGGGGGGGGGTTACACACAAGTTTGTCTAAAGTAGTATGAATGATCTGTAAAAAGGAATTGGCCGATCTGATCTTTACGATTTTTATGTAAATAAAGTTATTTCCATGTAATCATTAAATTATCTAGGGATTATGACTGGTAAAAGTTCATTTTCCTTAAATACACAAAAAGTAACCGGGGTGAATTGGGATAAGATGTCCCAGTTCACTCAGATAGTAAAAGAACAACAAGTGCCTGCAAAATATTTGTGTTGGTATTCATCGCTAAAAATCTTATTGCAAATTACAGGGTCATATAAGACCTACATGTATATGCTGCATGCGGGGTGTTCACTATAGCCAAGTGGTATACTTGTAAAACATTTGACACTGACTGAAGAAAAATAGAATAAGAGTGGTCAAAAAAAAGAAGTGAAAATCAAACATACAAGCCAAATCGCTGTATAGCTGTGGATGTATTTGTGAACATTGATTTAAGACCTTTTGTAGGATTCAAATTGATTTATTTTTTGAGTTAGAGGTGGTGTCGCAGTTCACCCCGCTCTCCCCCTGCACTAAAATAGTGATTGTGCCTATATATTTTACACTACGTTGCCAATCTCGAGGCTGTAATGATCATACAATTAAATCACTATTATTCAATAATGGCACAACGTACTGCATTAATCCTTCTGCACATATATAATGTGTAATTGTTACTATTCTGCATCAAAACATATTGCAAAGACCTAACTAAAAGGAGAAATTGCACCGTCTAGTCGATCACGAACAATTATTGTGAAGGTGAATGACGAATGATGCGTGAGCAATGATTAACTTTGGCGTAAACATGACGTAAATTATTCGAGCAGACCAAAAAGTCGGAAATGACCGTTCAATGGCACGCATTGGTACAAAATACTGCGGGTAGTGCGGGACCAAAATTCGTGCGAAAGTGTGAAATACTCTCTGATAATTTGACACATTGGTTTAAAATCCTTTAGGCATAATAGTCCTTTATCATAATCTTTCAGATGTTACACAACGGACACAGAAGGTTCGTCTGTTATGTTGGGTTATGACATCACCAACAACGTTGGAAACAAAAGCAGCTGTAGTTGCCCGGACTTGGGCCAAAAAGTGCTCGCAGACACTTTTTATGAGTTCTCAAAAGAACACCAATTTCTCTGGCAAAGTCGTCGGTTTAGATGTCAGAGAAGGTCGAAATACTTTATGGAATAAAACAATGTCGTCCTTAAAGTACCTCTACGATCACCATTTCAACGATGCCGATTGGTTTTTTAAAGCCGATGATGACACGTATGTCGTTGTAGAAAATTTGATGGCATTCCTCTCGGAGCAGGATCCCACAGAACCAGTCTATTTTGGATTCAACTTTGCTGTTGCGATGAAGTTCTTTGGGTTTAAATTAAAGCGTGTGGAATACATGAGCGGCGGAGCTGGATATGCCATGAGCAGAGAAGCTCTGAGGAGATTTGTTAAAGTAGGACTCAAGGACCGGACTGGGAAATGTCCGAACAGCCGCTTGGAATGGCCAGAAGATATGAATCTTGGAATGTGCCTGGAAAGTCTCGGAGTTCGTCTAGGGGATACTCGCGATCGATTTGGACGATTTCGCTTTATTCCGACGAATCTGGGTTATTTCGTGGATGACAGCACGAATCCCATAGATTGGCTACATGAATATTCGAAGTACAACGTCTCTCGGGTATGTATGTTACCTATATAAATACATGCATTTATATTTGTTTAATTCGATCAAAAAGGAAAAGTCAGCCTAAGACTAGTCAAATTGCAGTACCGGGGGCAGTACAGTGTTCTTGGGGGTGAAAGAAAATTTTTGAATGTACAACAGACTCATTGTACACTCTATGAGAATGACTCTAAAAGAAATCAACTAGTCATTGCTCGATTCGTTTGAACCTAGCATATTTTTGTATGCATGCTTCAATGCAAAAATCTTTCCAGTTTCTAATTTTTGCGAGCTATGAAAAAAGGAACACTTTGTCTTGATTGCTGTAAATTGTTAATTTATCATCGAAAAGCACAATAATAAGAAACAAAAATTACATATTCGGGCACCTCGCTGCTTGAATACGAGGTTACGTTTGCCCGAATACTGGTATTTACAAAATCCGACCCCCCCCCCCCCCCTTCCCCCGCCTCGTCCGCCTATATCTGGAATATATTATATGAATTTTAAAAAAAGAAAGAAAAAAGCCTGTGTTCGTAATAAAGAAAATAAGTTAACATTCATTTTCTACACTGTACACAACTGACAAAAAGAATACTTATTTTATTCTGTGATCTATCTCGTTTACATTTTTCCTCCAGGGGCACGAATGTTGTTCAGATTCTCTTATCAGTTTCCACTATGTCCAGCCGGTGGAAATGTTACTATTCGACTTCCTCATAAACCATGTCAATGTAGGCCTACTCGACGGATGAACAGTCGTCACAACTGTCAACTTGATGGAGGTTTGGCCTACTCGACGGTTGGACAGTCACCAACATTGGAAGGCAACTCAATGAAGGTTTGGAGTATCCTCGCTGGCCTCGTTGGGACGATCCTCGTAGATCCCCCTACTTAACGCAACGACTACCCCAGTGTCACCTACGACAGGGGCACCTACTTCCAACCCCCCCCCCCCCCCCCCTGCTCGTCCCGGGCCAAAATCTGCCAATATTTACACTCTGTCGTCCCCCCCCCCCCCCACCTTGAAAAACTGTAATAAGCGGCTATTGGCGATGCTATATATTTTGTGACTGTTATGAATAAAACCGCGATGTTATAAATGTTATAAATGTAAATATAAATGTAAATAAAAATGTAATGATAAATGTAATGATAAACGTTAATGTAAAAAATATATTTGCAATGTTAAAAATGTACGTTAGTAAAATTGAAATAAGCGACTGTTTCCTATTGCTTTTCACATATTTTGGACTACATGCAAGTATCGGATCATTTCTCCAGGTCGGACCCCCCCCCCCCCCCTCCAAAACCCAAGTTTCTTTGGTGTCAGTTTTCATTTCATCTTGCATATTTCTGTCAGTGTATCGTAACAAAACTGTTTACGATTCAATCTTCAGTATATTCCGCTCCCGCACTCGACTCCTTTGGCATAAATTGTGTCCTGCCTTCACCTTCCAGTCAAAAACGATAAATTACAGAATTAATCTAGCTTTGTGATTTAAAATTTAGAATTTCGATTTTAATTCTAACACATTGATGACATACATCCTTGTTTGATTTTTTACATTTCAAATTTCGACAGTTTAGTTCGACAGTTTAGTTTCATTCATGAACTTTCAAAAGAAAAGATACTTCCTTGTATCTTCTATGTGTATTTGTATGTAAAAAGATTTGACCCAACTAAACAAGTAAAAACATTTATCTGACTCACAAGTGTATAACTCATATAACTGTTTTATGAGGCAATGTTCTTATATAATAAAAATAAATGATAGCAACATCATTTTCATTTATTCACAGCAAATTGTATTTATTTCTTTTCATAAATAGGTATTTTTTTAACATACTACTGTAAAAGTACGAATACTTTTGTGAAAAATTGCTTCAAAAATAAGTACTGCAACCAACTACAACACAACTTCACACTGGTATAAAACTTGGAATCTTCAATTTTGTTTTGTTACGTGGGTATGATATTACAAGAGTGATTTGTCTTGCTAAAGATAATATCATATCACATCATAATTATCATAATTATAATCATATAAAGTTATCGGGAACAAGATTTTGCACAACAGACAACATACATAACACAATAACTGAGGCTAGCGTTTTAACACAATTCAGCAGCAACATAATACTGACAGGAATAAAATATTACACATAAAACCCTCAAAAAAGTTCTGCAATTCAAGTATGAGTGATGATGTCTTTTCTGTTACTGATCTATGGAAAAAAAACAACTGGTATAAATGAAAAGCTTGATTATTCCTCTTTACAATGATGTGCTATTTGCCGTGATTATGCACTCATGGAATGTGCAGTACTTCTGAATAAAGGTCAAAGTCAGAAGTGAAATTTTGCAAAATGCATTGTTTTCAACACCTAAGTGTCAAGTTCTTTTGAAGATGCAATGTGTTTTGAAGAGTGCCGAGGTTACAGTGCAAGTCTTGCATGAAAGTGATGTAATGCTCTTTTCTTTAAAGGATGAAATGTGTTTAAATGAAGTTCAGGTGGTTGTTGGTGAAGTCCAAAGCCATGAATAATGTTATCCCCTTTTGTTTGGAAGATGAAATTTGCTTTGAATAACGTTTGTGTGAGGTAGAGCAAAAGTTTACCGAGCGGTCGTTTGGAAGATTTAAAGATGCCACACTTATCGAATATCCTAAAGGCCCAAGCAATAGGAATTTTTCCAAACAGCTTTCATCCACGTAAGCAGATGAGAATACGCCATGTGCGGACTTTCGCGCATCACCACATCAACATCATTCAAACTCAATCCATCCTCAAAACAAACGGGAATGCACTTATGGAAAACAACGAATTTCGCAACAATTCATTTTTTACCTTGCTGCATATTCAGAAGACAGCGCATTTCATGATTGCATAAGCATTACAAAAGACACACCAATGTAAAGAGAAATAATCAGATTTTCTAATGATACCGCATTCACAAGATATATTACCCCTCAAACTTGAATTGCAGAACTTTTTTTTTGGGGGGGGGGGTAGGTACATATTGGATTACATGTAGTACTATACTGGAATTACCAATGTCAAATTGCCAATGCTTCTGTCTCAATAATAAAGCAAATAATACTGACATTTGTTCCATGTATAACTTCAATCATTTTATATAATACAGTAATCGTTCACTTTTCCACAAAGTTGATACTCAAAATCATAATTGTTCATTCATTATACACTGCTGGCAAAATATAGCGACAAAATCTGGGAATGGGACAAATATTTGTCAACTGGCAACTAGTTGGAATGCTAAATTTCAAATGAATCTAATAAGCATGAATGGTTTGAGAATATACAGTGTACTTATATTACATTAGCTACATGACAAAAATAAAGTTACATGTACATGACCATGTACATATGGTTACTTGACCAATGGGACCCAAAATATTACTTCTTGAAACTGAAATCTTATATCTTATGATAGCACGGTTAAAAAAAACACAAAATAAAGATTAATAAAAAATTTTTTTTAAAGGATTTGAGGCTGGCAATAATGAGAGTTATGTACCTGTAGTATTATACAACTCCACTGATTTATATATACAGTATATATATATATATATATATATATATATATAATATATATATAATTGTGAGAAATGAAAATGAGAGAATGGTTGCGTAGCTTAAAGCAATAAATTTGATCTAGGCTACGCAACCATTATTCTCACATTTTCATTTCTCACAATTATAATTATTTCCACGAGAGTTGCCAAAGCTGTTGTGTATGTTATTTCCTTACAATTCTATATATTTCCCATATATGAATCATACCACATCTGTCATATCAAAGAGAAGGATGCATGAGTTCTCGGAAAGGTGAAAAATAATTTGTGAGCTTTCTCATTCCTTTTTGTCAGTTTGTAAGAACATCATGATAGAAATGTCCCCTGAAAAGGATTGCTCCTCAAATGCCATCATATTTGACATATATGTGATGAGAAATAGCTGAAGTGATCTGGCAGAACATTCATGCCACATGTGTTTGCAGTCCCATTTCGTGTGAAATGCATGTGCTTGTCAGTGAGATTGGGTCAATTTTTTTCTTATCATTTTGATGATTCCAAAACCTCACAGTATACACAAATTCTCATGTGAACAGGATCAACCTTTCCCAATTGCTTTTAATAAGACAGTTTCTTTCACAATGCAATTGCATGACCAGAACTCAACTCTATCTTTAAATAACAGACAATTATGACAAAGGGAATTTACACCGCAACGCCTAAACTGCAACATATGTAAGAGCCTCCAAACAAAATTATTGATTGCATTTTTTATCACCTATATCGTACATGAAAAAAAATCATTTATTAGAACGACCTTCCAGCAAAGTTCCCAGGTCTTTTTTTTTTAATGCTTTTAATCTATCAGTGTCATGAGACCCATTTTCCAAAACTGCAAGTTAATAAACATGTAAATTAATTTTTGAACAAAAGGGCTTTAAATATTTTAAACATTATATTTCCATACACATGGTTCCTAAAGTGTTAACTCGAAATTATTTTAAAACTATTCTGAGCAAACCGTGGTCAGTATTATTATCATTTGAGCACAACAATTCAGGTTCAAGTATGTACTATAACCATATGATACAAGGCAACATGTATCATGTCTTTTGTGGGAACAATTAACTTTAATATAATGACATCTCCCCCCCCCCCCCTCCAAATTTTTTTTTTTTTTTTAAATACAAAGTTACTTTCATGCCCATAAATATAGTGATGTTTTTCCTAGTCTTCTAACTGAAACTTACTCAATCATATAAATGGAACAAAAATATATTAATTTCCCCAAATTTTGATAAGACTGCAATTGCACACAGTAAAAGCTGTATTGGCATTACCAAAACATGATACCTGTTTCAAAAAAAAAAACTAGTACATGAGCATTATTTTTTTTTTCAGCACAAAAATTAAAGATTATAAAAGTGTATATAGGCGATTGTAAATTTTTGTTTATAAATGGCACACTTATAGCTCATTTCAGCACAGAAATAATACATTTCATTATTAAATATGATAAATTCTTTCCACAATATCTTGTGATTTTGATGCACCATTTAAATATACATATATATTCTTTACTTGTATCTTGTCTATAAAAATAGTTGTGGCATGCCTGTCCGAACAAAATCTAATATTGCACTGTATAATCTCACATGTAAAATATACATGAATAATTTCATAAATATGTTTTTCTAAGGTTACTAACTTGTCTCTCTTTGTGTTGGAAATCATAGTTCCTTCTAGCTGCCAATAATGAAGATGGAATGCATACATGTAGCTTAAAAACATTGAATACTTCAGCCTTTTGAGTGCAAAGGGGACCGAGGTAACCTTTCACGAAAGTTTGGAGTGAGTAGAAGCAGAGAAATCAGACTAAAGAATAAGAAAGTTACAGATGATTGAAAGCTGAGATCAATAACCTTATGGGGAATATCCTATTGGCAATGTGGTCATTATGTGTGAAGTCATACATGGAGAACTCTCCCATTTGGGGTGTACAAACAATTTTTTTTTAAATTCCTTTGTCCATAACAGAACAGATTTTTTGTCCACGATACATGCAACATCTTGTTACAAGTCCCACAAAAAAAAGTCTGTTCCACCATACATGTGTACAAGTTCAGAAAAAGGATACTTTGAGTTATTTACGTACAACACAAATGGGAAAGTTTTCCATGTATGACATCACACATCATGACTGCATTGCCAACGCTAGGATCTCCATATCATTAGTGATCACAACTTTCAGAAATTCATAACTTCCTTATCCTCTCTGAGATTTATTTCAAACTTTCACCTACATGTATAGGTTTCACTGATTTCTAGGCTTTTCATCCAAGCCAATTTCCTATGAAAAGGTTAGTGCCCCTTTAACCCATTGAATACCAAACTCTGAGATCTATAAACTCAGGATGAAAGCCATTGCAAATGCATATTGAATGAAAAAATGGAATCTTGTTTGAGAGATTTAAAAAAGATTCATTTAGCATGCTGTCTCAAAATTCAATGAATGTCTTAGAGAAATTGCAATCTCGTTTTACCTGAGAAGATACACAGTACAGCCATATAATTCCAAATTTCTACTGAGATTAAAATATTGGTGGAAAGAAAATAAAGGTATAACTATTTATAGTACATTTTCAGAGTATTTGGAGGAACTATATATTCAGCAAGGTTTTTACATCATACTGTAGAACAAGAAATTGAAGTGTGCATGATACAAATACAGCAGGTGGTCCACAAAACTGAATGGTTTATTTTTTAAAGTTTTTTTCTTTCTTTTTACCTGACTGCTAAAAGTGTATTGCTTGTAAGTAAGCAACCAGGGAACCAACGATTTTAAGTCCTCTCCAAGGGACTTGGCAATGAGGATTAATGCCTTACCAAAGGGCACTGGTGCATCCACTTGGTTTTGAACCCTGGTCCTCCCAGTTACAGGACCACTGCTTTACCACTGAACCATTGTGCCTCCTCAAAGGCAAAAAGACTGAATTGCAATACCTAAGTTTTGCAATTCGCGAAGATTTCTTTTCACAAAAATGGAACTCTTAAAAGTTCCTGGTTTTGATATAGTGAAACATCACCAGCCATAACGGTAATAAATTTCTCATTTTTTGATGGCTCTGTGATGACTGATCCAACAATATACTTTGATTAAAAAAAACTTGAAATGACCTATAAATCTAAAAGTTTTAAAACTTTGTTACAAAGTGTTGGGTAAATGTTCTAACAGTCCAACTTATTGTAAGATAAAGCTATATACAAAGATACAGTCCGACCTCGTTTATCCAGCCGCATTGGGACCGGCACCCATCCGGATAAGTGAAATGGCCAGATATGAGAGAAATTTACATTTTCTATGCAAATGAATAGGGTAGGGCAGTCTATTGGCTGTAAAATTTATGTTTTCTTGGTGTAGTTGATGATTGCAAATGATCTTTTTATTTGTAAGAGATGAAATGAAATAAAATTAAACAGAAAATTGCCCATGGTGTTCCTGTTTCCAAGGCTTTTGGGTGAATTGCATGACAAATTGGCCGGAAGACAGGGCCGTTTAATAGAGATGGCCGGATAAATGAAGTTCGGATAAGTGAGGTCGGACTGTATATACATGTACAAAGGATCATGGTGCAGTGGTTCATTCACTTGATGTTCAATCTACAGGGTGATGGTTCCAATCTGCGCCTGGAAGTGGAACTGATGTCCTTTGGCAAGACACCTACATTTGCCACTAAAATGGAAACATGTGACCACTCGGTTATAACCATGATAATAATAGCACCAGCAAATGTCACCTCATGATGTACAGGGAGCTATACAAGAAAAGAATCCACTATTATCTTATCATCATCTTTATCAAAAACGTGCATTTAAGACTTTTATTTGATTTCTGGGGCCCATTTTATAAAGAGTTGCAATTGATTTAAATAGATTGCAACTTGAAATTAATTGCACATCCTATCTCTTAAGTACACAGTTGTGATCAATTTGAGTCAATCGCAACTCTTTGAAAGATGGTGCCCAGGAATTGTGTCTAACTATTTTTTGCGAAGGACCCCAGGTGACACTCCATAACCCATTCTCACCCAGCCCCATCCCCTCCATGACCCCAACGACTCGCCTCTGTATCGGAGTCCGGACCTAGATCCTCCACCCTACTCCAGGAGCCAACCGTCTCCATCTCCTCCTGACTCCCACCGTCCAGGAAATCATCCTGCATGACGATGGGAGCGTACTGAATGTGGTTCCTGGGGTGTCGCCAGGACTGGACTTTCTGGTAGACTGCCCATGCCCCTACCAGGATGCTGAGGAAGATGAGGATGATGACCACCACAATTCCTGACACAGCCCTAGGGGTCATCTCAAACTCGTGCCGTTTCTGTCGTAACAGAAGACAAGGTGTCAGATTACTATATCTTGTACCTTACATTTTCTTTTTAGCATGCAACAGAACTGAAGGGTAGATCACATGCATACACACAATCAAATATATGACAGAAAAATGGACAGAGGCCTGTCCCACCAAACCATAATTAGTCTAATTGGTGGACATCCCAAAGAAAGTATGTTACCAAATTAACCTGAAGACTACTGAATTCTGTAATTCCCACAGGCTTTATACAGAGACAACCCGGTCCCCACAGGCAATGGGTTATTACAAGTTGCATTTGAAGGAGATGTCCAGAAATTAACCTGACAAGGGTATGTCAAAATTGTCAATGCATACTTTCACTTGAGATACTAAAAGATGGAACAATAAAATTGGGGAGTATTTTGGCCTTCCAGTTGGAGGAAAAGGCCAGTTCAGTTGCATATCGGTTGCCAGTTGGTACAATGTAGTTGTGTGACTAGTGTGATGTCTTTACGACTCCCAGGTTATTGGGCCTTTCTTTTCTCTGACTAGAAGTCTCACAATACACCATAATTCTGATACCTGAAAATTTAGGAACTCAAACAGAAAAAATTTCACATGTATCTTAATATTTCAATCTACATGTTATACCTCAGTCCAACCAATGATACTGTCCCAAAACCAACAACAGATCAAACAAAAATATTACTTTACTCTGAATGACCAAGAATCGGTCAATGTGGGGTCGGTGTGGACTCAGTTTGGTTGTGTGACGGAGGTATAACCCTACTGAAAGTTCTTTAAAATCCAGTCATAGTCAGGTAATAGGTTGTGCAGTGGCCATAGGGAAAACTGGCCATGTTCTATCAAACCTGTTATCAATGACTTGTTAAAATCAGTTTATAATGTAAGCTAGTAAATCACAGCATTTGACTGGCTATGAGCAAAACTGTTATTAGTAGAAGTTTGGCAGTTGGTCCTGGAAATGAGTTTTATGAAACTTGACCTACGCCTATGATGCAGACACCTACCATGATGGGAGAACTACCACTGGAATGGGAGTTCATAACCTGAGGAGAAGTCGATCCTTTCTGTGCCATGATATGGGCATCAAACATTGAGTGGACTGTCTGGATCTCTGATGCTGTCAGCTTGTTCAACATCGCTTCAAAGGTACTGAAAAATTGACAATAGAAGAACGTTCTTTAACCCTTTCGAGACAATTGCCAACATTTCATGGTTTGGCTCAATAACTTCTGATTCAGAGCGCTAAAAAATATACCAGATGCATGAACAGAAAGAGCAAAAATTTCTGCAAACACTATGAACATATTGCATTTCATGCTAGGAATTTGAAAAACGAGAATAAGCTTCAAAATCCTTAAATTGGCAACACATTGAGAGATTCAAAATCATTGTTTTTTTAAATCAAAATTGGCAATTTTTTTACAAATTCCCAGCCATGTATATTGCTTTCAAAGACATAATATCTTATTAGAAACATGTAGCTCTAAAAGAAAAATATTACTGTTGCTAATTTGAAGAACAAAATGTGATCAATTTTGCCCTTAAATAATTCCTGTCATAAAAGGGTTCAATCCAAACTCTTTACCATTTCACCATCAACTCTTTATTTGCTATGGATCGAAACCCAAGACTGCCACATTGTTACGAGTACAAATGTTAATATGGTACATGTACATGTACATTGTACACTACAGGGTGAGTCAATAAAAAGGAAACCCATATTCATATTCATATCTTAAAGACCAAGTGAAATCCCTGAAATGTATTATAATCATATGATAGTAGTATAATAGTAGATAATGTCTTCTTTAATTTGATAGGCTGCTCACTAAAATGCGATCATGGATGACTGAGCACTGGCCATTTTCTTAAAAAGCATGTCAAAATCGTCTTTGCTCAAGTTTGGGCTGATTGGTATTCACGAGTTACTTTAATTAAAGCAGATCATTCAACCAACCTTGGGTTGACCATCCATTTCATTCAAAACTTTGGCAGAGGCAAATTTGACATAAGTCAGGAAAAATGTTACTGTTCAGCTGTCCATAGGCGGATTTTATTGATCAATGCATCAAATTAACCCGTTGACTACTGAATTCTCTAATTCGCATAGGCTTAACCCTTTCATGACAGGAATTATTTAAGGGGTAAATCGATCACATTTTGTTCTTCAAATTGGCAACAATAACATTTTCTTTTCGTGCTACAAGGTGCTAATAAGGTGTAAAATCTTTTAAATTAATATACATGGTTACAAACTCTGTCGAAGAGTTAAAAAAAATTGCTAATTTTGATAAAAACCATGATTTTTAACCTCTCATTGTGTTGCCAATTTAAGGATTTTAAAGTTTGTTCTTGTTTTTTAAATGCTTGGCATCAAACGGAATATGGTCATGCAGCAAAAATGGACACAGTGTTTGCAGAAATTTTTGCTCTTTCTACTCATGTATCTGGTATAATTTTTAGAGGTCTGAATCAAAAGTTATTGAGCCAAACCACAAAATGTGGTCAATTGTCTCGAAAGGGTTAATACAGGGACAACCCGGTTCCCGTAGGCAATGGGTTAAAGAAAACGTTATAGGCTAAAGTATGGGTATCTTTGATTAAAGGGAAAGTCCACCCTGGTATTTAGCTCATTTTGATAAAAGAAGAAAAGTGAGAGAAACAGATCAGTGAAAGTTCGAGCAAAATCTGATAAGAAATAAGAGTTATATTTTTGAAGTTGTAATCAATCAAATACAAATTGGCAACTCCATGACGTGTCTTGCGAGGCTCTTCCATTTGCCCTGTACCCCAAAAAGCATTAATTTCTATTTTCTCTAAAGAAAATACATGTATTCAATCATACATGCACCTTAGATATAAATCATTGCGCATATATGTTTCTACACAAAATTTGTGTGAAAAAAAATTATTCCTTCATCAAAAAGAAAATGAAAATTTATGAGATTTCCTGTACTGAGTAAATGGGAAAGGAGCTTACAAGATACATCAAAGGAGTTGCCAATTTGTGTTTGACTGATTACAACTTCAAAAATTCATAACTTTCTTATTTCTCATCGGATTTTGCTCAAACTTTCACTATTCTGTTTATCTTATTTTTCTCCATTTATTCAAATCAATACCAGGGTGGACTTTCCCTTTGATAAATGAACGTTGACAATTTAATACAGGTACATAAAGATGAACTGTATGTTTGCTTAAACATGAAATAAAACAGAATTACAAAACTGAACTGAACTTAAACATTCTGTCTCCATAAAACAATTAAGACTTTGCGTTTTTTCTTGAAAACTCAAAAACTCAAAAACTCTTTGATGGAGTTGGAGCCCTTCTTCCTGTCATGTATTTTTTATTTTTCGCTATTCCCTGAATTAATCAAAAGAGAAATATTGAATGGTTTACCCACCATACCACTGCTCCTTCACTGAAAATGAATAACATTTCTATACAAATCACATTTCAACAACAATCTTTATCCTTCTACGGTACAGTATACATGTAAATCATATAGATATTCATCTTCCACAAGTGATGATACAGTATTTGTGAAAATCTGAAATTATTCCAAGCAATGTTGGCCCAAGCAGCTATCATGAAGCGTCAACGAGTCCGATGCATGTTGCTGTTCTGATTTCTAACTAGGTATTTTTGTAATGATTAAAATACATTTAACGAATCTTATGTTATTGTTTCTACCGTTCAATATGCATGTACCAAGCATAAATAACTTTCCTACTACAATATAAATCTGTGCAATTTCCAACTTTTTTACAAATTTAATAATCTTGTTTCACCAATTTGACATTTATTTGCTTTACTAATGATGTATTTCCATGTTATCAAACTTGTTTTTACGATTTTATGTTTTGTTATATTTGTCTGAAATTAAAGGGTACTAATCACCAAAATATTTTTTGCTCTGTATGTTAGGGGTTCCATGTTGTTATACTATATTCAAAATATGGGCTTCAAATATATTAATTCTATAAAGAGATATTGCAATTTTAATTACACTCTCTATAAGCGTAAAAGCGACTCGTGAGGAGACTACTCGACGCACCCGTACGCACACACCAATTAACGGGCTTGCACGGAACCATACATTTTCATGTTATCCTTTTCCTGTTCATATTATCCTTTCCTTCATACTCCTTACCTGTTGACCTATAGAATGCCAAATAAAGTTCTCTAAGGTCGATTCTTTACTTTCCAGCTGCACAAAATTTAACTTTTCAGGTAATTGGTACACTTTAAAATAATTTGTGCATTTTGATACAATGAAGTTAAACATCAAACTTAGATGGCAACAAACATAACCCTCTACACGCTTCATCAAGTTTATGATCTCCAGAGATTCTTACCCTACGGGATTCATCCACAGGTCTGGGCTACATCGGACAAGTGTTGCTATGGCATCTGACTGGATCTGCAAGATAATGATAATAATAATGATAATAATAATAATAATGATGATGATGATGATGATGATGATGATGATAATAATAAATAATAATAATACTAATACTAATACTAATAATAGTAATAATAATAATAATAATAATAATAATAATAATAATAATAATAATAATAATAATAATAATAATAATAATAATAATAATAATAATAATAATAATAATAATAATAATAATAATAATAATAATAATAATAATAATAATAATAATAATAATAATAATAATAATAATAATAATAATAATAATAATAATAATAATAATATACAAATATACAGGGTCCGAGGAAATCTAGTGCGATCCATGGGGTCGAAGTGACTAGTCGTCTATTTCCTCGAGGGGCGAGAGCCCCGAGAGAAATAGACGATTGACTGTAGTCGCTGAGACCGACCCCATAGATCGCACTAGATTTCCGAATAAAGGCCCTGTATATTTGTTTTATATCCCTCATCAACAATTAAATATATTTGGATTTAACTTTGATCTACATGTAGATATGGCAAATTAATGTTAGATGGTATAAATCTCGCGTTGTTAAATCTATATACGGTTAGAGCAAAACACAGTGGACGCTAACTAACTTAGAATAGATTGACGCGATTGATAGTCGCTGAGCCTGAGACCGACCCGGCGTAGATCAAAGTAAATTTCAGCCTCCTCGAGTTTTCTCAATTTTATAAATTCTAAGATGCCATAAGTAACACATCTTTTCATGTAAGCGGGATGGTTGTATCACCAGCATTCATCTTCGCTGCCATTTTTGACATTTTGGAATAGTTTGGGAAAAACTGAGCCTCAAAATCTGTTTGGGTAATTGACGATAATTGCAATGGACTGTGATATAGACTTTTTTCGCCAATGAGTATCGATATCACTGAGTTGTCGTTTATCATGTCTTCGTGAAACAGTTTTTCAGGTGCATGACATTTCCGTAGAACGCCGACAACAGTTATGACTGTCATGGAGTTGATTTGATGAAACGACCCCCAGCATCTTTTTTACAGATGTGAAACTGAATTAACCATAATTTGTTTTATCAGTTGAAAATAGACCCTCTCTTACTCAGTATTTTTTTTCCCGAAATGGGGGTGATTTACCATTTCTTACCATAACCCAACTGATACAAGATATCATAAACAGTGCATTACATGAATACTGCACCCCTACTCCACAACTGAGCACATGAGAGGAAGAATGGTCTATCTCCAATTAAAAGAAAAAAAAGTATTTTAATCAGTTTCTGAGAGAGAATGTTTTTAATGTGTATGTATAATACATGAATGTGACAAGAATTATGTTTCTTACAATGTAAATTCATCAAAGTATGGAGTTTCCCTTGATAACTGATCAACTGTTTTGATGGAGTTCAGCCATTTTTCCTCTCATGTACTCAATAGAGCGGTTCTATAATAAATACAAATTTATGCACATTTCTTCTCTGAGCATCTAGTGATGAGCTATTCCATTAACCTGCTTTTTATAAATGAGCCTCAATGCTTGGAATCCAGTGTGCTATGTCCGGCAAGTGTTCAGGTTGTCAAGAACAACCTTTGTTTGAAAGGTACAGTGTATATAAAATTTGCATACATTACCGAAGCAGTCTATTAGTATTACAAACACGGTACGCTACAGTGAACTGTGGAGGATATGTAGATCTGCTTGTAGACAATACCTTCGCTACTGTTGGTCCACTCAACACATTCCAAGCACTGATGATATCGATCACACAGCTGTTCAGACCTGACTCGCCAGCTGATCTTCTGCCATCTGTAGAGCATGTAGAGTTATGTAGGATACTCAGATGCTGAGATACTTGATTTGCTGAAGCAGGGTCCCTTACAAGCAGCTGAAGATAGTAAATGATATACAGAAAAGTACAATTAAATTTTAGTTTAATGAATTACAGTATATACATGTATAAAGAGAAAAGTGAATTTTGTTGAAAAGGCGTACATAATTACAAGCACACAAGTTCAGTTATATTTTAAAGGTACATTTAGCATCTGGAGTATCTGATCTAAATAATGAATTTATGCATTTTCTACAAGTCATAAGGCATTTCCATTTTAATAGCATGAAATGTACATGTATGGATTTTTTCTTCATTTAATCTTCAATATACAGTAATAGCCTTCTAATTTGGGGGGATTAGGAAACAGAATCCACAGGTTGTTTTGTTTCTCAGATCATCACTGTAAATTGACAACAGGACAGGACTTTACAAAAAATCAAGGAGAACCAAATATATGAACTTCTGCTGTTTCTTCTGTGCACTTAAATACATGTCTTCCTTTTTAAATAATTTAAACAAAACAGTAAATTGCAAAAAAATTGTTAAATTGTTAACAGTACATCTAGACTAATACTAGGTTATCACTTTTCTCACATTTCTTCATCCTATCTGACTCTGAGTATCACTGCAAAAAATGCAAAGGTAAAATTACTAATTAGTTAAAAATTTGCCAAGAATTCATGTCTGATAAGATATGAGCCGTCCTGCCAGCTGCCCAGCACACGACCAACTGCCATATTACCTTGCCCCATCCTGCAGCAGTGAAAGGATCACAAATGGCTCCAGTGAAACAGCAGAAGTCAAACCACCAACCATCCACACGTTCTGGCGACATCTCTCTCAAATCATCCATCTCATAGCAGACTGGCAGATTTATCGATCGATTGGTAGATATCCGGGTCCATCGCGACGTAAACCAATTTTCTGTCCTACCTCTCTCTGCCATCTTGGCACATTCTCTTGTGATGTTACAGTTAGGTAGCCATCCATTTGCAAAGTTTTTGTAGTCTGCCACAACTTTCTGGAGCATCCTATTGCCATTGGCATTGCCTTGTCGTCCGTAGCAATCTGGGAAACCGATCTCACTCTTGCATTGTGACCTGATAATTTTACGAAACTCTGAATTATTGAAGACAGAAGAAGGAATGACCGCCACTGTGCTAGCAGGCTGTGATGCAGCCGCCCTTGCTCTTTCTCGGCTGCCCCGCTCCTCCAGATGACTCGACCATGGCCCAATCTCTCTCGCAATATCTTCTCTGAGCAGACTCTTGCACTGGCGACTGCTGCCGTCGGGCAGTGTGTTCGTGTTGCTGCGGCGGGCTACTCTGAAATTCAGCGCCGATAACTTAGAGGCAAACTTGGAAAATAAATAACCTGGTTCAATTGAATCTGTCACATTTGCATAGTCAGGACTTAAAGCTTCATATGTATTCGAAATATTTATCAAAACTATAAAGAATATAATAATAAAGGACGCGAATTTATCGTATTTTACCACACGTCTCTCGTCTTCGTAGGCCATCTTGTATCGATCGGCGACCCTCATTATTTATTTACATTTATTGAACTAGTCTCAATTATTAGGCGTTATAAAGCAAAAACCATCAGAGAAGTTATAATATAATATATAGAAATGCAAGATATTTCTGAAATACTTGTATAATATATTATCAGGTTTTTTACAGTACATAAATACACTTTCAACATAAAAAGTGCACAAAGTTTGGCATCATCATCATCAACAACATAGGGCCTATTATTTAAGACTGCGTAAATTTATGGAAAGCCAGCTGTTTTTTCTTAAAGTTTCATTGTTTGTTTTTGTTTTTTTTTACAGTTCGGGAGACCTACTAGTATAACAGCTGTAATGAATGTGCTTGTCAGAAGTCAATCAGGGGCCGCGGAGCATTTTTGAAAGTGGTGGGGGCTGATTTGATTTTCTCTAAAACAAGACGGTCTATGAGGGACCTTCATGATTTTACTTCTCGCCACGAATAGAAAATAGTTTTCGACATTACCTATGAAAAAATCCTACACAAAATGCAAATGATCTTTACGAGCAATTCAAACTTTAATACGAACATATGAGATACATATAGTATGTATCTCTATGAATACGAACTACTATTTTATAGCATTATTCTTTCAGTGTTTCTGTTGCACAAATTACGTACATCATATTTTGCTTTGTGCATGTGAAACGGTATTTTTCTATTAAGCAAATAATTTTTTTAAATTTGCATTTTCTTCTTTTTCAGAAATTTCTAACTCGTCTTACATATAATTATCTATACAAGTCATATGGGTGTCGATCTGTTCGCAAGATGAGGGAGGGGCATAAGCATACATGATTGGATACTTGTATACAATTAACCCTTTCAGGACAGGAATTATTTAAGGGCTAAATTGATCACATGTTAATCTTCAAATCGGCAACAATAATATTTTTTCTTTTATTGTTACATGGCTCTAATAAGGTGTAATATCTTGGAAAACAATATATATATGGTTACAAATTTTGTCGAAAAGTTGAAAAAAAAATACCAATTTTGATGAAAAACAATGATTTTGAACCTCTCAATTTGTTGCCAATTTAGCAATTTTAAAGCTTATTCTCGTTTTTTAAATTCCTGACATCAAACGCAGTAATTAAAGGGATACTCAATCGCAGATTGTGGACGTTTTTATGCCGCGAGAGGGCACCGTGATCGTTACCTGATCATGCCGTTGCCCCGTGGGGCGCAGGCTTCGGACAGACAAGTCGCTGCGCAACATGCAAGCTCCGCCTCAGCTCGAGCTCTCGTGCGAGATTCGGTCGGCTTCGTGCAGTCCGAAATATAATCCCAGTAGTCCGACGGACGCGTTCGAAGCACAAACTTTGTGTACGAGTGAATGGGGCTTACGCAATCCTGACTCTCCCCACGGCCGCCTGGTGGCGTATCCCTTTAAGGTCATGCAACAAAAATGGACATAATGGGTGCAGAAATTGTTGCTCTTTCCACTCATGCATCTGGTATATTTTGTAGAGCTATGAATCGAAAGTTATTGAGCCGAAACTACAAAATGTGGTCAATTGTCTCGAAAGGGTTAAAGGGTACCAATCACCAAAAAATATTTCACTATGTATGTTAGAGGTTCCATGTCATTCTACTATATTCCAAATATGGCCTTCGAATATCACTTCTATAAAGAGATATTACAAGTTTAATTATACTCTCTTTTAAATTTAAAAGCGGCATGGATCATGAGACACTCGACCATGATTGGAAAGATTTATACGTTATATTTTCTGTCTACATGCATTCATTGCAAGGAATTTCATGGATTTAAAAATATATACATAATACTTTATATACTATTTGATGTTTTAAGATCAAAGACAATAAATTAATCATTTGAGACCAATTAATACCTAGACACCTGATAGATACATATTCTGTTTGAGGCCGCTTGGTTCGACACTCTACCAATGCGCTTGATAAGATTCATTTACAAGTTCAAACACACTTTTATGCTTGAAATTTCATGTCTCAATAATTCAGATGAATAGAATATTATCAAGTTGCAGAATGTTAAGACAACCGTGTGATGATGATAATAATTATTCATTACAAATACACCACATCTCTGCTCGAATATAGTTACATGAATATGAAGTGCCGTCTGCCATTATACTGGTAATTTAAAAATTCTGAAGATATTTATAACTATATAGTACCATAATTTTCAAATTTCGTAGAGTTTTGCTAAATGTTTGCTTAGAACATACAAGGCCTTCTTTGTGTCTTTAATTGTTAATGATGATGCTGGGGATCTGTCTCTATGTTTCTTGTCCATAATTTTGGGTAGTGATGTTAATTATAATTCTTGTGAGAATGGTGGATCATAATACTTGCATACCGAAGCATCATGCGTAAGTTCTTATCAATCTCTCTCTCTCTCTCTCTTTCTCTTTCTCTTTCTCGCTCTCTCTCTTTCTTTCTCTCTCTCTCTCTATGTCCTTTGTCTCTCGTTCATCCTGTTCCCTTTCATATCTCAATCGTGTCAATCAGTGGCGGATTTAGGGGGGGGGGAGCGATTCCAGCCCGTGCCCCCTCCCCCTTTGAAAAAAATGCACATTGTGCCCCCCCCCCCTTTTTTTTTTTTTTTGTTGGAAGTGATAACCTTTTTTTTGACAGGGTGGAGCAGGTCCCGGACTGAAATGGAGAGATGGCCCTCATGGGTTTTGAAGAAGGTGATGAGTCTTGCTATCTTTTTCCTTTCAGCAAGTGTACTCCAACCAAGTTCTGTTATCATTTATTTATTTATTTATTTATTTCTGATACAGGGTAGCACATTTTCACCAAAAGTGGTGATCTTCCATGAGGCCCTCATTTTGATAACAAAGCTATTAAGTGACAACATAAACTCATTACAGCAACAAAACAAAACACAGAGGATATTTAAATATACAGTATATACATATCATCCGTATTATACAATAATTACATGTAAAAATGAATGCGTATTAATTGTTTCTATTACTTTCTTTTTGTATATATTGCAGAATGTAATCTACTCGTGTACCTACTCGTATACCTAGACCCTACTCGTATACCTGCTTATCTGCTAAACAAATCCCAATGCTGCTCTTGTATCTGCTTATATATACTATAATACTATGTACTCACATTTCACTTTATTCTCTGTATTAAAGTTGTTCATAACGTTACGATTCAAATAACATAGCTCAAAACTTGTATCCTCGAAGTAGAGGATTGTATATACAGATGGAGTATTACCATCTATGATATATAGTATTATGTAGTATTACAAGAGTATTGGAGTATTGGACACTGACAAATAGCCTGGAAAAACAACTGGATGCATGGCTGCTATACAAGACTCTTGAGAGCAGCATTGAATGTCAATTGGAGGGACCATATGACAAATATAGAGTTGTATAGGGGCATGACACCAATCTCAGTCAGACTGAGAGAACGCCGCCTCCGTTTCAGTGGTCATTGCTGGAGGAGCAAGAGTGAAATAATCTCACAAATGCTCTTCTGGGAACCTTCAAGGGGCAAACGCACCAGGGGCCGTCCAGCAATGACTTACATAGATCAGTTAGAAAAAGACACTTGTCTACCAAGGCAGGAACTCCCAAAGATCATGGAGAATAGAACTGAATGGAAAAAGCTTGTCATATCAGTGCGAGTACGCTCGACCTAGTAGTATAGGATTTGAAGTATAACATTACTCTGCCTGCCGTAGTCATTCCTTACAATGTGGCAACCATTCTCTGTACTGCTTCCACTTGCGATATGAGATCACTAGTATGGGAATCCCAAACTGATGAACAATATTCCAAGGATGGCCTGACTAGAGAACAAAATGCCAAAGGCTTCTCTCAAGACAAAATGATTTTCAGATAAAGGGTCAAAATAGGGTCTCTCCCTGTCAATCTTCTTCCACCTTTCTCTCGTTCTCTATGTTCATCCTCATGATCATCTCTCCGTGTCTAGTATTCTTTATACCTGTCTCTATCCATACTCCCTCCTCTAGTATGTTAATTTTTCTACCAGTCCATCTTCCTCTCTCTCTCTCTCTCTCTCTCTCTCTCTCTCTCTCTCTCTCTCTCTCCCTCCTCTCTCTCACCTTTGGCAATGGGAAAATGATAAAAATTCATTATCACACTTCAGGCATTACAAAGAATTGGTTTTAAAAATGTATCTCGATGGTGCACAGGGGCCCCTATTTCCGACTAGACTGAAATATCTTGGCCCTCGTGAGTCCACGCGAAGTCCGTTAATTTCTGACACAACATAACACTCTGTTACAATATTTGGGGATTAAAGCCCGTATTCTTGAAAGGTGCCCCCGCCTAAGTTATGATGGAGAGCCAAATGTCACCCATTTTCAATCCCACAAAATCACCATAGACTCCCTGTAGTTCTGGAACTAAATGCAAATACAAA
>CM046849.1:30986670-31191670 GCA_025618425.1 Heliocidaris tuberculata
ATCTGTAACACACGTTTCCCCATAAGGACCCCAGCCTGGGATATCTTGGGTAGTCTCAAACAGATTACTATTCCACTTGTATTTCAACACAGTATTATGAACTACAGTTTTGATCTTCTTTTTTTATCTTTTTACTTGCAACCTATGTTCCTGTGGCAAAAATGTGGGAAAAAGTCGAGTCAGCAATTTATAATTTTTGGCATTGTGTCAAATGGGTTTATTACGGTTTAACAATTACTTTCGTTTTCGTTTTCGAGTCACTTAGTCATGTAGTCAGTTTCCAAAATGAATGTTAATATTGCACTTGTATTACATTAAGCCAGTTTATGACTGAACTAGCTCAGTGGCGGATCCAGGCAGGGGCGCCCCCCCCCTTTAATTTTTTATGTTTTGTGATTTTCACCGTGGGAGGGGGATACCCCCCTCCCACGCCCTCCGCTCCCTCGCCGCTGGCGCCCCCCCCCCCTATTTCAAATTCCTGGATCCGCCACTGGACTAGCTGATACATGTACAATGGGTTTATTAGTAAGGGTTTGACGATTCACTTTTGTATTACTTTAATCAGCTATTTGATAAGATTGAACTATTGGTGTTCTTGGTGAAATATTGTTTTTCTCTCTTTTTAAATTGAATTCTCTGCCAAATGGAAGTTTTCAGTGAACCAGAAACCATTTATGTTATAGAGTTCACAGTAACTATTTATCATGATATATATATAATGTGACGTTAAAAAAATGCAATTTAAGATGTTCCCATTGGGACTCAGACTCGGACTCGGACTCGGACTCGGACTCGGACTCGGACTCGGACTCGGACTCGGATGTCCAGGACTCGGGACTCGGATGCCAGGACTCGGACTCGGACTCGGACTCGGACTCGGACTCCAGGACTCGACTCGGACTCGGACTCGGACTCGGACTCGGACTCGGACTCGGTCGGACTCGGATGGGATGGACTCGACTACAGCACTGGTAGTAGCATAGTAGTAGAGGTAGTAGTAGTAGTAGTAGTTGTAGTAGTAGTAGTAGTAGTATGCCAAAGGCTTCATCTAGACCTTAATACAGTAAAGATTTGTATCCACGTTTGTGTCCACTTCTAAACGACGAAGTTAGGTACATGTCTGTTTATAACTTACAAAAGCAATTGCGTGTTTTAGACCAAATGGTCAAACTGTTGAGATTTTCGAAAGGTTCGTCCGTGCTATTGACCTAATAAATGTTCCTTCCTGATACTGGAGGTCGATGATTTCTGATTGAAAACCTATGCTATTTCCTTCTTCTTTACTTCTGATGTGATGCAGTTGAACAAAACGAAAAGAGCAGAAATTACGTAAAATCCACTTATACATGTAAAAGCTTATCTGAAGATAAGCTTGTACTCCACAAAAGCTTTTATGGGTGAATAAGGCTTCAATGGGTTTTGTGTGTTTTGGCGAGTATTGGTCCATTCCAGATCCTGTCCCGAAATAGTCACCCCATTTTACCCATAATATTTGACCATCTAAGTTATTGACAAAAAGGTTGTCAGCTGGACCGTAGTCACCATAACCATCTGGTTTAGCCCCCAGAGCCCCCAAAAGAGACCCCAAAGTCGGGTCGATTGCACACCATCTCCCCCACGCACCAAACTTTGTCAGTATGGACCTTACAAAACACACATAGACGGCCCCTAAAAATTGAGGTAAATTTTTTTTTTTCTCTTAAGTCCAGGAACAAAATTTTGTCAGAAGAAAGAGCTTTGGATGTAATTTCCAAAAATATAAAAACTTACAAAATTGTCCCTCGGGAAAGGGATGTCGGATCCCCTGAATCAAAAACACCAAAGTGACCTTTGAAACTACTTCCCCCCCCCCCCCAGAAAGTGGTATATCGCGCGTCAGTTGCACCACTAGCGTAGCTGAGGGGGGGGGCAGGGGGGCAGAGTGCCCCCCCCCCCTGACAACTTTTTTCTTCGATTTTTTTTTTTTTTGAGATTTTTTTTTTTTTGCTTGTCAGAGAATTATGGAGGAAAACATCTGATAACCCCCCCCCCCCCCCCCCACTTAGCAACTTTTTGAGGGCTGGCGAAAAAAAAATTGTCGCTACCCCCCCCCCCCCCCCCCCCCCCCCCCCTCCCCCCACCCAAATGCCGATCGCAGCTGCGGACACGCATGATCAGTGACCATATTATTTCAATGTATGCACTGTAAGCAAGACAGTGGAGATGCATGCGGGGAAAAAATTGGCTGTGTAATCCAACGTCGTGCATTAACAGTCACACTATAGATCCATTTTGTAATTACTCAAAATATTGAAACACATTGCAAGATAGAGAGAGAAAAAGAGAGAGAGAGAGAAAGAGAGATCCCCATAAATAATTTGAGATTACATTTATTTCAATTCAGTATAAAGTTTGAACGCATAATTTTGATTGATCAAAGAATGAACAGTAAAACTAATTGAATTCTCTACATAATTATGGGATGAAAGAATAAAAAAATAAATAAATACAACCCAAAAAATTGAATAAATTCGTCGCATTAATGTACGACAATGACAATGACAATGTCCCGTATTCTCGAAAGGTGCCTAACTTTAAGCCCCCGCTTAAGTGTGTAGATTTAGGCCACTTAATTATGGAGAGCCAATTGTCACCTACTTTTAATCCTACAAAATCACCATAAACTCCCTCTAGTTCTGGAACTGAATGCAAATACAAAATTTCACAATAGAATTGATTTCTTATGCTCATTTGCTAACAGGAAATAATTTTGTTTCTTTATTTTGTTACACAAATATAGTAATTTATATGGACTTATAGGGGTTGACGAATGGCCTTCCATAAGTCAGTGGCCTAAGTGAAGCTTGGCTTAAACTTAGGCCTCTTTCGAGAATACGGGCCAATGACTTTTATTCTCATGTCACCCATACACAGGGTACTGGAGAATACAATCATACATGTACATCATTATCATTATTTTCATAATTATAATCATCATCATTATTATTAGGTGGTCTGTCATAGACAGATCACCTTTTAATTTCGTCAGAATTTTCTTTCTTTATTTCTTTATTTATTATTCTTTATTTTTATTTTTCTCCCACTTTCTTGTTTCCATGATATCTCAAGATCGTCCAAGTCAAATTTTTTCAAATTTTCGTCAGTTATCAGGCCATCATTGAGCAAGCTCCCGCATCTTTTTCAAGGTCATCAGGTCATTGTGACGTCATCAAGGCGCCATTTTATGAAATCACATTATTGATCATATCTTCAAAACGAGCCGTCAAAAATGAACCACATTTGGTACACATTAACTTCAGGTCAAGGGTCAACATCACATGACATCAAAACGCGCGCACGCGTCATGACGCGCACGTACGCGTGCGTCAAAATTTAGAAATGCTTAAAATCACTTTTTGATCAAAGTAGAGTACAGTTCAGGTCATTTTAAGCATTTCAAAATTTTGCACGCGCACGCGTCCGCGCGCGCGTTTTGCGCGTGCGCAGCACGTACGGAAGGTAAAAATGCCGTTTTTTTTTGCATGGTATCGATTTCTGATAAAATTCTTGACAATTTCCAATTAGTTTCAGTCATTCTTGACATCTAATAATGCCGCACGCGTGCGTCAAACTTTAAAATCCGTGCGCGCGTCTATGGCGAAAATAACGTAAAAACGTGCAAAAACATGCCTCTACAAAATTAACTCTAGCTCTTTAAATAGTCCATAAACCCCCCAATTTTTTTTCATATTTGGGTAGAGGAGGAATCATAGATATAATTTCATGGGTAATTTGAGCCTCAATTATATTGCAAAGTCATCAAAATGGCGTCTGAACTCAAAATTTCATTTTTTCAAAAATGACGTCATCAAATTTATGCAAATTTGACTATAACTCCTTTAATATTGGTCATTTTTCACCCAAATTTGGATATGTTGTAGCTGAGACAATTCTCTACAAGATCAGTTACCACGATTTTTCATTTTGACAAAGGGATCATGGTGTATTTTTGCGAATAAAGTAGGTATGTCAATTTTTCTCATTTTGCGTGTATTCTCTATGGGAGATGACTTTTTCTCATATCTTGATTCTACATTCCCGTCTTCTTTGAGCAGTATCTTTGTAATTTCTGCTCGATTTTCTTCCAAATTTTAATATGTTATAGCTGAGACTATAAGCTTTCACAAATGTGCCCTCCAATTTTTGATCAGATGTCGGGATCATGCCCATTTTTTCACTACAAAATGTGATTTCAGAATCCCGTATTTCGTTTACGTGTTATCTCTATTGGAAATATTTTGGTCCATTGGTAAAGCACTTGCCTTCCATTCCGGCGACCCCCGGATCGATTCCCGGTGGGACCATTTTTTTTTTTTTTTTTTTCACTTTTTTTTTTTTTTTTGGCCTTTCATTTTACCATCTTCTTCGTCTATTATAACATAAACCATCACAAACAATGTAATAAACTGCCTAATTTTGCGTGTTATGTCTATTGGAAAATAGTGTGCAGTAGTTTGTGTACAATCTCATTCCCTGTCGTGTATTAAAGCTAAGGGGATAATCTCCCACATGTCCTGCAATATCAAATCGTCCAGTTCGTTATCCCGATTTCTCCAAATCGGCTCAGTCAATTTTCTTCATATTTTCGTCAGTCATCAGTCCTAATAAGGTCAAGATCCCACATCTTTTTCAAGGTCATCAGGTTATTGTGACGTCATCCAGGCGCCATTTTGTGAAAATCAACTTATGGTCATATGTTCATAACGAAATGTCATTTCTCATTCATATTTGGCATGATTGAAGCTGATATCAATCCGGTCAATCCCAGAGATTTAGACGCGCGCGTGCGCACACGTTCGCGCGTCAGTGCCCACGCAAATATGAAAAATGCCACCCCCAATAACTCCCAAACGAGGAGGTAAATCTTTCTGAATTTTGCCTCGTCCATCACATTTCGACCACATATCATGCACACCAAAAATCAGATTCAGAGCTCAATTCGTTTTTTTTTTATTATTCATTTTTTCCTTTTTTGACCCCCCCCCCCCTTTTTTTACGGGGGCAATAACTCAAAAACGAAACCATGAATCTTTTTAAAATTCAGCACAGTAATGAGGACTGATAAGAAGAATTGACGGTGAAAATCTGAGGTTCATGACGACATTATGACGTCATCTAGGCTTCATTTAGTGATTTTGGGGTGAAAAATACCCTTGCCGGACCTTGAACGGGGCCTCTAACTTCAGTTTGCGGGGTGCTAGAGACTTGGGACTTGATTCAAATGAAAGAGCAGAAAATTCTACACAAGAAAGGCTTGCAGCTCAAACGTTTTAACGGTCGTTTTCAGGCCGAAAATGGCTTTCAAAGTTTAAATTGCCCATTTTGCCATAGACACACACGTTATAGGTATTATTATTAGGTGGTCTGTCATAGACAGATCACCTTTTAATTTCGTCAGAATTTTCTTTATTTATTATTCTTTATTTTTATTTTTCTCCCACTTTCTTGTTTCCATGATATCTCAAGATCGTCCAAGTCAAATTTTTTCAAATTTTCGTCAGTTATCAGGCCATCATTGAGCAAGCTCCCGCATCTTTTTCAAGGTCATCAGGTCATTGTGACGTCATCAAGGCGCCATTTTATGAAATCACATTATTGATCATATCTTCAAAACGAGCCGTCAAAAATGAACCACATTTGGTACACATTAACTTCAGGTCAAGGGTCAACATCACATGACATCAAAACGCGCGCACGCGTCATGACGCGCACGTACGCGTGCGTCAAAATTTAGAAATGCTTAAAATCACTTTTTGATCAAAGTAGAGTACAGTTCAGGTCATTTTAAGCATTTCAAAATTTTGCACGCGCACGCGTCCGCGCGCGCGTTTTGCGCGTGCGCAGCACGTACGGAAGGTAAAAATGCCGTTTTTTTTGCATGGTATCGATTTCTGATAAAATTCTTGACAATTTCCAATTAGTTTCAGTCATTCTTGACATCTAATAATGCCGCACGCGTGCGTCAAACTTTAAAATCCGTGCGCGCGTCTATGGCGAAAATAACGTAAAAACGTGCAAAAACATGCCTCTACAAAATTAACTCTAGCTCTTTAAATAGTCCATAAACCCCCAATTTTTTTTCATATTTGGGTAGAGGAGGAATCATAGATATAATTTCATGGGTAATTTGAGCCTCAATTATATTGCAAAGTCATCAAAATGGCGTCTGAACTCAAAATTTCATTTTTTCAAAAATGACGTCATCAAATTTATGCAAATTTGACTATAACTCCTTTAATATTGGTCATTTTTCACCCAAATTTGGATATGTTGTAGCTGAGACAATTCTCTACAAGATCAGTTACCACGATTTTTCATTTTGACAAAGGGATCATGGTGTATTTTTGCGAATAAAGTAGGTATGTCAATTTTTCTCATTTTGCGTGTATTCTCTATGGGAGATGACTTTTTCTCATATCTTGATTCTACATTCCCGTCTTCTTTGAGCAGTATCTTTGTAATTTCTGCTCGATTTTCTTCCAAATTTTAATATGTTATAGCTGAGACTATAAGCTTTCACAAATGTGCCCTCCAATTTTTG
This sequence comes from Heliocidaris tuberculata, assembly GCA_025618425.1. Classification (NCBI taxonomy): domain Eukaryota; kingdom Metazoa; phylum Echinodermata; class Echinoidea; order Camarodonta; family Echinometridae; genus Heliocidaris; species Heliocidaris tuberculata. The sequence continues at coordinate 30,993,251 of CM046849.1, forward strand.
ATCAGATGTCGGGATCATGCCCATTTTTTCACTACAAAATGTGATTTCAGAATCCCGTATTTCGTTTACGTGTTATCTCTATTGGAAATATTTTGGTCCATTGGTAAAGCACTTGCCTTCCATTCCGGCGACCCCCGGATCGATTCCCGGTGGGACCATTTTTTTTTTTTTTTTTTTTCACTTTTTTTTTTTTTTTTGGCCTTTCATTTTACCATCTTCTTCGTCTATTATAACATAAACCATCACAAACAATGTAATAAACTGCCTAATTTTGCGTGTTATGTCTATTGGAAAATAGTGTGCAGTAGTTTGTGTACAATCTCATTCCCTGTCGTGTATTAAAGCTAAGGGGATAATCTCCCACATGTCCTGCAATATCAAATCGTCCAGTTCGTTATCCCGATTTCTCCAAATCGGCTCAGTCAATTTTCTTCATATTTTCGTCAGTCATCAGTCCTAATAAGGTCAAGATCCCACATCTTTTTCAAGGTCATCAGGTTATTGTGACGTCATCCAGGCGCCATTTTGTGAAAATCAACTTATGGTCATATGTTCATAACGAAATGTCATTTCTCATTCATATTTGGCATGATTGAAGCTGATATCAATCCGGTCAATCCCAGAGATTTAGACGCGCGCGTGCGCACACGTTCGCGCGTCAGTGCCCACGCAAATATGAAAAATGCCACCCCCAATAACTCCCAAACGAGGAGGTAAATCTTTCTGAATTTTGCCTCGTCCATCACATTTCGACCACATATCATGCACACCAAAAATCAGATTCAGAGCTCAATTCGTTTTTTTTTTATTATTCATTTTTTCCTTTTTTGACCCCCCCCCCTTTTTTTTTACGGGGGCAATAACTCAAAAACGAAACCATGAATCTTTTTAAAATTCAGCACAGTAATGAGGACTGATAAGAAGAATTGACGGTGAAAATCTGAGGTTCATGACGACATTATGACGTCATCTAGGCTTCATTTAGTGATTTTGGGGTGAAAAATACCCTTGCCGGACCTTGAACGGGGCCTCTAACTTCAGTTTGCGGGGTGCTAGAGACTTGGGACTTGATTCAAATGAAAGAGCAGAAAATTCTACACAAGAAAGGCTTGCAGCTCAAACGTTTTAACGGTCGTTTTCAGGCCGAAAAATGGCTTTCAAAGTTTAAATTGCCCATTTTGCCATAGACACACACGTTATAGGTATTATTATTAGGTGGTCTGTCATAGACAGATCACCTTTTAATTTCGTCAGAATTTTCTTTATTTCTTTATTTATTATTCTTTATTTTTATTTTTCTCCCACTTTCTTGTTTCCATGATATCTCAAGATCGTCCAAGTCAAATTTTTTCAAATTTTCGTCAGTTATCAGGCCATCATTGAGCAAGCTCCCGCATCTTTTTCAAGGTCATCAGGTCATTGTGACGTCATCAAGGCGCCATTTTATGAAATCACATTATTGATCATATCTTCAAAACGAGCCGTCAAAAATGAACCACATTTGGTACACATTAACTTCAGGTCAAGGGTCAACATCACATGACATCAAAACGCGCGCACGCGTCATGACGCGCACGTACGCGTGCGTCAAAATTTAGAAATGCTTAAAATCACTTTTTGATCAAAGTAGAGTACAGTTCAGGTCATTTTAAGCATTTCAAAATTTTGCACGCGCACGCGTCCGCGCGCGCGTTTTGCGCGTGCGCAGCACGTACGGAAGGTAAAAATGCCGTTTTTTTTGCATGGTATCGATTTCTGATAAAATTCTTGACAATTTCCAATTAGTTTCAGTCATTCTTGACATCTAATAATGCCGCACGCGTGCGTCAAACTTTAAAATCCGTGCGCGCGTCTTTGGCGAAAATAACGTAAAAACGTGCAAAAACATGCCTCTACAAAATTAACTCTAGCTCTTTAAATAGTCCATAAACCCCCCAATTTTTTTTCATATTTGGGTAGAGGAGGAATCATAGATATAATTTCATGGGTAATTTGAGCCTCAATTATATTGCAAAGTCATCAAAATGGCGTCTGAACTCAAAATTTCATTTTTTCAAAAATGACGTCATCAAATTTATGCAAATTTGACTATAACTCCTTTAATATTGGTCATTTTTCACCCAAATTTGGATATGTTGTAGCTGAGACAATTCTCTACAAGATCAGTTACCACGATTTTTCATTTTGACAAAGGGATCATGGTGTATTTTTGCGAATAAAGTAGGTATGTCAATTTTTCTCATTTTGCGTGTATTCTCTATGGGAGATGACTTTTTCTCATATCTTGATTCTACATTCCCGTCTTCTTTGAGCAGTATCTTTGTAATTTCTGCTCGATTTTCTTCCAAATTTTAATATGTTATAGCTGAGACTATAAGCTTTCACAAATGTGCCCTCCAATTTTTGATCAGATGTCGGGATCATGCCCATTTTTTCACTACAAAATGTGATTTCAGAATCCCGTATTTCGTTTACGTGTTATCTCTATTGGAAATATTTTGGTCCATTGGTAAAGCACTTGCCTTCCATTCCGGCGACCCCCGGATCGATTCCCGGTGGGACCATTTTTTTTTTTTTTTTTTTCACTTTTTTTTTTTTTTTTGACCTTTCATTTTACCATCTTCTTCGTCTATTATAACATAAACCATCACAAACAATGTAATAAACTGCCTAATTTTGCGTGTTATGTCTATTGGAAAATAGTGTGCAGTAGTTTGTGTACAATCTCATTCCCTGTCGTGTATTAAAGCTAAGGGGATAATCTCCCACATGTCCTGCAATATCAAATCGTCCAGTTCGTTATCCCGATTTCTCCAAATCGGCTCAGTCAATTTTCTTCATATTTTCGTCAGTCATCAGTCCTAATAAGGTCAAGTTCCCACATCTTTTTCAAGGTCATCAGGTTATTGTGACGTCATCCAGGCGCCATTTTGTGAAAATCAACTTATGGTCATATGTTCATAACGAAATGTCATTTCTCATTCATATTTGGCATGATTGAAGCTGATATCAATCCGGTCAATCCCAGAGATTTAGACGCGCGCGTGCGCACACGTTCGCGCGTCAGTGCCCACGCAAATATGAAAAATGCCACCCCCAATAACTCCCAAACGAGGAGGTAAATCTTTCTGAATTTTGCCTCGTCCATTACATTTCGACCACATATCATGCACACCAAAAATCAGATTCAGAGCTCAATTCGTTTTTTTTTTATTATTCATTTTTTCCTTTTTTGACCCCCCCCCCCTTTTTTTTTACGGGGGCAATAACTCAAAAACGAAACCATGAATCTTTTTAAAATTCAGCACAGTAATGAGGACTGATAAGAAGAATTGACGGTGAAAATCTGAGGTTCATGACGACATTATGACGTCATCTAGGCTTCATTTAGTGATTTTGGGGTGAAAAATACCCTTGTCGGACCTTGAACGGGGCCTCTAACTTCAGTTTGCGGGGTGCTAGAGACTTGGGACTTGATTCAAATGAAAGAGCAGAAAATTCTACACAAGAAAGGCTTGCAGCTCAAACGTTTTAACGGTCGTTTTCAGGCCGAAAATGGCTTTCAAAGTTTAAATTGCCCATTTTGCCATAGACACACACGTTATAGGTATTATTATTAGGTGGTCTGTCATAGACAGATCACCTTTTAATTTCGTCAGAATTTTCTTTCTTTATTTCTTTATTTATTATTCTTTATTTTTATTTTTCTCCCACTTTCTTGTTTCCATGATATCTCAAGATCGTCCAAGTCAAATTTTTTCAAATTTTCGTCAGTTATCAGGCCATCATTGAGCAAGCTCCCGCATCTTTTTCAAGGTCATCAGGTCATTGTGACGTCATCAAGGCGCCATTTTATGAAATCACATTATTGATCATATCTTCAAAACGAGCCGTCAAAAATGAACCACATTTGGTACACATTAACTTCAGGTCAAGGGTCAACATCACATGACATCAAAACGCGCGCACGCGTCATGACGCGCACGTACGCGTGCGTCAAAATTTAGAAATGCTTAAAATCACTTTTTGATCAAAGTAGAGTACAGTTCAGGTCATTTTAAGCATTTCAAAATTTTGCACGCGCACGCGTCCGCGCGCGCGTTTTGCGCGTGCGCAGCACGTACGGAAGGTAAAAATGCCGTTTTTTTTGCATGGTATCGATTTCTGATAAAATTCTTGACAATTTCCAATTAGTTTCAGTCATTCTTGACATCTAATAATGCCGCACGCGTGCGTCAAACTTTAAAATCCGTGCGCGCGTCTATGGCGAAAATAACGTAAAAACGTGCAAAAACATGCCTCTACAAAATTAACTCTAGCTCTTTAAATAGTCCATAAACCCCCCAATTTTTTTTCATATTTGGGTAGAGGAGGAATCATAGATATAATTTCATGGGTAATTTGAGCCTCAATTATATTGCAAAGTCATCAAAATGGCGTCTGAACTCAAAATTTCATTTTTTCAAAAATGACGTCATCAAATTTATGCAAATTTGACTATAACTCCTTTAATATTGGTCATTTTTCACCCAAATTTGGATATGTTGTAGCTGAGACAATTCTCTACAAGATCAGTTACCACGATTTTTCATTTTGACAAAGGGATCATGGTGTATTTTTGCGAATAAAGTAGGTATGTCAATTTTTCTCATTTTGCGTGTATTCTCTATGGGAGATGACTTTTTCTCATATCTTGATTCTACATTCCCGTCTTCTTTGAGCAGTATCTTTGTAATTTCTGCTCGATTTTCTTCCAAATTTTAATATGTTATAGCTGAGACTATAAGCTTTCACAAATGTGCCCTCCAATTTTTGATCAGATGTCGGGATCATGCCCATTTTTTCACTACAAAATGTGATTTCAGAATCCCGTATTTCGTTTACGTGTTATCTCTATTGGAAATATTTTGGTCCATTGGTAAAGCACTTGCCTTCCATTCCGGCGACCCCCGGATCGATTCCCGGTGGGACCATTTTTTTTTTTTTTTTTTTCACTTTTTTTTTTTTTTTGACCTTTCATTTTACCATCTTCTTCGTCTATTATAACATAAACCATCACAAACAATGTAATAAACTGCCTAATTTTGCGTGTTATGTCTATTGGAAAATAGTGTGCAGTAGTTTGTGTACAATCTCATTCCCTGTCGTGTATTAAAGCTAAGGGGATAATCTCCCACATGTCCTGCAATATCAAATCGTCCAGTTCGTTATCCCGATTTCTCCAAATCGGCTCAGTCAATTTTCTTCATATTTTCGTCAGTCATCAGTCCTAATAAGGTCAAGATCCCACATCTTTTTCAAGGTCATCAGGTTATTGTGACGTCATCCAGGCGCCATTTTGTGAAAATCAACTTATGGTCATATGTTCATAACGAAATGTCATTTCTCATTCATATTTGGCATGATTGAAGCTGATATCAATCCGGTCAATCCCAGAGATTTAGACGCGCGCGTGCGCACACGTTCGCGCGTCAGTGCCCACGCAAATATGAAAAATGCCACCCCCAATAACTCCCAAACGAGGAGGTAAATCTTTCTGAATTTTGCCTCGTCCATCACATTTCGACCACATATCATGCACACCAAAAATCAGATTCAGAGCTCAATTCGTTTTTTTTTTATTATTCATTTTTTCCTTTTTTGACCCCCCCCCCTTTTTTTTACGGGGGCAATAACTCAAAAACGAAACCATGAATCTTTTTAAAATTCAGCACAGTAATGAGGACTGATAAGAAGAATTGACGGTGAAAATCTGAGGTTCATGACGACATTATGACGTCATCTAGGCTTCATTTAGTGATTTTGGGGAAAAATACCCTTGCCGGACCTTGAACGGGGCCTCTAACTTCAGTTTGCGGGGTGCTAGAGACTTGGGACTTGATTCAAATGAAAGAGCAGAAAATTCTACACAAGAAAGGCTTGCAGCTCAAACGTTTTAACGGTCGTTTTCAGGCCGAAAATGGCTTTCAAAGTTTAAATTGCCCATTTTGCCATAGACACACACGTTATAGGTATTATTATTAGGTGGTCTGTCATAGACAGATCACCTTTTAATTTCGTCAGAATTTTCTTTCTTTATTTCTTTATTTATTATTCTTTATTTTTATTTTTCTCCCACTTTCTTGTTTCCATGATATCTCAAGATCGTCCAAGTCAAATTTTTTCAAATTTTCGTCAGTTATCAGGCCATCATTGAGCAAGCTCCCGCATCTTTTTCAAGGTCATCAGGTCATTGTGACGTCATCAAGGCGCCATTTTATGAAATCACATTATTGATCATATCTTCAAAACGAGCCGTCAAAAATGAACCACATTTGGTACACATTAACTTCAGGTCAAGGGTCAACATCACATGACATCAAAACGCGCGCACGCGTCATGACGCGCACGTACGCGTGCGTCAAAATTTAGAAATGCTTAAAATCACTTTTTGATCAAAGTAGAGTACAGTTCAGGTCATTTTAAGCATTTCAAAATTTTGCACGCGCACGCGTCCGCGCGCGCGTTTTGCGCGTGCGCAGCACGTACGGAAGGTAAAAATGCCGTTTTTTTTGCATGGTATCGATTTCTGATAAAATTCTTGACAATTTCCAATTAGTTTCAGTCATTCTTGACATCTAATAATGCCGCACGCGTGCGTCAAACTTTAAAATCCGTGCGCGCGTCTATGGCGAAAATAACGTAAAAACGTGCAAAAACATGCCTCTACAAAATTAACTCTAGCTCTTTAAATAGTCCATAAACCCCCCAATTTTTTTTCATATTTGGGTAGAGGAGGAATCATAGATATAATTTCATGGGTAATTTGAGCCTCAATTATATTGCAAAGTCATCAAAATGGCGTCTGAACTCAAAATTTCATTTTTTCAAAAATGACGTCATCAAATTTATGCAAATTTGACTATAACTCCTTTAATATTGGTCATTTTTCACCCAAATTTGGATATGTTGTAGCTGAGACAATTCTCTACAAGATCAGTTACCACGATTTTTCATTTTGACAAAGGGATCATGGTGTATTTTTGCGAATAAAGTAGGTATGTCAATTTTTCTCATTTTGCGTGTATTCTCTATGGGAGATGACTTTTTCTCATATCTTGATTCTACATTCCCGTCTTCTTTGAGCAGTATCTTTGTAATTTCTGCTCGATTTTCTTCCAAATTTTAATATGTTATAGCTGAGACTATAAGCTTTCACAAATGTGCCCTCCAATTTTTGATCAGATGTCGGGATCATGCCCATTTTTTCACTACAAAATGTGATTTCAGAATCCCGTATTTCGTTTACGTGTTATCTCTATTGGAAATATTTTGGTCCATTGGTAAAGCACTTGCCTTCCATTCCGGCGACCCCCGGTCGATTCCCGGTGGGACCATTTTTTTTTTTTTTTTTTTCACTTTTTTTTTTTTTTTTGGCCTTTCATTTTACCATCTTCTTCGTCTATTATAACATAAACCATCACAAACAATGTAATAAACTGCCTAATTTTGCGTGTTATGTCTATTGGAAAATAGTGTGCAGTAGTTTGTGTACAATCTCATTCCCTGTCGTGTATTAAAGCTAAGGGGATAATCTCCCACATGTCCTACAATATCAAATCGTCCAGTTCGTTATCCCGATTTCTCCAAATCGGCTCAGTCAATTTTCTTCATATTTTCGTCAGTCATCAGTCCTAATAAGGTCAAGATCCCACATCTTTTTCAAGGTCATCAGGTTATTGTGACGTCATCCAGGCGCCATTTTGTGAAAATCAACTTATGGTCATATGTTCATAACGAAATGTCATTTCTCATTCATATTTGGCATGATTGAAGCTGATATCAATCCGGTCAATCCCAGAGATTTAGACGCGCGCGTGCGCACACGTTCGCGCGTCAGTGCCCACGCAAATATGAAAAATGCCACCCCCAATAACTCCCAAACGAGGAGGTAAATCTTTCTGAATTTTGCCTCGTCCATCACATTTCGACCACATATCATGCACACCAAAAATCAGATTCAGAGCTCAATTCGTTTTTTTTTTTATTATTCATTTTTTCCTTTTTTGACCCCCCCCCCTTTTTTTTACGGGGGCAATAACTCAAAAACGAAACCATGAATCTTTTTAAAATTCAGCACAGTAATGAGGACTGATAAGAAGAATTGACGGTGAAAATCTGAGGTTCATGACGACATTATGACGTCATCTAGGCTTCATTTAGTGATTTTGGGGTGAAAAATACCCTTGTCGGACCTTGAACGGGGCCTCTAACTTCAGTTTGCGGGGTGCTAGAGACTTGGGACTTGATTCAAATGAAAGAGCAGAAAATTCTACACAAGAAAGGCTTGCAGCTCAAACGTTTTAACGGTCGTTTTCAGGCCGAAAATGGCTTTCAAAGTTTAAATTGCCCATTTTGCCATAGACACACACGTTATAGGTATTATTATTAGGTGGTCTGTCATAGACAGATCACCTTTTAATTTCGTCAGAATTTTCTTTCTTTATTTCTTTATTTATTATTCTTTATTTTTTATTTTCTCCCACTTTCTTGTTTCCATGATATCTCAAGATCGTCCAAGTCAAATTTTTTCAAATTTTCGTCAGTTATCAGGCCATCATTGAGCAAGCTCCCGCATCTTTTTCAAGGTCATCAGGTCATTGTGACGTCATCAAGGCGCCATTTTATGAAATCACATTATTGATCATATCTTCAAAACGAGCCGTCAAAAATGAACCACATTTGGTACACATTAACTTCAGGTCAAGGGTCAACATCACATGACATCAAAACGCGCGCACGCGTCATGACGCGCACGTACGCGTGCGTCAAAATTTAGAAATGCTTAAAATCACTTTTTGATCAAAGTAGAGTACAGTTCAGGTCATTTTAAGCATTTCAAAATTTTGCACGCGCACGCGTCCGCGCGCGCGTTTTGCGCGTGCGCAGCACGTACGGAAGGTAAAAATGCCGTTTTTTTTGCATGGTATCGATTTCTGATAAAATTCTTGACAATTTCCAATTAGTTTCAGTCATTCTTGACATCTAATAATGCCGCACGCGTGCGTCAAACTTTAAAATCCGTGCGCGCGTCTTTGGCGAAAATAACGTAAAAACGTGCAAAAACATGCCTCTACAAAATTAACTCTAGCTCTTTAAATAGTCCATAAACCCCCCAATTTTTTTTCATATTTGGGTAGAGGAGGAATCATAGATATAATTTCATGGGTAATTTGAGCCTCAATTATATTGCAAAGTCATCAAAATGGCGTCTGAACTCAAAATTTCATTTTTTCAAAAATGACGTCATCAAATTTATGCAAATTTGACTATAACTCCTTTAATATTGGTCATTTTTCACCCAAATTTGGATATGTTGTAGCTGAGACAATTCTCTACAAGATCAGTTACCACGATTTTTCATTTTGACAAAGGGATCATGGTGTATTTTTGCGAATAAAGTAGGTATGTCAATTTTTCTCATTTTGCGTGTATTCTCTATGGGAGATGACTTTTTCTCATATCTTGATTCTACATTCCCGTCTTCTTTGAGCAGTATCTTTGTAATTTCTGCTCGATTTTCTTCCAAATTTTAATATGTTATAGCTGAGACTATAAGCTTTCACAAATGTGCCCTCCAATTTTTGATCAGATGTCGGGATCATGCCCATTTTTTCACTACAAAATGTGATTTCAGAATCCCGTATTTCGTTTACGTGTTATCTCTATTGGAAATATTTTGGTCCATTGGTAAAGCACTTGCCTTCCATTCCGGCGACCCCCGGATCGATTCCCGGTGGGACCATTTTTTTTTTTTTTTTTTTCACTTTTTTTTTTTTTTTTGGCCTTTCATTTTACCATCTTCTTCGTCTATTATAACATAAACCATCACAAACAATGTAATAAACTGCCTAATTTTGCGTGTTATGTCTATTGGAAAATAGTGTGCAGTAGTTTGTGTACAATCTCATTCCCTGTCGTGTATTAAAGCTAAGGGGATAATCTCCCACATGTCCTGCAATATCAAATCGTCCAGTTCGTTATCCCGATTTCTCCAAATCGGCTCAGTCAATTTTCTTCATATTTTCGTCAGTCATCAGTCCTAATAAGGTCAAGTTCCCACATCTTTTTCAAGGTCATCAGGTTATTGTGACGTTATCCAGGCGCCATTTTGTGAAAATCAACTTATGGTCATATGTTCATAACGAAATGTCATTTCTCATTCATATTTGGCATGATTGAAGCTGATATCAATCCGGTCAATCCCAGAGATTTAGACGCGCGCGTGCGCACACGTTCGCGCGTCAGTGCCCCCGCAAATATGAAAAATGCCACCCCCAATAACTCCCAAACGAGGAGGTAAATCTTTCTGAATTTTGCCTCGTCCATCACATTTCGACCACATATCATGCACACCAAAAATCAGATTCAGAGCTCAATTCGTTTTTTTTTTATTATTCATTTTTTCTTTTTTGACCCCCCCCCCCTTTTTTTTACGGGGGCAATAACTCAAAAATGAAACCATGAATCTTTTTCAAATTCAGCACAGTAATGAGGACTGATAAGAAGAATTGACGGTGAAAATCTGAGGTTCATGACGACATTATGACGTCATCTAGGCTTCATTTAGTGATTTTGGGGTGAAAAATACCCTTGCCGGACCTTGAACGGGGCCTCTAACTTCAGTTTGCGGGGTGCTAGAGACTTGGGACTTGATTCAAATGAAAGAGCAGAAAATTCTACGCAAGAAAGGCTTGCAGCTCAAACGTTTTAACGGTCGTTTTCAGGCCGAAAATGGCTTTCAAAGTTTAAATTGCCCATTTTGCCATAGACACACACGTTATAGGTATTATTATTAGGTGGTCTGTCATAGACAGATCACCTTTTAATTTCGTCAGAATTTTCTTTCTTTATTTCTTTATTTATTATTCTTTATTTTTATTTTTCTCCCACTTTCTTGTTTCCATGATATCTCAAGATCGTCCAAGTCAAATTTTTTCAAATTTTCGTCAGTTATCAGGCCATCATTGAGCAAGCTCCCGCATCTTTTTCAAGGTCATCAGGTCATTGTGACGTCATCAAGGCGCCATTTTATGAAATCACATTATTGATCATATCTTCAAAACGAGCCGTCAAAAATGAACCACATTTGGTACACATTAACTTCAGGTCAAGGGTCAACATCACATGACATCAAAACGCGCGCACGCGTCATGACGCGCACGTACGCGTGCGTCAAAATTTAGAAATGCTTAAAATCACTTTTTGATCAAAGTAGAGTACAGTTCAGGTCATTTTAAGCATTTCAAAATTTTGCACGCGCACGCGTCCGCGCGCGCGTTTTGCGCGTGCGCAGCACGTACGGAAGGTAAAAATGCCGTTTTTTTTGCATGGTATCGATTTCTGATAAAATTCTTGACAATTTCCAATTAGTTTCAGTCATTCTTGACATCTAATAATGCCGCACGCGTGCGTCAAACTTTAAAATCCGTGCGCGCGTCTATGGCGAAAATAACGTAAAAACGTGCAAAAACATGCCTCTACAAAATTAACTCTAGCTCTTTAAATAGTCCATAAACCCCCCAATTTTTTTTCATATTTGGGTAGAGGAGGAATCATAGATATAATTTCATGGGTAATTTGAGCCTCAATTATATTGCAAAGTCATCAAAATGGCGTCTGAACTCAAAATTTCATTTTTTCAAAAATGACGTCATCAAATTTATGCAAATTTGACTATAACTCCTTTAATATTGGTCATTTTTCGCCCAAATTTGGATATGTTGTAGCTGAGACAATTCTCTACAAGATCAGTTACCACGATTTTTCATTTTGACAAAGGGATCATGGTGTATTTTTGCGAATAAAGTAGGTATGTCAATTTTTCTCATTTTGCGTGTATTCTCTATGGGAGATGACTTTTTCTCATATCTTGATTCTACATTCCCGTCTTCTTTGAGCAGTATCTTTGTAATTTCTGCTCGATTTTCTTCCAAATTTTAATATGTTATAGCTGAGACTATAAGCTTTCACAAATGTGCCCTCCAATTTTTGATCAGATGTCGGGATCATGCCCATTTTTTCACTACAAAATGTGATTTCAGAATCCCGTATTTCGTTTACGTGTTATCTCTATTGGAAATATTTTGGTCCATTGGTAAAGCACTTGCCTTCCATTCCGGCGACCCCCGGATCGATTCCCGGTGGGACCATTTTTTTTTTTTTTTTTTTTCACTTTTTTTTTTTTTTTTGGCCTTTCATTTTACCATCTTCTTCGTCTATTATAACATAAACCATCACAAACAATGTAATAAACTGCCTAATTTTGCGTGTTATGTCTATTGGAAAATAGTGTGCAGTAGTTTGTGTACAATCTCATTCCCTGTCGTGTATTAAAGCTAAGGGGATAATCTCCCACATGTCCTGCAATATCAAATCGTCCAGTTCGTTATCCCGATTTCTCCAAATCGGCTCAGTCAATTTTCTTCATATTTTCGTCAGTCATCAGTCCTAATAAGGTCAAGATCCCACATCTTTTTCAAGGTCATCAGGTTATTGTGACGTCATCCAGGCGCCATTTTGTGAAAATCAACTTATGGTCATATGTTCATAACGAAATGTCATTTCTCATTCATATTTGGCATGATTGAAGCTGATATCAATCCGGTCAATCCCAGAGATTTAGACGCGCGCGTGCGCACACGTTCGCGCGTCAGTGCCCACGCAAATATGAAAAATGCCACCCCCAATAACTCCCAAACGAGGAGGTAAATCTTTCTGAATTTTGCCTCGTCCATCACATTTCGACCACATATCATGCACACCAAAAATCAGATTCAGAGCTCAATTCGTTTTTTTTTATTATTCATTTTTTCCTTTTTTGACCCCCCCCCCTTTTTTTTTGCGGGGGCAATAACTCAAAAACGAAACCATGAATCTTTTTAAAATTCAGCACAGTAATGAGGACTGATAAGAAGAATTGACGGTGGAAATCTGAGGTTCATGACGACATTATGACGTCATCTAGGCTTCATTTAGTGATTTTGGGGTGAAAAATACCCTTGTCGGACCTTGAACGGGGCCTCTAACTTCAGTTTGCGGGGTGCTAGAGACTTGGGACTTGATTCAAATGAAAGAGCAGAAAATTCTACACAAGAAAGGCTTGTAGCTCAAACGTTTTAACGGTCGTTTTCAGGCCGAAAATGGCTTTCAAAGTTTAAATTGCCCATTTTGCCATAGACACACACGTTATAGGTATTATTATTAGGTGGTCTGTCATAGACAGATCACCTTTTAATTTCGTCAGAATTTTCTTTCTTTATTTCTTTATTAGGTGGTCTGTCGAAGACAGAACACCTATTAATTTCGTCAGAATTTTCTTTATTAGGTGGTCTGTCGTAGACAGATCACCTTTTAATTTCGTACGAATTTTCTTTATTTATTAGGTGGTCTGTCGTAGACAGATCACCTCTTAATTTCGTACAAATTTTCTTTCTTTATTATTTATTAGGTGGTCTGTCATTGACAGATCACCTTTTAATTTCGTCAGAATTTTCTTTATTAGGTGGTCTGTCATTGACAGATCACCTTTTAATTTCGTCAGAATTTTCTTTTATTTATTTATTATTTATTTTTATTTTTCTCCCACTTTCTTGTTACCATGATTCCTCAAAATCAGCTCAGCCGATTTTTATCAAATTTTCGTCAGATATCAGGTCATAACAGGTCAAGCCCGGGTATCTATTTCAAGGTCATCAGAATATCATGACGTCATCCAGGCGCCATTTTGTAAAATGACAATATTGATCATATCTTCATAACGAGTCATCAAAAATGTCTTATATTTGACACACATGAACTTCAGGTCAAGGATCAACATAAAATGTCAATAAAATCCGCGCGCGCATCATGTCGCGCACGTACGCGCGCGTCAAAATTTAGAATTGCTCAAAATCACTTTTTTATCAAATTAGAGTACGGATCAGGACATTTTAAGCATTTCAAAATTTTCCGTTCGTGCGCGTCCGCGCGCGCGTTATGCGCGCGCACAGCGCGTACAGAACGTAAAAACGCCGCTTTTTTCGCATGGTCTGTCTTTCTGATACTATTCTTGACAATTTCCAACTATTTACAGTCATTCTCGACATTCCATAATGCCACACGCGCGCGTCAAACTTTCAAATTCGTGCGCGCGTCAATGGGCAATATAATGTAAAAAGTGGTAAAAACATGCCTATCTATAATCCGCCATAGCTCGTCAGAAAGTCCGTTGACCCCCAAATTTTATTACATATTTCGAAAGCCAGTAAGTTGTAGATCTGAATTCATGTATAATTTTGGCCACTCAAATGTTGTGACGTCATCATATTTGCCTATGAACTCAAAAATTCGATTTTGAAAAAATGACGTCGTAATTTTTGTATTCATTTGACAATATTTCAGTAATAGGTTGTCGATTTTCTTCCAAATTTTTATATGTTGTAGCTGAGACAATTCTCTACAAGATCAGTTCCACGATTTTTCATTTCGACAAAGGGATCATGGTGTATTTTTGCGATTAAAGGAGGCATGTCAATTTTTCACATTTTGCGTGTATTCTCTATGGGACATGACTTTTTCTCAAATCTTGATTCTACATTTCAGTCTTCTTTGAGCAGTATCTCTGTTATTTCTGCTCGATTTTCTTCCAAATTTTAGTATGTTATAGCTGAGACTATAAGCTTTTACTAGTGTGCCCTCCAATTTTTGATCAGATGTCGGGATCATGCCCATTTTTTAACTACAAAATGTCATTTGAGAATCCCGTTTTTCGTCTACGTGTTATCTCTATTGGAAAACTTTTGGTCCATTGGTAAAGCACTTGCCTCCCATCCCGCCGACCCAGGTTCGAATCCCGGTGGGTCCATTTTTTTTTTGAATTTTTTTCTTTTCTTTTTGCCTCATATTTTACCATTTGCTTCTACTACTGGAACATATAAAATCACAAACAATGTAATAAACTTTTTTATTTTGCGTGTTATGCCTAATTGAATGTAGTTTGTGTACAACCCTATGGAAAATCTGATTGCCTGTCGTGTTTTAAACCAATGGGTTAATATCCCATGTATAATGCAATATGAAATTGCCCGATTTTCTTTGACGCAAGTCTCCATCCATTTTCAACATAATCAGGAATATTATCTTGCACAAATATTATCATATCTTAGCAATTTTACCATCGGGTAGACAGACCACCTAATTCGTCTTCAGTGACGAATTAAAGTTCTAGTTAGGTGGTCTGTCATAGACAGATCACCTCTTAATTTCGTCAGAATTTTCTTTATTTATTTTTATTTTTCTCCCACTTTCTTGTTACCATGATTCCTCAAAATCAGCTCAGCCAATTTTTATCAAATTTTCGTCAGATATCAGGTCATAACAGGTCAAGCCCGGGTATCTATTTCAAGGTCATCAGAATATAATGACGTCATCCAGGCGCCATTTTGTAAAATGACAATATTGATCATATCTTCATAACGAGTCATCAAAAATGTCTTATATTTGACACACATGAACTTCATGTCAAGGGTCAACATAAAATGTCAATAAAATCCGCGCGCGCATCATGACGCGCACGTACGCGCGCGTCAAAATTTAGAATTGCTCAAAATCACTTTTTTATCAAATTAGAGTACGGATCAGGACATTTTAAGCATTTCAAAATTTTCCGTTCGTGCGCGTCCGCGCGCGCGTTATGCGCGCGCACAGCGCGTACAGAACGTAAAAACGCCGTTTTTTTTCGCATGGTCTGTCTTCCTGATACTATTCTTGACAATTTCCAACTATTTACAGTCATTCTCGACATTCCATAATGCCACACGCGCGCGTCAAACTTTCAAATTCGTGCGCGCGTCAATGGGCAATATAATGTAAAAAGTGGTAAAAACATGCCTATCTATAATCCGCCATAGCTCGTCAGAAAGTCCGTTGACCCCAAAATTTTATTACATATTTCGAAAGCCAGTAAGTTGTAGATCTGAATTCATGTATAATTTTGGCCACTCAAATGTTGTGACGTCATCATATTTGCCTATGAACTCAAAAATTCGATTTTGAAAAAATGACGTCGTAATTTTTGTATTCATTTGACAATATTTCAGTAATAGGTTGTCGATTTTCTTCCAAATTTTGATATGTTGTAGCTGAGACAATTCTCTACAAGATCAGTCACCACGATTTTTCATTTTGACAAAGGGATCATGGTGTATTTTTGCGATTAAAGGAGGCATGTCAATTTTTCACATTTTGCGTGTATTCTCTATGGGACATGACTTTTTCTCAAATCTTGATTCTACATTCCCGTCTTCTTTGAGCTGTATCTTTGTTATTTCTGCTCGATTTTCTTCCAAATTTTAGTATGTTATAGCTGAGACTATAAGCTTTTACAAGTGTGCCCTCCAATTTTTGATCAGATGTCGGGATCATGCCCGTTTTTTAAGTACAAAATGTCATTTGAGAATCCCGTTTTTCGTCTACGTGTTATCTCTATTGGAAAACTTTTGGTCCATTGGTAAAGCACTTGCCTCCCATCCCGCCGACCCAGGTTCGAATCCCGGTGGGTCCATTTTTTTTTGAATTTTTTTTTTTTCTTTTTGCCTCATATTTTACCATTTGCTTCGACTACTGGAACATATAAAATCACAATGTAATAAACTTTTTTATTTTGCGTGTTATACCTAATTGAATGTAGTTTGTGTACAACCCTATGCAAAATCTGATTGCCTGTCGTGTTTTAAACCAATGGGTTAATATCCCATGTATAATGCAATATGAAATTGCCCGATTTTCTTTGACGCAAGTCTCCATCCATTTTCAACATAATCAGGAATATTATCTTGCACAAATATTATCACATCTTAGCAATTTTACCATCGGGTAGACAGACCACCTAATTCGTCTTCAGTGACGAATTAAAGTTCTAGTTATTATTTATTATTAGGTGGTCTGTCGGAATCGACAGATCACCTCTTAATTTCGTCAGAATTTTCTTTATTAGGTGGTCTGTCGTAGACAGATCACCTTTTAATTTCGTCAGAATTTTCTTTATTAGGTGGTCTGTCATTGACAGATCACCTTTTAATTTCGTCAGAATTTTCTTTATTATTAGGTGGTCTGTTCTGTGAACAGATCACCTTTTAATTTCGTCAGAATTTTCTTTCTTTATTTTTATTTTTCTCCCACTTTCTTGTTACCATGATTCCTCAAAATCGGCTCAGTCAATTTTTTTCAAATTTTCGTCAGATATCAGGTCTTACATGATCAAGCTCGGGTATCTTTTTCAAGGTCATCAGGTCATCGTGACGTCATCCAGGCGCCATTTTGTGAAATCAAATTATCGATGATATCTTTATAACGAGTCATCAAAAATGAACCATTTTTGGTACACATGAACTTCAGGTCAAGGGTCAACATCAAATGTCATCAAAATCCGCGCGCGCATCATGACGCGCACGTACGCGCGCGTCAAAATTTAGAATTGCTCAAAATCACTTTTTAATCAAAGGAGAGTACGGTTCAGGACATTTTAAGCATTTCAAAATTTTCCGTTCGTGTGCGTCCGCGCGCGCGTTATGCGCGTGCGCAGCGCGTATAGAATGTAAAAACTCCGTTTTTTTTGCATGGTTTGTATTCCTGACACTATTCTTGACAATTTCCAACTATTTACAGTCATTCTCGACCTTCTGTATTGCCACACGCGCGCGTCAAACTTTCAAATTAGTGCGCGCGTCAATGGGCAATATAATGTAAAAAGTGGTAAAAACATGCCTATCTATAATCCGCCATAGCTCGTCAGAAAGTCCGTTGACCCCCAAATTTTATTACATATTTCGAAAGCCAGTAAGTTGTAGATCTGAATTCATGTATAATTTTGGCCACTCAAATGTTGTGACGTCATCATATTTGCCTATGAACTCAAAAATTCGATTTTGAAAAAATGACGTCGTAATTTTTGTATTCATTTGACAATATTTCAGTAATAGGTTGTCGATTTTCTTCCAAATTTTGATATGTTGTAGCTGAGACAATTCTCTACAAGATCAGTTCCACAATTTTTCATTTTGACAAAGGGATCATGGTGTATTTTTGCGATTAAAGGAGGCATGTCAATTTTTCACATTTTGCGTGTATTCTCTATGGGACATGACTTTTTCTCAAATCTTGATTCTACATTTCAGTCTTCTTTGAGCAGTATCTCTGTTATTTCTGCTCGATTTTCTTCCAAATTTTAGTATGTTATAGCTGAGACTATAAGCTTTTACAAGTGTGCCCTCCAATTTTTGATCAGATGTCGGGATCATGCCCATTTTTTAACTACAAAATGTCATTTGAAAATCCCGTTTTTCGTCTACGTGTTATCTCTATTGGAAATATTTTGGTCCATTGGTAAAGCACTTGCCTCCCATTCCGGCGACCCAGGTTCGACTCCCGGTGGGTCCATTTTTTTTTTTTTTTTTTTTTTTTTTTTTTTGCCTTTCATTCTACCATCTTCTTCGACTATTATAACATATACCATCACAAACAATGTAAAAAACTGCCTAATTTTGCGTGTTATGTCTATTGAAAGTAGTGTGCAGTAGTTTGTGTAGAATCTCATTCCCTGTCGTGCATTAAAGCTAAGGGGATAATCTTCCACATGTCCTGCAATATCAAATCGTCCAGTTCGTTATCCCGATTTCTCCAAATCGGCTCAGTCAATTTTCTTCATATTTTCGTCAGTCATCAGTCCTAATAAGGTCAAGTTCCCACATCTTTTTCAAGGTCATCAGGTTATTGTGACGTCATCCAGGCGCCATTTTGTGAAAATCAACTTATGGTCATATGTTCATAACGAAATGTCATTTCTCTTTCATATTTGGCATGGTTAAGGTCACTGTCATTCCAGTCAAGGTCATTTCGTTAAACGCGCGCGTACGCGTACGTCCGCGCGTCCGTGCGCGCGCAAAATTTAGAAATGATCCAAATCGTCCCAAATTCATTTTGCAAACGTTTCATGCCATTTCAAGCACTTTTCGAAAAATCGCCCATAAAACTGAACCTGTAGGGGCGCTATGCCACTTAGGTTATCGTGGTTATTGTCATCATTATTGTCATTATGATCATCATTATCAATATATCATTATCGTCATTGTCATCACTTATATGACCATATCTTATGATCATTGTCGTCAACATTATATATAATCTTGCAGAAATATTATCACACCTGACAAAGCACTTTGCCACAGTGAAAGACAGACCACCTAATTCGTCTTCAGTGACGAATTAAATTTCTAGTTTATTTTTATTTTTCTCCCACTTTCTTGTTACCATGATTCCTCAAAATCAGCTCAGCCAATTTTTATCAAATTTTTGTCAGATATCAGGTCATAACAGGTCAAGCCCGGGTATCTATTTCAAGGTCATCAGAATATCATGACGTCATCCAGGCGCCATTTTGTAAAATGACAATATTGATCATATCTTCATAACGAGTCATCAAAAATGTCTTATATTTGACACACATGAACTTCAGGTCAAGGGTCAACATAAAATGTCAATAAAATCCTCGCGCGCATCATGACGCGCACGTACGCGCGCGTCAAAATTTAGAATTGCTCAAAATCACTTTTTTATCAAATTAGAGTACGGATCAGGACATTTTAAGCATTTCAGAATTTTCCGTTCGTGCGCGTCCGCGCGCGCGTTATGCGCGCGCACAGCGCGTACAGAACGTAAAAACGCCGTTTTTTTCGCATGGTCTGTCTTCCTGATACTATTCTTGACAATTTCCAACTATTTACAGTCATTCTCGACATTCCATAATGCCACACGCGCGCGTCAAACTTTCAAATTCGTGCGCGCGTCAATGGGCAATATAATGTAAAAAGTGGTAAAAACATGCCTATCTATAATCCGCCATAGCTCGTCAGAAAGTCCGTTGACCCCCAAATTTTATTACATATTTCGAAAGCCAGTAAGTTGTAGATCTGAATTCATGTATAATTTTGGCCACTCAAATGTTGTGACGTCATCATATTTGCCTATGAACTCAAAAATTCGATTTTGAAAAAATGACGTCGTAATTTTTGTATTCATTTGACAATATTTCAGTAATAGGTTGTCGATTTTCTTCCAAATTTTGATATGTTGTAGCTGAGACAATTCTCTACAAGATCAGTCACCACGATTTTTCATTTTGACAAAGGGATCATGGCGTATTTTTGCGATTAAAGGAGGTATGTCAATTTTTCTCATTTTGCGTGCATTCTCTATGGGACATGACTTTTTCTCAAATCTTGATTCTACATTCCCGTCTTCTTTGAGCAGTATCTCTGTTATTTCTGCTCGATTTTCTCCCAAATTTTGGTATGTTATAGCTGAGACTATAAGCTTTTACCAGTGTGCCCTCCAATTTTTGATCAGATGTCGGGATCATGCCCTTTTTTAAACTACAAAATGTCATTTGAGAATCCCGTTTTTCGTCTACGTGTTATCTCTATTGGAAATATTTTGGTCCATTGGTAAAGCACTTGCCTCCCATTCCGGCGACCCAGGTTCGACTCCCGGTGGGTCCATTTTTTTTTTTTTTTTTTTTTTTTTTTTTTTGCCTTTCATTCTACCATCTTCTTCGACTATTATAACATATACCATCACAAACAATGTAAAAAACTGCCTAATTTTGCGTGTTATGTCTATTGAAAGTAGTGTGCAGTAGTTTGTGTAGAATCTCATTCCCTGTCGTGTATTAAAGCTAAGGGGATAATCTTCCACATGTCCTGCAATATCAAATCGTCCAGATCGTTATCCCGATTTCTCCAAATCGGCTCAGTCAATTTTCTTCATATTTTCGTCAGTCATCAGTCCTAATAAGGTCAAGATCCCACATCTTTTTCAAGGTCATCAGGTTATTGTGACGTCATCCAGGCGCCATTTTGTGAAAATCAACTTATGGTCATATGTTCATAACGAAATGTCATTTCTCTTTCATATTTGGCATGGTTAAGGTCACTGTCATTCCAGTCAAGGTCATTTCGTTAAACGCGCGCGTACGCGTACGTCCGCGCGTCCGTGCGCGCGCAAAATTTAGAAATGATCCAAATCGTCCCAAATTCATTTTGCAAACGTTTCATGCCATTTCAAGCACTTTTCGAAAAATCGCCCATAAAACTGAACCTGTAGGGGCGCTATGCCACTTAGGTTATCGTGGTTATTGTCATCATTATTGTAATTATGATCATCATTATCAATATATCATTATCGTCATTGTCATCACTTATATGACCATATCTTATGATCATTGTCGTCAACATTATGATTATAATCTTGCAGAAATATTATCACACCTGACAAAGCACTTTGCCACAGTGAAAGACAGACCACCTAATTCGTCTTCAGTGACGAATTAAATTTCTAGTTAGGTGGTCTGTCGTAGACAGATCACCTCTTAATTTCGTACAAATTTTCTTTCTTTATTTATTAGGTGGTCTGTCGTAGACAGATCACCTCTTAATTTCGTACAAATTTTCTTTCTTTATTTATTAGGTGGTCTGTCGTAATCGACAGATCACCTTTTATATTCGTCCGAATTTTCTTTCGATATTTATTTATTTATTTATTTATTTTTATTTCCCCCATTCCTTGTCCATTCGAAATCTTCAATAGTACTTTATCAATTTTCGTCAAATTTTCGTCAGTGATGTCATCCCATGAGGACATGTTCCCGTTTACATATCAAGGTCAACAGGTCATCGTGACGTCATCCAGGCGCCATTTTGTCAAATCACATTATCAATCATATCTTCATAACCAATCATCAGAAATTGTCCATATTTACATGACATTAACTTCAGGTCATGGGTCATCAGGTCATGTCGTCAAAAGTCATCTAGAGGTCATGACGCGCGCGTACGCGTGCGTCAAAATTTAAAACTGCTCAAAATCATCCAAGGATCAAACGAGAGTACGTTTCAGGTCATTTCAAGCATTTCAAAAATTTCCGTCCGTGCGCGTTCGTGCGCGCGTTATGCACGTGCGCAGCGCGTACAGAGTGTAAAAACGCCGTTTTTTCGCATGGTTTGTGTTCCTGACACTATTCTTGACAATTTCCAACCATTTACAGGCATTCTCGACATTCCCTAAGGCCACACGCGCGCGTCAAACTTTAAAATCTGCGCGCGCGTCAATGGGCAAAATAGTGTAAAAAGTCGTAAAAACATGCCTCTACAAAAATAACTCTAGCCCTTTAAATAGTCCGTTGACCCCCTAATTTTTTTTCATATTTGGTTAGAGGAGGAATCATAGATATAATTTCATGGGTAATTTGAGCCTCAATTATATTGCAAAGTCATCAAAATGGCGTCTAAACTCAAAATTTTATTTTTTCAAAAATGACGTCATCAAATTTATGCAAATTTGACTATAACTCCTTTAATGTTGGTCATTTTTCGCCCAAATTTGGATATGATGTAGCTGAGACAATTCTCTACAAGATCAGTCACCACGATTTTTCATTTTGACAAAGGCATCATGGCGTATTTTTGCGATTAAAGGAGGTATGTCAATTTTTCTCATTTTGCGTGTATTCTCTATGGGACATGACTTTTTCTCAAATCTTGATTCTACATTCCCGTCTTCTTTGAGCAGTACCTCTGTTATTTCTGCTCGATTTTCTTCCAAATTTTAATATGTTATAGCTGAGACAATAAGCTTTCACAAGTGTGCCCTCCAATTTTTGATCAGATGTCGGGATCATGCCCATTTTTTCACTACAAAATGTGATTTCAGAATCCCGTATTTCGTTTACGTGTTATCTCTATTGGAAATATTTTGGTCCATTGGTAAAGCACTTGCCTTCCATTCCGGCGACCCCCGGATCGATTCCCGGTGGGACCATTTTTTTTTTTTTTTTTTTTTTCACTTTTTTTTTTTTTGGGGGGGGGGCCTTTCATTTTACCATCTTCTTCGTCTATTATAACATAAACCATCACAAACAATGTAATAAACTGCCTAATTTTGCGTGTTATGTCTATTGGAAAGTAGTGTGCAGTAGTTTGTGTACAATCTCATTCCCTGTCGTGTATTAAAGCTAAGGGGATAATCTCCCACATGTCCTGCAATATCAAATCGTCCAGTTCGTTATCCGATTTCTCCAAATCGGCTCAGTCAATTTTCTTCATATTTTCGTCAGTCATCAGTCCTAATAAGGTCAAGTTCCCACATCTTTTTCAAGGTCATCAGGTTATTGTGACGTCATCCAGGCGCCATTTTGTGAAAATCAACTTATGGTCATATGTTCATAACGAAATGTCATTTCTCATTCATATTTGGCATGATTGAAGCTGATATCAATCCGGTCAATCCCAGAGATTTAGACGCGCGCGTGCGCACACCTTCGCTCGTCAGTGCCCCCGCAAATATGAAAGATGACACCCCCAATAACTCCCAAAAGAGGACGTAAATCTTTCTGAATTTTGCCTCGTCCATCACATTTCGACCAAATATTATGCACACCAAAAATCAGATTCAGAGCTCAATTCATTTTTTTTTTAAATTCATTTTTTCCTTTTTTGACCCCCCCCCCCTCTTTTTACGGGGGCAATAACTCAAAAACGAAACCATGAATCTTTTTCAAATTCGACACAGTAATGAGGACTGATAAGAAGTGTTGACGGTGAAAATTTGAGGTTCATGACGTCATTATGACGTCATCTACGCTTCATTCAGTGATTTTGGGGTGAAAAATGCCCTTTTCGGACCCTGAAAATGAGCCTTAACTTCAGTTTGCGGGGTGCTAGAGACTTGGGACTTGATTCACATGAAAGAGCAGAAAATTCTACACAAAAAAGGTTCGTGTAGCTCAAACGTTTTAACGGTCGTCTTCAGGGTGAAAATGGCTTTCAAAGTTCAAATTACCCATTTTGCCATAGACACACACGTTATAGGTATTATTAGGTGGTCTGTCGTAATCGACAGATCACCTTTTATATTCGTCCGAATTTTCTTTCTATATTTATTTATTTATTTATTTATTTATTTATTTATTTTTATTTCCCCCATTCCTTGTCCATTCGAAATCTTCAATAGTACTTTATCAATTTTCGTCAAATTTTCGTCAGTGATGTCATCCCATGAGGACATGTTCCCGTTTACATATCAAGGTCAACAGGTCATCGTGACGTCATCCAGGCGCCATTTTGTCAAATCACATTATCAATCATATCTTCATAACCAATCATCAAAAATTGTCCATATTTACATGACATTAACTTCAGGTCATGGGTCATCAGGTCATGTCGTCAAAAGTCATCTAGAGGTCATGACGCGCGCGTACGCGTGCGTCAAAATTTAAAACTGCTCAAAATCATCCAAGGATCAAACGAGAGTACGTTTCAGGTCATTTCAAGCATTTCAAAAATTTCCGTCCGTGCGCGTTCGTGCGCGCGTTATGCACGTGCGCAGCGCGTACAGAGTGTAAAAACGCCGTTTTTTCGCATGGTTTGTGTTCCTGACACTATTCTTGACAATTTCCAACCATTTACAGGCATTCTCGACATTCCCTAAGGCCACACGCGCGCGTCAAACTTTAAAAAAAAAAATCAGATTCAGAGCTCAATTCGTTTTTTTTTTTTTTTTTTTTTTTTTTTTTTTAAGTGTAGACGTCGTTTTCTTGTCCATCTTTTCCTTAATTTCTCGTCCATCCTGCCTTCAAGAACAAAACCAATGGTGGAAACTTGTAGGAAATGCATGTCCATTTTACTTCCAACTCAAAGATTCGTTGAAAATCTCCCATTTTTTCACCCAATGCCAGATGAAAAAACGGAAAATCTCATACTAATTATCCGAAAACCACCCAACACCACCTTTTTTTTGCGGGCTGATTACTTAAAAACGGAATCTTGAATCTTTATGAAAGTTGGCACAGACATGAGTGTTGGTAGGAGAATTATGCTGTGAAAACAACAAGGTCATGATGTAATTATAACTTTATCCAGGTGCCATTTTCTGAAAATCAACTTATTGTCATGTATGGTCATGTATGTTCATAACGAAATGTCATTTCTCTTTCATATTTCGGATGGTCAATTTCACTGTCATATATATGGCCATCTTATCATTGTCGTCAACCCTATCATGATCACTATCTTGCCCAATCATCATATCTTACATAAGAATTCACCAGTTCAAGACAGACCACCTAATTCGTCTTCAGTGACGAATTAAATTTCTAGTTTATTTTTATTTCCCCCATTCCTTGTCCATTCGAAATCTTCAATAGTACTTTATCAATTTTCGTCAAATTTTCGTCAGTGATGTCATCCCATAAGGACATATTCCCGTTTACATATCAAGGTCAACAGGTCATCGTGACGTCATCCAGGCGCCATTTTGTCAAATCACATTATCAATCATATCTTCATAACGAATCATCACAAATCGTTCATATTTACATGACATTAACTTCATGTCATGGGTCATCAGGTCATGTCATCAAAGGTCATCCAGAGGTCATGACGAGCGCGTACGCGTGCGTCAAAATTTAAAACTGCTCAAAATCATCCAAGGATCAAACGAGAGTACGTTTCAGGTCATTTCAAGCATTTCAAAAATTTCCGTCCGTGCGCGTCCGTGCGCGCGTTATGCACGTGCACAGCGCGTACAGAGTGTAAAAACGCCGTTTTTTCGCATGTTTTGTGTTCCTGACACTATTCTTGACAATTTCCAACCATTTACAGGCATTCTCGACATTCCCTAAGGCCACACGCGCGCGTCAAACTTTAAAATCTGCGCGCGCGTCAATGGGCAAAATAGTGTAAAAAGTCGTAAAAACATGCCTCTACAAAAATAACTCTAGCCCTTTAAATAGTCCGTTGACCCCCTAATTTTTTTTCATATTTGGGTAGAGGAGGAATCATAGATATAATTTCATGGGTAATTTGAGCCTCAATTATATTGCAAAGTCATTAAAATGGCGTCTAAACTCAAAATTTCATTTTTTCAAAAATGACGTCATCAAATTTATGCAAATTTGACTATAACTCCTTTAATATTTGTCATTTTTCGCCCAAATTTGGATATGTTGTAGCTGAGACAATTCTCTACAAGATCAGTTAACATGATTTTTCATTTTGACAAAGGCATCATGGCATATTTTTGCGATTAAAGGAGGTATGTCAATTTTTCTCATTTTGCGTGTATTCTCTATGGGACATGACTTTTTCTCAAATCTTGATTCTACATTCCCGTCTTCTTTGAGCAGTATCTCTGTTATTTCTGCTCGATTTTCTCCCAAATTTGAGTATGTTATAGCTGAGACAATAAGCTTTCACACATGTGCCCTCCAATATTTGATCAGATGTCGGGATCATGCCCATTTTTTCACTACAAAATGTGATTTCAGAATCCCGTATTTCGTTTACGTGTTATCTCTATTGGAAATATTTTGGTCCATTGGTAAAGCACTTGCCTTCCATTCCGGCGACCCCCGGATCGATTCCCGGTGGGACCATTTTTTTTTTTTTTTTTTTTTCAGTTTTTTTTTTTTTTTTTGGGGGGGGGGGCCTTTCATTTTACCATCTTCTTCGTCTATTATAACATAAACCATCACAAACAATGTAATAAACTGCCTAATTTTGCGTGTTATGTCTATTGGAAATTAGTGTGCAGTAGTTTGTGTACAATCTCATTCCCTGTCGTGTATTAAAGCTAAGGGGACATGTCCTCCAATATCAAATCGTCCAGTTCGTTATTCCGATTTCTCCAAATCGGCTCAGTCAATTTTCTTCATATTTTCGTCAGTCATCAGTCCTAATAAGGTCAAGTTCCCACATCTTTTTCAAGGTCATCAGGTTATTGTGACGTCATGCAGGCGCCATTTTGTGAAAATCAACTTATGGTCATATGTTCATAACGAAATGTCATTTCTCATTCATATTTGGCATGATTGAAGCTGATATCAATCCGGTCAATCCCAGAGATTTAGACGCGCGCGTGCGCACACCTTCGCTCGTCAGTGCCCCCGCAAATATGAAAGATGACACCCCCAATAACTCCCAAAAGAGGACGTAAATCTTTCTGAATTTTGCCTCGTCCATCACATTTCGACCAAATATTATGCACACCAAAAATCAGATTCAGAGCTCAATTCGTTTTTTTTTTTTAATTCATTTTTTCATTTTTTGACCTCCCCCCCTCTTTTTACGGGGGCAATAACTCAAAAATGAAACCATGAATCTTTTTCAAATTCGACACAGTAATGAGGACTGATAAGAAGTGTTGACGGTGAAAATTTGAGGTTCATGACGCCATTTTGACGTCAGCCAGGCTTCATTTAGTGATTTTGGGGTGAAAAATGCCCTTTTCGCACCCTGAAAATGAGCCCTAACTTCAGTTTGCGGGGTGCTAGAGACTTGGGACTTGATTCATATGATAGAGCAGAAAATTCTACACAAAAAATTTTAGGATAGCTCAAACGTTTTAACGGTCGTTTTCAGGGTGAAAATGGCTTTCAAAGTTCAAATTGCCCATTTTGCCATAGACACACACGTTATAGGTATTATAGATTAATTTTAGTTTTTTCAAAACGAGCTTTCCTTTTTCTGCCCACCTTTTGTGTAGATGATATCTCAAAATTGGCTCAGTCCAATTTCTTCAAGTTTTCGTCAGTCATCAGCCCCTACGAGATCAAGTTCCCGCATCTTTTTCAAGGTCATCAAGGCATTTCCAGGTATTACGTAATTTTGAGTAAAATGTTAATTTTTACTGCCCCCCCCCCCCTCCCCAAATTTTGTAAGCGACTAGAGGCTTTCCATTTTCTTCAGGCAATAGTTAACAGATATCATTATGGTACAATTTTAACAGTCTATTGCCAGACACAATATACCAAACAAAATGTAACAGATAGTGAAATTTCCTTCATATTTGTAAAACTCATTCTCAGATCTGGGTAGTTGATGAACCTCAACGTCCTCAATCATTGTCAATACATGTCTGAACTTGGATCGGCCAGTCTTTCCAATCTTTACATGCAGAATTCTGAAAGTTCTCCTTTTTTTTCAGAGTACCCTCAAAGTTGGAGATAGTATATCTTGACAAACAACGAATGAAAAGATCAAAGTACTTTTGATCATATTCTGTTTCCTCAAGTTTGTTTCAAAGTCATATTTTCGCAGGATATTAGTACATTCAACCATTGTGAGTGGAAAAAACCCAGTTCCCAATCGTCATGGCTTTTGAATAAATTAAAAAGCCGTGGAAAAAATTTCTAAGGCATTCATAAATCTTTGTAAACTTAAAAAGGATGCATTGTTATTAACTCCTATTCAAAGTTGTTGACAAGCCGTGATCAGTCCAGGGCCCTTTTCAAGTGCATGGGGAATTTATCCTTTCAAAATTCATTGTAGAACCTCTTCTTTTATCATGAGAAAAATAACAAAGTTTTGATATATACTCTTGAAAAACAACGACTGAAAAGATCAAAATACTTTTGCATTTTGTTTCCTCAACTTTGTCTCAAAGTCATTTTGGCAAGAGATTAGTACATTCAACGAATGTGTGTGGAAAACCCCTACCGTCACGCCTTTTGCATAAATTCAAAAGCCATGGCAGAAATTTTGGAGGTATGCAAAAATCTTTGTACACTTGAAAAGGAAGTTTATGCATTGTTATTAACTGGCTTTCAAAGTTGTTGTGAGCGGTCCAGGGACCTCTCCGATGCGTGGGCAAATTATCCTTTCAAAAATCATTGTCAAGCTTCTTCTTTTATCATGAGAAAAATAACAAAGTTTTGATATATACTGTTGATAATGTGATACCAGTAGGCCTACATGTTAGTATCCTTCAAAAAATAGATATCTTTAAATCTATCTAATGTCAATGGGCATTTTACAGTGATAATTTAACTTCACTTGTTTCCAGAATTGCACCTATTACGTGCCCTTTCTTGTCATTTAATCACATGTAGAGATTATCATTTTTTTAAAAGATGAACCCCCCCCCCCCTCCACCATTCTGTAAGCGACTAGAGGCTCTCCATTTTCTTCAGGCAATAGCTAACAGGTATATCATGGTACAATTAGTAAGAAACTGCAAGGTCATAAGATACTTAAACAGGCTATTAATTGCAAGGACATTATACCAAAACAAAATGTAACAGATCATGAAATTTTCTTAATATTCGCGAAACTCATTCTGGGATCTGGGAAGCTGATGGACCTCAACATCCTCAATACATGTCTGAACTTTGATAGGCCTTTCCCTCTCATCTTTACAAGGAGCATTCTGAAAGTTTGTTTTTCTCCTATTCCGTTTCTGAGTACCTCTAAGCTGGAAATAATAGATCAGGACAAACAGGGGCGGATCCAGGATTTTGTATAAGGGCGGGGGGGGGGGGGGGGGGGGAGGGGGGCACACTAATGCAGGATTGTCAACTTTGGGAAACTGCTTGGAGGGAGATCCATATTTTTTTGGTCTTGCTAGCCGGGGGGGGGGGGGGGGGGGAGAAACCAAAAAAAAAAGAAAAAAAATTGCCAGCCCTCCAAAAGTCGCTCAACGGGGGGGGGGGGGGGGGGGGGGTGTACATGTATGGGGTCCAGTTTCCCTCCATAATTCTCTGACAAGCAAAAAAAAAAAAAAAAAAAAGTGGGGGCACAATCGAAAATAAGGGGGCACAATGCATTGTTTTCTTTCAAAGGGGGGGGGCACGGGCCGGGATTGCCCCCCCCCCTAAATCCGCCACTGACGACAAACAAAGACTGAAAAGATCAGAATGCTCTTGCATTTTGTTTCCTCAACTTTGTCTGAAAGTCATTTTGGCAAGAGATTAGTACATTCAACAAATGTGTGTGGAAAACCCCTACCGTCATGCCTTTTGCATAAATTCAAAAGCCATGGCAGAAATTTTGGAGGTATTCAAAAATCTTTGTACACTTGAAAAGGAAGTTTATGCATTGTTATTAACTGTGTGTGGAAAACCCCTACCGTCATGCCTTTTGCATAAATTCAAAAGCCATGGCAGAAATTTTGGAGGTATTCAAAAATCTTTGTACACTTGAAAAGGAAGTTTATGCATTGTTATTAACTGTGTGTGGAAAACCCCTACCGTCATGCCTTTTCATGCCGTCATGCCACTTGTTTGTCATATTTCACAATAAGTGCCCTTTTTTTTCATAAGAGAATTTATTATTTTCTAAAAAGATGATATTTCCATAATGATACATGCAACTGATGTTCTCTCTCTCTCTCTCTCTCTCTCTCTCTCTCTCTCTCTTATTTAACCCCTAATCTCCTATTCCGTTTCTGAGTACCTCTAAGCTGGAAATAATAGATCAGGACAAACAAAGACCGAAAAGATCAAAATACCTTTGCATTTTGTTTCCTCAACTTTGTCTCAAAGTCATTTTGGCAAGAGATTAGTACATTCAACGAATGTGTGTGGAAAACCCCTACCGTCACGCCTTTTGCATAAATCCAAAAGCCATGGCAGAAATTTTGGAGGTATTCAAAAAATCTTTGTACACTTGAAAAGAAAGTTTATGCATTGTTATTAACTGGCTTTCAAAGTTGTTGTGAGCATTCCAGGGACCTCTCCGATGCGTGGGCAAATTATCCTTTCAAAAATCATTGTCAAGCTTCTTCTTTTATCATTAGAAAATAACCATATTTAGAAACACTGTACATAGTCATGATAACAGTAGGCCTAAATGTTAGTATCCTTCAGGAAAGGAAATCTACATGTATAAGAAAGCATCATACAAAAAGATATGTCTCACTGATGTCTCATTGTGCCTGTCACAATCATAAATTATCTCCACTTGTTTGTCATATTTCACAATAAGTGCCCTTTTTTTCATAAGAGAAATTTATCATTTTCTAAAAAGATGATATTTCCATAATGATACACGCAACCGATGTTCTCTCTCTCTCTCTCTTTCTCTCTCTAATTTAACCCTAAATTACATTTTACATAAGGGTCATTAAATATTATTTTGATGTTTTTTACTACCTTTTTTAAATGTTCTGGAAGTCTGTAAGTTGTACATTTGAATCTATGCATAATTTTGGCACATCGATACGTCAGAACGTCATTATTTTTGCATATCAACTAAAAAAAAAAAAAAATTTAGATTTTTTAAAATGACGTCATAATTTTTGTATTCATTTGACAATATTTCACTAATAAGCGGTCCATATTCATCCAAATTTTGATATGTTGTAGCTGAGACAATTCTATACTAGGTCAGTTCCACCATTTGTCATTTCATTGAGGTAATCATAGTAAAAACGTCGATTAAAAGCGACATGTCAGAATTTTCCCTATTTGCGTGTTATGCCTATGGAAGGTGAATTTCGTTCATATCATGAATCTACATGATATTGTTCTTTGAGCAGTATCTCAGTTGTTTTTGGTCTATTTTCTTCCACATTTTAGTTTGTTATAGCTGAGACTATAAGTTTTTTTAAAGTGTGCCCTGTAATTTTTGATCAGATGTCGGGATTATGCCCATTCATATCTACAAAATGTGATTTGAGAATCCCGTTTTCCCTTTTTTTTCTCTCTCTTTCTTTCTTTTTGCCATTCATTTTACCATCTTCTTCGACTATAATAACATATACAATCACAAACAACGTAAGAAACTGCCATATTTTGCGTGTTATGTGTTTTGGAAAGTAGTTTGCAGTAGTGTGTGTACAACCGAAATCTGATCTCTTGTGGTGTATTAAAGCTTTGGGGTTAATCTCCCATGCATCCTGCAATATCAAAATGTCCGATTTTTTATGATGCAAATCTTCATCCATTGTCTACATTATCAGAATTATTATCTTGCAAAAATAATATAACATCTTTCAAAGCTATTTGCCACGATGACAGACCATGCACCTAATTCGTCTTCAGTGAGGAATTAAAATTCTAGTTAGGTGGTCTGTCGTAGACAGATCACCTTTAATTTCGTCAGAATTTTCTTTATTTTTAGGTGGTCTGTCGTAATCGACAGATCACCTTTTAATTTCGTCAGAATTTTCTTTATTTATTATTTATTTTTATTTTTATCCCACTTTCTTGTGGTCATGATTCCTCAAATTCGGCCAAGTCAATTTTCTTCCATTTTTCGTCAGATATCAGGTCATAAATTATGAAGCTCTGGGTTCTTTTTCAAGGTCATCAGGTCATCGTGACGTCATTCAGGCGCCATTTTGTAAAATCACATTATCGATCATATCTTCATAACGAGTCATCAAAAATGAACCATATTTAATTCACATAAATTTCAGGTCAAGGGTCAACATAAAATGTCATCAAAATTTGCGTACGCATCTTGACGCGCACGTACGCGCGCGTCAAAATTTAGAAATGCTCAAAATCACTTTTTAATCAAAGGAGAGTACGGTTCAGGACATTTTAAGCATTTCAAATTTTTTCGTCCGTGCGCGTCCGCGCGCGCGTTATGCGCTCGCACAGCGCATACAGAACCTAAAAAACGCCGTTTTTTTCGCATGGTTTGTATTCCTTACACTATTCTTGACAACTTCCAACTATTTATAGTCATTCTCGACATCTAATAATGCCACACGCGCGCGTCAAACTTTCGAATTCGTGCGCGCGTCAATGGGCAATATAATGTAAAAAGTGGTAAAAATATGCCTATCTAGAATCCGCCATAGCTCGTCAGAATGAACCGGTACCTCCAAATTTTATTACATATTCTGAAAGCCTATGAGTTGTAGATTTTGATTCATGCAAAATTTTGGCCGATCGGATTTTGTGACGTCATCATATTTGCCTATGAACGCAAAAATTCAATTTTGAAAAAATGACGTCATATTTTTTAGTATTTATTTGACAATATTTCAGTAATAGGTAGTCGATTTTCTTCCAAATTTTGATATGTTGTAGCTGAGACAATTCTCTACAAGATCAGTCACCACGATTTTTCATTTTGACAAAGGCATCATGGCGTATTTTTGCGATTAAAGGAGGTATGTAAATTTTTCACATTTTGCGTGTATTCTCTATAGAACATGACTTTTTGTCAAATCTTGATTCTACATTCCCGTCTTCTTTGAGCAGTATCTCTGTAATTTCTGCTCGATTTTCTTCCAAATTTTAGTATGTTATAGCTGAGACTATAAGCTTTTACAAATGTGCCCTCCAATTTTTTGATCAGATGTTGGGATCATGCCCATTTTTTCACTACAAAATGTGATTTCAGAATCCCGTATTTCGTTTACGTGTTATCTCTATTGGAAATATTTTGGTCCATTGGTAAAGCACTTGCCTCTCATACCGGCGACCCCCGGATCGATTCCCGGTGGTACCATTTTTTTTTTTTTTTTTTTTTTTGCCTTTCATGTTACCATCTTCTTCGACTATTATAACATATACCATCACAGACATTGTAAAAAACTGCCTAATTTTGCGTGTTATGTCTATTGGAAAGTAGTGTGCAGTAGTTTGTAGTACAATCTGATTCCCTGTCGTGTATTAAAGCTAAGGAGATAATCTCCCACATGTCCTGCAATATCAAATCGTCCAGTTCGTTATCACGATTTCTCAAAATCGGCTAAGTCAATTTTCTTCATATGTTCGTCAGTCATCAGTCCTAATAAGGTCAAGTTCCCACATCTTTTTCAAGGTGATCAGATTATTGTGACGTCATGCAGGCGCCATTTTGTGAAAATCAACTTATGGTTATATCTTCATAATGAAATGTCATTTCTCTTTCATATTTGGCATGGTTAAGGTCACTGTCATTTCAGTCAAGGTCATTTCGTTAAACGCGCGCGTACGCGTACGTCCGCGCGTCCGTGCGCGCGCAAAATTAAGAAATGATTCAAATCCTTCCAAATTCATTTTGCAGACGTTTTATGCCATTTCATGCACTTTCAAAAAAATCGCCCATAAAATTGAACCTGAAGGGGCGCTATGCGACTTAGATTATCGTTGTTATTGTCATTATTGTGGCCATTATGATCATCATTATCAATATATCATTATCGTGATTGTCATCACCTGTATATGGCCATCTTATCATCATTGTCGCCAACATTATCATGATTATTATCTTGCAGAAATATTATCACGTCTGACAAAGCAATTTACCACAGTGACAGACCACCTAATTCGTCCTCAATGACGAATTAAATTTCTAGTTATTTATTTGTCTTTTATTTTTCCACCACTTTCTTGTTACCATGATTCCACAAAATGTGCTCAGTCAATTTTTTTCAAATTTTCGTCAGATATCAGGTCTTATATGATCAAGCTCGGGCATCTTTTTCAAGGTCATCAGGTCATCGTGACGTCATCCAGGCGCCATTTTGTGAAATCAAATTATCGATCATATCTTCATAACGAGTCATCAAAAATGAACCATTTTTGATACACATGAACTTCAGGTCAAGGGTCAACATAAAATGTCATCAAAATCCGCGCATGCATCATGACGCTCACGTACGCGCGCGTCAAAATTTAGAATTGCTCAAAATCACTTTTTAATCAAAGGAGAGTACGGTTCAGGACATTTTAAGCATTTCAAAATTTTCCGTCCGTGCGCGTCCGCGCGCGCGTTATGCGCGTACGCAGCGCGTATAGAACGTAAAAACTCCGTTTTTTTTGCATGGTTTGTATTCATGACACTATTCTTGACAATTTCCACTTATTTACAGTCATTCTCGACCTTCTGTATTGCCACACGCGCGCGTCAAACTTTCAAATTCGTGCGCGCGTCAATGGGCAATATAATGTAAAAAGTGGTAAAAACATGCCTATCTAGAATCCGCCATAGCTCGTCAGAATGAACCGGTACCCCCAAATTTTATTACATATTCTGAAAGCCTATGAGTTGTAAATTTTGATTCATGCAAAATTTTGGCCGATCGGATTTTGTGACGTCATCATATTTGCCTATGAACGCAAAAATTCAATTTTGAAAAAATGACGTCATATTTTTTGTATTCATTTGACAATATTTCAGTAATAGTTTGTCGATTTTCTTCCAAATTTTGATATGTTGTAGCTGAGACAATTCTCTACAAGATCAGTCACCACGATTTTTCATTTTGACAAAGGCATCATGGCGTATTTTTGCGATTAAAGGAGGTATGTCAATTTTTCTCATTTTGCGTGCATTCTCTATGGGACATGACTTTTTCTCAAATCTTGATTCTACATTCCCGTCTTCTTTGAGCAGTATCTCTGTTGTTTCTGCTCGATTTTCTCCCAAATTTTGGTATGTTATAGCTGAGACTATAAGCTTTTACTAGTGTGCCCTCCAATTTTTGATCAGATGTCGGGATCATGCCCTTTTTTTAACTACAAAATGTCATTTGAGAATCCCGTTTTTCGTCTACGTGTTATCTCTATTGGAAATATTTTGGTCCATTGGTAAAGCACTTGCCTCCCATCCCGCCGACCCAGGTTCGAATCCCGGTGGGTCCATTTTTTTTTTTGAATTTTTTTTTCTTTTTTTTGCCTCATATTTTACCATTTGCTTCGACTACTGTAACATATAAAATCACAAACAATGTAGTAAACTGCCTAATTTTGCGTGTTATGTCTATTGGAAAGTAGTGTGCAGTAGTGTACAATCTCATTCCCTGTCGTGTATTAAAGCTAAGGGGATAATCTCCCACATGTCCTGTAATATCAAATCGTCCAGTTCGTTATCCCGATTTCTCAAAATCGGCTCAGTCAATTTTCTTCATATTTTCGTCAGTCATCAGTCCTGATAAGGTCAAGTTCCCCCATCTTTTTCAAGGTCATCAGGTTATCGTGACGTCATCCAGGCGCCATTTTGTGAAAATCAACTTATGGTCATATCTTCATAACGAAATGTCATTTCTCTTTCATATTTGGCATGGTTAAGGTCACTGTCATTCCAGTCAAGGTCATTTCATTAAACGCGCGCGTACGTGTCCGTGCGCGCGTCCGTATGTGCGTAAAATTTATAAATTCTTCAAATCCTCCTAAATTCATTTTGCACACGTTTTATGCCATTTCAAGCACTTTTAAAAAAATCGACCATAAAATTGAACTTGAAGGGGCGCTATGCCACTTAGATTATCGTGGTGATTTTCATTATTGGTGTCATTATGATCATCATTATCAATATATCATTATCGTCATTGTCATCACTTCTATGACCATCTTATCATCATTGTCGCCAACATTATGATTATAATCTTGCAGAAATATTATCACATCTGACAAAGCAATTTGCCACAGTGACAGACCACCTAATTCGTCTTCAGTGACGAATTAAATTTCTAGTTAGGTGGTCTGTCGTAGACAGATCACCTCTTAATTTCGTACAAATTTTCTTTCTTTATTTATTTATTTTTATTTTTCTCCCCCTCATTTTTGTGACCGTGATCACTCAAATTCGGCTTACTCAATTTTCATTAAATTTTCGTCAGGTATCAGGTCATATAAGGTCAAGTTCCAGGAAACTTTTCAAGGTCATCAGGTCATCGTGACGTCATCCAGGCGCCATTTTGTGAAATCACATTATTGATCCTATCTTCATAACGAGTTATCAAAAATGAACCATATTTGACAGACATGAACTTCAGGTCAAGGGTCAACATAAAATGTCATCAAAATCCGCGCACGCATCATGACGCGCACGTACGCGCGCGTCAAAATCGAAAAATGCCCGTAATCAAATTTTGATCAAATCATAATTCGTTTCAGGCCATTTTAAGCATTTCAAAAATTTCCGCGCGTATGCGTCCGCGCGCGCGTTTTGCGCGTGCGCAACACTTACAGAACGTAAAAACGCCGTTTTTTTCGCATGGTTTGTCTTCCTGACACTATTCTTGACAATTTCCAACTATTTTCAGTCATTCTCGACATTCCATAATGCCACACGCGCGCGTCAAACTTTCAAATTCGTGCGCGCGTCAATGGGCAATATAATGTAAAAAGTGGTAAAAACATGCCTATCTATAATCCGCCATAGCTCGTCAGAAAGTCCGTTGACCCCCAAATTTTATTACATATTTCGAAAGCCAGTAAGTTGTAGATCTGAATTCATGTATAATTTTGGCCACTCAAATGTTGTGACGTCATCATATTTGCCTGTGAACTCAAAAATTCGATTTTGAAAAAATGACGTCGTAATTTTTGTATTCATTTGACAATATTTCAGTAATAGGTTGTCGATTTTCTTCCAAATTTTGATATGTTGTAGCTGAGACAATTCTCTACAAGATCAGTCACCACGATTTTTCATTTTGACAAAGGGATCATGGTGTATTTTTGCGATTAAAGGAGGCATGTCAATTTTTCACATTTTGCGTGTATTCTCTATGGGACATGACTTTTTCTCAAATCTTGATTCTACATTTCAGTCTTCTTTGAGCAGTATCTCTGTTATTTCTCCTCGATTTTCTTCCAAATTTTAGTATGTTATAGCTGAGACTATAAGCTTTTACAAGTGTGCCCTCCAATTTTTGATCAGATGTCGGGATCATGCCCATTTTTTAAGTACAAAATGTCATTTGAGAATCCCGTTTTTCGTCTACGTGTTATCTCTATTGGAAAACTTTTGGTCCATTGGTAAAGCACTTGCCTCCCATCCCGCCGACCCAGGTTCGAATCCCGGTGGGTCCATTTTTTTTTTTGAATTTTTTTTTTTTTTTTTTTTGCCTCATATTTTACCATTTGCTTCGACTACTGTAACATATAAAATCACAAACAATGTAATAAACTGCCTATTTTTGCGTGTTATGTCTATTGGAAAGTAGTGTGCAGTAGTTTGTGTACAATCTCATTCCCTGTCGTGTATTAAAGCTAAGGGGATAATCTCCCACATGTCCTGTAATATCAAATCGTCCAGTTCGTTATCCCGATTTCTCAAAATCGGCTCAGTCAATTTTCTTGATATTTTCGTCAGTCATCAGTCCTAATAAGGTCAAGTTCCCCCATCTTTTTCAAGGTCATCAGGTTATCGTGACGTCATCCAGGCGCCATTTTGTGAAAATCAACTTATGGTCATATCTTCATAACGAAATGTCATTTCTCTTTCATATTTGGCATGGTTAAGGTCACTGTCATTTCAGTCAAGGTCATTTCATTAAACGCGCGCGTACGCGTCCGTGCGCGCGTCCGTGTGCGCGTAAAATTTATAAATTCTTCAAATCCTCCTAAATTCATTTTGCACACGTTTTATGCCATTTCAAGCACTTTTAAAAAAATCGCCCATAAAATTGAACTTGAAGGGGCGCTATGCCACTTAGATTATCGTGGTGATTTTCATTATTTTTGTCATTATGATCATCATTATCAATATATCATTATCGTCATTGTCATCACTTCTATGACCATCTTATCATCATTGTCGCCAACATTATGATTATAATCTTGCAGAAATATTATCACATCTGACAAAGCAATTTGCCACAGTGACAGACCACCTAATTCGTCTTCAGTGACGAATTAAATTTCTAGTAGGTTAATTTTAGTTTTGTCAAAACCAGCTTTCCTTTTGCCGCCCACTTTTTGTGACCATGATATCTCAAAATCGGCTTAGTCCAATTTCTTCAAATTTTCGTCAGTCATCAGCCCCTATGAGATCAAGTTCCCGGAAACTTTTCAAGCTCATCAGGTCATCGTGAGGTCATGCAGGCGCCACTTTGTGAAAATCAACTCATGGTTATATCTTCATCAGGGAAAGTCATTTCTCATTCATATTAGGCATGAGGGAAGCTAATATCAATCAGGTCAAATTCAGAGACTTAGACGCGCACGTGCGCCCACGTTCGCGCGTCAGTGCCCCCGCAAATATGAAAAATGCCACCCCCGATAACTCCCAAACGAGGAGGTCAATCTTTCTCAATCTTCCCATAGTCATCACATCTGCACCAAATATCATGCACACAAAAATTCACATTCATACCTCAATTCGTTTTTTTTTTATAATTCATTTTTTTCCTTTTTTTACCCCCCCCCTCTTTTTTACGGGGAAATAACTCAAAAACGAAACCATGAATCTTTTTAAAATTCAGCACAGTAATGAGGACTGATAAGAAGAATTGACGGTGAAAATCTGAGGTTCATGACGACATTATGACGTCATCTAGGCTTCATTTAGTGATTTTGGGGTGAAAAATACCCTTGTCGGACCTTGAACGGGGCCTCTAACTTCAGTTTGCGGGGTGCTAGAGACTTGGGACTTGATTCAGATGAAAGAGCAGAAAATTCTACACAAAAAAGGTTCGGGTAGCTCAAACGTTTTAAACGGTCGTTTTCAGGCCGAAAATGGCTTTCAAAGTTTAAATTGCTCATTTTGCCATAGACACACACGTTGTAGGTATTATAGGTTAATTTTAGTTTTGTCAAAACCAGCTTTCCTTTTGCCGCCCACTTTTTGTGACCATGATATCTCAAAATCGGCTTAGTCCAATTTCTTCAAATTTTCGTCAGTCATCAGCCCCTATGAGATCAAGTTCCCGGAAACTTTTCAAGCTCATCAGGTCATCGTGAGGTCATGCAGGCGCCACTTTGTGAAAATCAACTCATGGTTATATCTTCATCAGGGAAAGTCATTTCTCATTCATATTAGGCATGAGGGAAGCTAATATCAATCAGGTCAAATTCAGAGACTTAGACGCGCACGTGCGCCCACGTTCGCGCGTCAGTGCCCCCGCAAATATGAAAAATGCCACCCCCGATAACTCCCAAACGAGGAGGTCAATCTTTCTCAATCTTCCCATAGTCATCACATCTGCACCAAATATCATGCACACAAAAATCACATTCATACCTCAATTCGTTTTTTTTTTAGGTGGTCTGTCGTAGACAGATCACCTCTTAATTTCGTACAAATTTTCTTTCTTTATTATTTATTAGGTGGTCTGTCGTAGACAGATCACCTCTTAATTTCGTACAAATTTTCTTTCTTTATTATTTATTAGGTGGTCTGTCGTAGACAGATCACCTCTTAATTTCGTACAAATTTTCTTTATTTATTAGGTGGTCTGTCGTAGACAGATCACCTCTTAATTTCGTACAAATTTTCTTTATTTATTTATTTTTATTTTTCTCCCCCTCATTTTTGTGACCGTGATCACTCAAATTCGGCTTACTCAATTTTCATTAAATTTTCGTCAGGTATCAGGTCATATAAGGTCAAGTTCCAGGAAACTTTTCAAGGTCATCAGGTCATCGTGACGTCATCCAGGCGCCATTTTGTGAAATCACATTATTGATCCTATCTTCATAACGAGTTATCAAAAATGAACCATATTTGACAGACATGAACTTCAGGTCAAGGGTCAACATAAAATGTCATCAAAATCCGCGCACGCATCATGACGCGCACGTACGCGCGCGTCAAAATCGAAAAATGCCCGTAATCAAATTTTGATCAAATCATAATTCGTTTCAGGTCATTTTAAGCATTTCAAAAATTTCCGCGCGTATGCGTCCGCGCGCGCGTTTTGCGCGTGCGCAACACTTACAGAACGTAAAAACGCCGTTTTTTCGCATGGTTTGTCTTCCTGACACTATTCTTGACAATTTCCAACTATTTACAGTCATTCTCGACATTCCATAATGCCACACGCGCGCGTCAAACTTTCAAATTCGTGCGCGCGTCAATGGGCAATATAATGTAAAAAGTGGTAAAAACATGCCTATCTATAATCCGCCATAGCTCGTCAGAAAGTCCGTTGACCCCCAAATTTTATTACATATTTCGAAAGCCAGTAAGTTGTAGATCTGAATTCATGTATAATTTTGGCCACTCAAATGTTGTGACGTCATCATATTTGCCTATGAACTCAAAAATTCGATTTTGAAAAAATGACGTCGTAATTTTTGTATTCATTTGACAATATTTCAGTAATAGGTTGTCGATTTTCTTCCAAATTTTGATATGTTGTAGCTGAGACAATTCTCTACAAGATCAGTAGCCACGATTTTTGATTTTGACAAAGGGATCATGGCGTATTTTTGCGATTAAAGGAGGCATGTCAATTTTTCACATTTTGCGTGCATTCTCTATGGGAGATGACTTTTTCTCAAATCTTGATTCTACATTCCCGTCTTCTTTGAGCAGTATCTCTGTTATTTCTGCTCGATTTTCTTCCAAATTTTGGTATGTTATAGCTGAGACTATAAGCTTTTACAACTGTGCCCTCCAACTTTTGATCAGATGTCGGGATCATGCCCATTTTTTAACTACAAAATATGATTTCAGAAACCCGTTTTTCGTCTACGTGTTATGTCTATTGCAAAACTTTTGGTCCATTGGTAAAGCACTTGCCTCCCATTCCGGCGACCCAGGTTCGACTCCCGGTGGGTCCATTTTTTTTTTTTTTTTTTTTTTTTTTTTTGCCTTTCATTTTACTATCTTCTTCGACTATTATAACATATACCATCACAAACAATGTAAAAAAAACTGCCTTATATTGCGTGTTATGTCTATTGAAAGTAGTGTGCAGTAGTTTGTGTAGAATCTCATTCCCTGTCGTGTATTAAAGCTAAGGGGATAATCTTCCACATGTCCTGCAATATCAAATCGTCCAGTTCGTTATCCCGATTTCTCCAAATCGGCTCAGTCAATTTTCTTCACATTTTCGTCAGTCATCAGTCCTAATAAGGTCAAGTTCCCACATCTTTTTCAAGGTCATCAGGTTATTGTGACGTCATCCAGGCGCCATTTTGTGAAAATCAACTTATGGTCATATGTTCATAACGAAATGTCATTTCTCTTTCATATTTGGCATGGTTAAGGTCACTGTCATTCCAGTCAAGGTCATTTCGTTAAACGCGCGCGTACGCGTACGTCCGCGCGTCCGTGCACGCGCAAAATTTAGAAATGATCCAAATCGTCCCAAATTCATTTTGCAAACGTTTCATGCCATTTCAAGCACTTTTCGAAAAATCGCCCATAAAATT
The DNA here is from genome assembly GCA_025618425.1 of Heliocidaris tuberculata. NCBI lineage: Eukaryota > Metazoa > Echinodermata > Echinoidea > Camarodonta > Echinometridae > Heliocidaris > Heliocidaris tuberculata. The sequence continues at coordinate 31,035,147 of CM046849.1, forward strand.
GAACTTGTAGGGGCGCTATGCCACTTAGGTTATCGTGGTTGTCATTATTGTCATTATGATCATCATTATCAATATATCATTATCGTCATTGCCATCACTTATATGACCATATCTTATGATCATTGTCGTCAACATTATGATTATAATCTTGCAGAAATATTATCACACCTGACAAAGCAATTTGCCACAGTGAAAGACAGACCACCTAATTCGTCTTCAGTGACGAATTAAATTTCTAGTTTATTTTTATTTTTCTCCCTCTCATTTTTGTGACCGTGATCACTCAAATTCGGCTCACTCAATTTTCATTAAATTTTCGTCAGGTATCAGGTCATATAAGGTCAAGTTCCAGGAAACTTTTCAAGGTCATCAGGTAATCGTGACGTCATCCAGGCGCCATTTTGTGAAATCACATTATCGATCATATCTTCATAACGAGTTATCAAAAATAAACCATATTTGACAGACATGAACTTCAGGTCAAGGGTCAAGATAAAATGTCATCAAAATCCGCGCACGCATCATGACGCGCACGTACGCGCGCGTCAAAATCGAAAAATGCTCGTAATCAAATTTTGATCAAATCATAATTCGTTTCAGGCCATTTTAAGCTTTTCAAAAATTTCCGCGCATATGCGTCCGCGCGCGCGTCTTGCGCGTGCGCAACACTTACAGAACGTAAAAACGCCGTTTTTTTCGCATGGTTTGTCTTCCTGACACTATTCTTGACAATTTCCAACTATTTTCAGTCATTCTCGACATTCCATAATGCCACACGCGCGCGTCAAACTTTCAAATTCGTGCGCGCGTCAATGGGCAATATAATGTAAAAAGTGGTAAAAACATGCCTATCTATAATCCGCCATAGCTCGTCAGAAAGTCCGTTGACCCCCAAATTTTATTACATATTTCGAAAGCCAGTAAGTTGTAGATCTGAATTCATGTATAATTTTGGCCACTCAAATGTTGTGACGTCATCATATTGTGCCTATGAACTCAAAAATTCGATTTTGAAAAAATGACGTCGTAATTTTTGTATTCATTTGACAATATTTCAGTAATAGGTTGTCGATTTCTTCCAAATTTTGATATGTTGTAGCTGAGACAATTCTCTACAAGATCAGTCACCACGATTTTTCATTTTGACAAAGGGATCATGGTGTATTTTTGCGATTAAAGGAGGCATGTCAATTTTTCACATTTTGCGTGTATTCTCTATGGGACATGACTTTTTCTCAAATCTTGATTCTACATTTCAGTCTTCTTTGAGCAGTATATCTGTTATTTCTCCTCGATTTTCTTCCAAATTTTAGTATGTTATAGCTGAGACTATAAGCTTTTACAAGTGTGCCCTCCAATTTTTGATCAGATGTCGGGATCATGCCCATTTTTTAAGTACAAAATGTCATTTGAGAATCCCGTTTTCGTCTACGTGTTATCTCTATTGGAAAACTTTTGGTCCATTGGTAAAGCACTTGCCTCCCATCCCGCCGACCCAGGTTCGACTCCCGGTGGGTTCATTTTTTTTTTTTTTTTTTTTTTTTTTTTTTTTTGCCTTTCATTCTACCATCTTCTTCGACTATTATAACATATACCATCACAAACAATGTAAAAAACTGCCTAATTTTGCGTGTTATGTCTATTGAAAGTAGTGTGCAGTAGTTTGTGTAGAATCTCATTCCCTGTCGTGTATTAAAGCTAAGGGGATAATCTTCCACATGTCCTGCAATATCAAATCGTCCAGTTCGTTATCCCGATTTCTCCAAATCGGCTCAGTCAATTTTCTTCATATTTTGTCGTCAGTCATCAGTCGTAATAAGGTCAAGTTCCCACATCTTTTTCAAGGTCATCAGGTTATTGTGACGTCATCCAGGCGCCATTTTGTGAAAATCAACTTATGGTCATATGTTCATAACGAAATGTCATTTCTCTTTCATATTTGGCATGGTTAAGGTCACTGTCATTCCAGTCAGGTCATTTCGTTAAACGCGCGCGTACGCGTACGTCCGCGCGTCCGTGCACGCACAAAATTTAGAAATGATCCAAATCGTCCCAAATTCATTTTGCAAACGTTTCATGCCATTTCAAGCACTTTTCGAAAAATCGCCCATAAAACTGAACCTGTAAGGGCGCTATGCCACTTAGGTTATCGTGGTTATTGTCATCATTATTGTCATTATGATCATCATTATCAATATATCATTATCGTCATTGTCATCACTTATATGACCATATCTTATGATCATTGTCAACATTATGATTATAATCTTGCAGAAATATTATCACACCTGACAAAGCACTTTGCCACAGTGAAAGACAGACCACCTAATTCGTCTTCAGTGACGAATTAAATTTCTAGTTAGGTGGTCTGTCGTAGACAGATCACCTTTTAATTTCGTACGAATTTTCTTTCTTTATTTATTATTTATTATTTTTTCCCCCCATTTTTGTGACCCCGCGATCACTCAAATTCGGCTCTCTCAATTTCATCAAATTTCAGTCAATTATCAGGCATATAATGGTCAAGTGCCAGAAATTTTTTCAAGGTCATCAGGTCATCGTGACGTCATCCAGGCGCCATTTTGTGAAATCACATTATCGATGATATCTTCATAACGAGTCATCAAAAATGAACCATTTTTGGTACACATGAACTTCAGGTCAAGGGTCAACATAAAATGCCATCAAAATCCGCGCGCGCATCATGACGCGCACGTACGCGCGCGTCAAAATTTAGAATTGCTCAAAATCACTTTTTAATCAAAGGAGAGTACGGTTCAGGACATTTTAAGCATTTCAAAATTTTCCGTTCGTGCGCGTCCGCGCGCGCGTTATGCGCGTGCGCAGCGCGTATAGAACGTAAAAACTCCGTTGTTTTTTGCATGGTTTGTATTCCTGACACTATTCTTGACAATTTCCAACTATTTACAGTCATTCTCGACCTTCTGTATTGCCACACGCGCGCGTCAAACTTTCAAATTCGTGCGCGCGTCAATGGGCAATATAATGTAAAAAGTGGTAAAAACATGCCTATCTAGAATCCGCCATAGCTCGTCAGAAAGTCCGTTGACCCCCAAATTTTATTACATATTTCGAAAGCCAGTAAGTTGTAGATCTGAATTCATGCAAAATTTTGGCCACTCAAATGTTGTGACGTCATCATATTTGCCTATGAACTCAAAAATTCGATTTTGAAAAAATGACGTCATATTTTTTGTATTCATTTGACAATATTTCAGTAATAGGTTGTCGATTTTCTTCCAAATTTTGATATGTTGTAGCTGAGACAATTCTCTACAAGATCAGTCACCACGATTTTTCATTTTGACAAAGGCATCATGGCGTATTTTTGCGATTAAAGGAGGTATGTCAATTTTTCTCATTTTGCGTGCATTCTCTATGGGACATGACTTTTTCTCAAATCTTGATTCTACATTCCCGTCTTCTTTGAGCAGTATCTCTGTTATTTCTGCTCGATTTTCTCCCAAATTTTGTATGTTATAGCTGAAACTATAAGCTTTTACAAGTGTGCCCTCCAATTTTTGATCAGATGTCGGGATCATGCCCTTTTTTAAACTACAAAATGTCATTTGAGAATCCCGTTTTTCGTCTACGTGTTATCTCTATTGGAAATATTTTGGTCCATTGGTAAAGCACTTGCCTCCCATTCCGGCGACCCAGGTTCGACTCCCGGTGGGTCCATTTTTTTTTTTTTTTTTTTTTTTTTTTTTGCCTTTCATTCTACCATCTTCTTCGGCTATTATAACATATACCATCACAAACAATGTAAAAAACTGCCTAATTTTGCGTGTTATGTCTATTGAAAATAGTGTGCAGTAGTTTGTGTAGAATCTCATTCCCTGTCGTGTATTAAAGCTAAGGGGATAATCTTCCACATGTCCTGCAATATCAAATCGTCCAGTTCGTTATCCCGATTTCTCCAAATCGGCTAAGTCAATTTTCTTCAGATTTTCGTCAGTCATCAGTCCTAATAAGGTCAAGTTCCCACATCTTTTTCAAGGTCATCAGGTTATTGTGACGTCATCCAGGCGCCATTTTGTGAAAATCAACTTATGGTCATATGTTCATAACGAAATGTCATTTCTTTTTCATATTTGGCATGGTTAAGGTCACTGTCATTCCAGTCAAGGTCATTTCGTTAAACGCGCGCGTACGCGTACGTCCGCGCGTCCGTGCGCGCGCAAAATTTAGAAATGATCCAAATCGTCCCAAATTCATTTTGCAAACGTTTCATGCCATTTCAAGCACTTTTCGAAAAATCGCCCATAAAACTGAACCTGTAGGGGCGCTATGCCACTTAGGTTATCGTGGTTATTGTCATCATTATTGTCATTATGATCATTATCAATATATCATTATCGTCATTGTCATCACTTATATGACCATATCTTATGATCATTGTCGTCAACATTATGATTATAATCTTGCAGAAATATTATCACACCTGACAAAGCACTTTGCCACAGTGAAAGACAGACCACCTAATTAGGTGGTCTGTCGAATCGACAGATCACCTCTTAATTTCGTCAGAATTTTCTTTATTATTATTTATTTATTTTTATTTTTCTCCCACTTTCTTGTGCAGACGATTACTGAAAATCGGCTCATTCAATTTTCATCAAATTTCAGTCAGTCATCAGGCATATCAATGTCAAGTTCCCGAAATATTTTTCAAGTTCATCAGGTCATCGTGACGTCATCCAGGCGCCATTTTGTGAAATCACATTATCGATCATATCTTCATAACCAGTCATCAAAAATAAACCATATTTGATACACATAAACTTCAGGTCAAGGGTCAACATAAAATGTCATCAAAATTTGCGCGCGCATCATGACGCGCACGTACGCGCGGGTCAAAATTTAAAAATACTCAAAATCACTTTTTAATCAAAGGAGAGTACGGTTCAGGACATTTTAAGCATTTCAAAATTTTACGTCCGACCTCAGTTCCTTTTTTTTTTTTTTTTTTTTTTTTTAAGTGTAGACGTCGTTTTCTTGTCCATCTTTTCTTTATTTTCTCGTCCATCCTGCCTTCAAGAACAAAACCAATGGTGGAAACTTGTAGGAAATGCATGTCCATTTTACTTCCAACTCAAAGATTCGTTGAAAATCTCCCATTTTTTCACCCAATGCCAGATGAAAAAACGGAAAATCTCATACTAATTATCCGAAAACCACCCAACACCACCTTTTTTTTGCGGGGCTGATTACTTAAAAACGGAATCTTGAATCTTTATGAAAGTTGGCACAGACATGAGTGTTGGTAGGAGAATTATGCTGTGAAAACAACAAGGTCATGATGTAATTATAACTTTATCCAGGTGCCATTTTCTGAAAATCAACTTATTGTCATGTATGGTCATGTATGTTCATAACGAAATGTCATTTCTCTTTCATATTTCGTATGGTCAATTTCACTGTCATATATATGGCCATCTTATCATTGTCGTCGACCCTGTCATGATTACTATCTTGCGCAATCATCATATCTTACAAAATAATTTACCAGTTCAAGACAGACCACCTAATTCGTCTTCAGTGACGAATTAAATGTCTAGTTAGGTGGTCTGTCGTAGACAGATCACCTTTTAATTTCGTCAGAATTTTCTTTATTAGGTGGTCTGTCGTAGACAGATCACCTCTTAATTTCGTCAGAATTTTCTTTATTTTTATTAGGTGGTCTGTCGTAGACAGATCACCTCTTAATTTCGTCAGAATTTTCTTTATTTTTATTATTATTATTATTATTCTTTATTTACGCCACTTTTTTGTGACAGTGATTTCTCGAATTCGGCTCACTCACTTTTCATCAAATTTCAGTCACTTATCAGGCCTATCATGGTCAAGTGCCACGAAATATTTCAAGGTCATCAGGTCATCGTGACGTCATCCAGGCGCCATTTTGTGAAATCACATTATCGATCATATCTTCATAACGAGTCATCAAAAATGAACCATATTTAACACACATAAACTTCCGGTCAAGGGTCAATGTAGCATGTTAGCAAAATTTGCGCGCGCATTATGACGGGCACGTACGCGCGCGTCAAAATTTAAAAATGCTCAAAATCATCTCAAATTCATTTTGCACACGTTTGAGGCCATTTTAAGCATTTCAAAATGTTCCGTGCGTGCACGCTCGCGCGCACGTTATGCGCGCGCACAGCGCGTACGGAATGTAAAATCGCCGTTTTTTCGTATGGTTTGCATTCCTGACACTATTCTTGACAATTTCCAACTATTTCCAGTCATTCTCGACCTTCCATAATGTCACACGCGCGCGTCATACTTTCAAATTCGTGCGCGCGTCAATGGGCAATATAATGTAAAATGTGGTAAAAACGTGCCTATATGGAATCCGCCATAGCTCGTCAGAATGTGTGGCTACCCCCCAATTTTTTTACATTTTCTGAAAGCTTATGAGTTGGAGATATGAATTCATGAAAAAAAATTGGGGTTCGATCAATCGGAATGTCGTCATATTTGCATATGAACTCAAAAATTCGATTTTGAAAAAATGACGTCATAATTTTTGTATTCATTTGACAATATTATAGTAATAGGTTGTCGATTTTCTTCCAACTTTTGATATGTTGTAGCTGAGACAATTCTCTACAAGATCAGTCACCACGATTTTTCATTTTGACAAAGGCATCATGGCGTATTTTTACGATTAAAGGAGGCATGTCAATTTTTCACATTTTGCGTGTATTCTCTATGGGAGATGACTTTTTCTCAAATCTTGATTCTACATTCCCGTCTTCCTTGAGCAGTATCTCTGTTATTTCTGCTCGATTTTCTTCCAAATTGTAGTATGTTATAGCTGAGACTATAAGCTTTCACAAGTGTGCCCTTCAATTTTTGATCAGATGTCGGGATCATGCCCATTTTTAAACTACAAAATGTGATTTGAGAATCCCGTTTTTCGTCTACGTGTTATGTCTATTGGAAAACTTTTGGTCTATTGGTAAAGTACTTGCCTCCCATCCCGCCGACCCAGGTTCGAATCCCGGTGGGTCCATTTTTTTGAAATTTTTTTTTTCTTCTTTTTGCCTCATATTTTACCATTTGCTTCGACTACTGTAACATATAAAATCACAAACAATGTAATAAACTTTTTTATTTTGCGTGTTATGCCTAATTGAATGTAGTTTGTGTACAACCCTATGCAAAATCTGATTGCCTGTCGTGTATTAAACCTATGGGTTAATATCCCATGTATAATGCAATATGAAATTGTCTGATTTTCTTTGACGCAAGTCTCCATCCATTGTCAACATTATCAGGAATATCATCATGCACAAATATTATCACATCTTGCAATTTACCAACGGGTAGACAGACCACCTAATTCGTCTTCAGTGACGAATTAAATTTCTAGTAGGTTAATTTTAGTTTTGTCAAAACCAGCTTTCCTTTTGCCGCCCACTTTTTGTGACCATGATATCTCAAAATCGGCTTAGTCCAATTTCTTCAAATTTTCGTCAGTCATCAGCCCCTATGAGATCAAGTTCCCGGAAACTTTTCAAGCTCATCAGGTCATCGTGAGGTCATGCAGGCGCCACTTTGTGAAAATCAACTCATGGTTATATCTTCATCAGGGAAAGTCATTTCTCATTCATATTAGGCATGAGGGAAGCTAATATCAATCAGGTCAAATTCAGAGACTTAGACGCGCACGTGCGCCCACGTTCGCGCGTCAGTGCCCCCGCAAATATGAAAAATGCCACCCCCGATAACTCCCAAACGAAGAGGTAAATCTTTCTCAAACTTCCCATAGTCATCACATCTGCACCAAATATCAGTCACACAAAAATTCACATTCATACCTCAATTCGTTTTTTTTTTATAATTCATTTTTTCCTTTTTTTACCCCCCCCCCCTTTTTTTACGGGGGCAATAACTCAAAAACGAAACCATGAATCTTTTTAAAATTCAGCACAGTAATGAGGACTGATAAGAAGAATTGACGGTGAAAATCTGAGGTTCATGACGACATTATGACGTCATCTAGGCTTCATTTAGTGATTTTGGGGTGAAAAATACCCTTGTCGGACCTTGAACGGGGCCTCTAACTTCAGTTTGCGGGGTGCTAGAGACTTGGGACTTGATTCAGATGAAAGAGCAGAAAATTCTACACAAAAAATGCTCGTATAGCTCAAACGTTTTAACGGTCGTTTTCAGGCCGAAAATGGCTTTCAAAGTTTAAATTGCCCATTTTGCCATAGACACACACGTTATAGGTATTATAGGTTAATTTTAGTTTTGTCAAAACGAGCTTTCCTTTTGCCGCCCACTTTTTGTGACCGTGATATCTCAAAATCGGCTTAGTCCAATTTCTTCAAATTTTCGTCAGTCATCAGCCCCTATGAGATCAAGTTCCCGGAAACTTTTCAAGCTCATCAGGTCATCGTGAGGTCATGCAGGCGCCACTTTGTGAAAATCAACTCATGGTTATATCTTCATCAGGGAAAGTCATTTCTCATTCATATTAGGCATGAGGGAAGCTAATATCAATCAGGTCAAATTCAGAGACTTAGACGCGCACGTGCGCCCACGTTCGCGCGTCAGTGCCCCGCAAATATGAAAAATGCCACCCCCGATAACTCCCAAACGAGGAGGTCTATCTTTCTCAATCTTCCCATAGTCATCACATCTGCACCAAATATCATGCACACAAAAATTCACATTCATACCTCAATTCGTTTTTTTTTTATAAATCATTTTTTCCTTTTTTTACCCCCCCCCTTTTTTTACGGGGGCAATAACTCAAAAACGAAACCATGAATCTTTTTAAAATTCAGCACAGTAATGACGACTGATAAGAAGAATTGACGGTGAAAATCTGAGGTTCATGACGACATTATGACGTCATCTAGGCTTCATTTAGTGATTTTGGGGTGAAAAATACCCTTGTCGGACCTTGAACGGGGCCTCTAACTTCAGTTTGCGGGGTGCTAGAGACTTGGGACTTGATTCAGATGAAAGAGCAGAAAATTCTACACAAAAAAGGCTCGTGTAGCTCAAACGTTTTAACGGTCGTTTTCAGGCCGAAAATGGCTTTCAAAGTTTAAATTGCCCATTTTGCCATAGACACACACGTTATAGGTATTATTAGGTGGTCTGTCGTAGACAGATCACCTTTTAATTTCGTACGAATTTTCTTTCTTTATTATTTATTAGGTGGTCTGTTCTGTGAACAGATCACCTTTTAATTTCGTCAGAATTTTCTTTATTAGGTGGTCTGTTCTGTGAACAGATCACCTTTTAATTTCGTCAGAATTTTCTTTATTATTTATTAGGTGGTCTGTTCTGTGAACAGATCACCTTTTAATTTCGTCAGAATTTTCTTTATTATTATTATTTATTTTTATTTTTCTCCCACTTTCTTGTTACCATGATTCCTCAAAATCAGCTCAGCAAATTTTTATCAAATTTTCGTCAGATATCAGGTCATAACAGGTCAAGCCCGGGTATCTATTTCAAGGTCATCAGAATATCATGACGTCATCCAGGCGCCATTTTGTAAAATGACAATATTGATCATATCTTCATAACGAGTCATCAAAAATGTCTTATATTTGACACACATGAACTTCAGGTCAAGGGTCAACATAAAATGTCAATAAAATCCGCGCGCGCATCATGACGCGCACGTACGCGCGCGTCAAAATTTAGAATTGCTCAAAATCCCTTTTTTATCAAATTAGAGTACGGATCAGGTCATTTTAAGCATTTCAAAATTTTCCGTTCGTGCGCGTCCGCGCGCGCGTTATGCGCGCGCACAGCGCGTACAGAACGTAAACACGCCGTTTTTTTCGCATGGTCTGTCTTCCTGATACTATTCTTGACAATTTCCAACTATTTACAGTCATTCTCGACATTCCATAATGCCACACGCGCGCGTCAAACTTTCAAATTCGTGCGCGCGTCAATGGGCAATATAATGTAAAAAGTGGTAAAAACATGCCTATCTATAATCCGCCATAGCTCGTCAGAAAGTCCGTTGACCCCCAAATTTTATTACATATTTCGAAAGCCAGTAAGTTGTAGATCTGAATTCATGTATAATTTTGGCCACTCAAATGTTGTGACGTCATCATATTTGCCTATGAACTCAAAAATTCGATTTTGAAAAAATGACGTCGTAATTTTTGTATTCATTTGACAATATTTCAGTAATAGGTTGTCGATTTTCTTCCAAATTTTGATATGTTGTAGCTGAGACAATTCTCTACAAGATCAGTCACCACGATTTTTCATTTTGACAAAGGGATCATGGCGTTTATTTGCGATTAAAGGAGGCATGTCAATTTTTCACATTTTGCGTGTATTCTCTATGGGACATGACTTTTTCTCAAATCTTGATTCTACATTTCAGTCTTCTTTGAGCAGTATCTCTGTTATTTCTCCTCGATTTTCTTCCAAATTCTAGTATGTTATAGCTGAGACTATAAGCTTTTACAAGTGTGCCCTCCAATTTTTGATCAGATGTCGGGATCATGCCCATTTTTTAAGTACAAAATGTCATTTGAGAATCCCGTTTTTCGTCTACGTGTTATCTCCATTGGAAAACTTTTGGTCCATTGGTAAAGCACTTGCCTCCCATCCCGCCGACCCAGGTTCGAATCCCGGTGGGTCCATTTTTTTTTTGAATTTTTTTTCTTTTCTTTTTGCCTCATATTTTACCATTTGCTTCTACTACTGGAACATATAAAATCACAAACAATGTAATAAACTTTTTTATTTTGCGTGTTATGCCTAATTGAATGTAGTTTGTGTACAACCCTATGCAAAATCTGATTGCCTGTCGTGTTTTAAACCAATGGGTTAATATCCCATGTATAATGCAATATGAAATTGCCCGATTTTCTTTGACGCAAGTCTCCATCCATTTTCAACATAATCAGGAATATTATCTTGCACAAATATTATCATATCTTAGCAATTTTACCATCGGGTAGACAGACCACCTAATTCGTCTTCAGTGACGAATTAAAGTTCTAGTTTTTATTATTATTATTATTCTTTATTTACGCCACTTTTTTGTGGCAGTGATTTCTCAAATTCGGCTCACTCACTTTTCATCAAATTTCAGTCAGTTATCAGGCCTATCATGGTCAAGTGCCACGAAATATTTCAAGGTCATCAGGTCATCGTGACGTCATCCAGGCGCCATTTTGTAAAATCACACTATCGATCATATCGTCATAACGAGTCATCAAAAATGAACCATATTTAACACACATAAACTTCTGGTCAAGGGTCAATGTAACATGTTAGCAAAATTTGCGCGCGCATTATGACGTGCACGTACGCGCGCGTCAAAATTTAAAAATGCTCAAAATCTTCTCAAATTCATTTTGCACACGTTTGAGGCCATTTTAAGCATTTCAAAATTTTCCGTGCGTGCACGCCCGCGCGCGCGTTATGCGCGCGCACAGCGCGTACGGAATGTAAAAACGCCGTTTTTTCGTATGGTTTGCATTCCTGACACTATTCTTGACAATTTCCAACTATTTCGAGTCATTCTCGACCTTCCATAATGTCACACGCGCGCGTCATACTTTCAAATTCGTGCGCGCGTCAATGGGCAATATAATGTAAAATGTGGTAAAAACATGCCTATATGGAATCCGCCATAGCTCGTCAGAATGTGTGGCTACCCCCCAATTTTTTTACATTTTCTGAAAGCCTATGAGTTGGAGATATGAATTCATGAAAAAAAATTGGGGGTCGATCGATCGGAATGTCGTCATATTTGCATATGAACTCAAAAATTCGATTTTGAAAAAATGACGTCATAATTTTTGTATTCATTTGACAATATTTCAGTAATAGGTTGTCGATTTTCTTCCAACTTTTGATATGTTGTAGCTGAGACAATTCTCTACAAGATTAGTTACCACGATTTTTCATTTTGACAAAGGCATCATGGCGTATTTTTACGATTAAAGGAGGCAAGTCAATTTTTCACATTTTGCGTGTATTCTCTATGGGAGATGACTTTTTCTGAAATCTTGATTCTACATTCCCGTCTTCTGTGAGCAGTATCTCTGTTATTTCTGCTTGATTTTCTTCCAAATTTTAGTATGTTATAGCTGAGACTATAAGCTTTCACAAGTGTGCCCTCCAATTTTTGATCAGATGTCGGGATCATGCTAGTTTTTTAAGTACAAAATGTCATTTGAGAATCCCGTTTTTCGTCTACGTGTTATGTCTATTGGAAAACTTTTGGTCTATTGGTAAAGTACTTGCCTCCCATCCCGCTGACCCAGGTTCGAATCCCGGTGGGTCCATTTTTTTGAAATTTTTTTTTTCCTCTTTTTGCCTTTTATTTTACCATTTGGTTCGACTAATGTAACATATAAAATCACAAAAAATGTAATAAACTTTTTTTATTTTGCGTGTTATGTCTAATTGAAAGTAGTTTGTGTACAACTCTATGCAAAATCTGATTGCCTGTGGTGTATTAAACCTATGGGTTAATATCCCATATATAATGCAATATGAAATTGTCCGATTTTCCTTGACGCAAGTCTCCATCCATTGTCAACATAATCAGGAATATTATCTTCCACAAATATTATCACATCTTAGCAATTTACCAACGGGTAGACAGACCACCTAATTCGTCTTCAGTGACGAATTAAATGTCTAGTTTTTATTAGGTGGTCTGTCGTAGACAGATCACCTCTTAATTTCGTCAGAATTTTCTTTATTTAGGTGGTCTGTCGTAGACAGATCACCTCTTAATTTCGTCAGAATTTTCTTTATTATTATTATTATTCTTTATTTACGCCACTTTTTTGTGACAGTGATTTCTCAAATTCGGCTCACTCACTTTTCATCAAATTTCAGTCAGTTATCAGGCCTATCATGGTCAAGTGCCACGAAATATTTCAAGGTCATCAGGTCATCGTGACGTCATCCAGGCGCCATTTTGTAAAATCACATTATCGATCATATCTTCATAACGAGTCATCAAAACTTATCCATATTTAATACACATAAACTTCAGGTCAAGGGTCAATGTAACATGTCAGCAAAATCCGCGCGGGCATTAAGACGTGCACGTACGCGCGCGTCAAAATTTAAAAATGCTCAAAATCATCTCAAATTCATTTTGCACACGTTTGAGGCCATTTTAAGCATTTCAAAATTTTCCGTGCGTGCACGCCCGCGCGCGCGTTATGCGCGCGCACAGCGCGTACGGAATGTAAAAACGCCGTTTTTTTCGCATGGTTTGGATTCCTGACACTATTCTTGACAATTTCCAACTATTTCCAGTCATTCTCGACCTTCCATAATGCCACACGCGCGCGTCAAAGTTTAAAATTCGTGCGCGCGTCAATGGGCAATATAATGTAAAAAGTGGTAAAAACATGTCTATATAAAATCCGCCCTAGCTCGTCAGAATGTGTGGCTACCCCCATTTTTTTTACATTTTCTGAAAGCCTATGAGTTGTAGATTGTAATTCATGAAAAAAATTGGGGGGTCAATCGATCGGAACGTCGTCACATTTGCATATGAACTCAAAAATTCGATTTTGAAAAAATGACGTCATAAATTTTGTATTCATTTGACAATATTTCACTCATAGTTAGTCAATTTTCATCCAATTTTCGATATGTTGTAGCTGAGACAATTCTCTACAAGATCAGTCACCACGATTTTTCATTTTGACAAAGGGATTACGGTGTATTTTTGCGATTAAAGGAGGCATGTCAATTTTTCACATTTTGCGTGTATTCTCTATGGGACATGACTTTTTCTCAAATCTTGATTTTACATTCCCGTCTTCTTTGAGCTGTATCTTTGTTATTTCTGCTCGATTTTCTTCCAAATTTTGGTATGTTATAGCTGAGACTATGAGCTTTCACAAGTGTGCCCTCCAATTTTTGATCAGATGTCGGCATCATGCCCGTTTTTTAAGTACAAAATGTCATTTGAGAATCCCGTTTTTCGTCTACGTGTTATCTCTATTGGAAAACTTTTGGTCCATTGGTAAAGCACTTGCCTCCCATCCCGCCGACCCAGGTTCGAATCCCGGTGGGTCCATTTTTTTTTGAAATTTTTTTTTCTTCTTTTTGCCTCATATTTTACCATTTGCTTCGACTACTGTAACATATAAAATCATAAACAATGTAATAAACTTTTTTATTTTGCGTGTTATGCCTAATTGAATGTAGTTTGTGTACAACCCTATGCAAAATCTGATTGCCTGTCGTGTATTAAACCTATGGGTTTAATATCCCATGTATAATGCAATATGAAATTGCCCGATTTTCTTTGACGCAAGTCTCCATCCATTTTCAACATAATCAGGAATATTATCTTGCACAAATATTATCACATCTTAGCAATAATTTACCAACGGGTAGACAGACCACCTAATTCGTCTTCAGTGACGAATTAAAGTTCTAGTTTTATTATTATTATTATTATTATTCTTTATTTACGCCACTTTTTTGTGACAGTGATTTCTCAAATTCGGCTCACTCACTTTTCATCAAATTTCAGTCACTTATCAGGCCTATCATGGTCAAGTGCCACGAAATATTTCAAGGTCATCAGGTCATCGTGACGTCATCCAGGCGCCATTTTGTGAAATCACATTATCGATCATATCTTCATAACGAGTCATCAAAAATGAACCATATTTAACACACATAAACTTCCGGTCAAGGGTCAATGTAGCATGTTAGCAAAATTTGCGCGCGCATTATGACGGGCACGTACGCGCGCGTCAAAATTTAAAAATGCTCAAAATCATCTCAAATTCATTTTGCACACGTTTGAGGCCATTTTAAGCATTTCAAAATTTTCCGTGCGTGCACGCCCGCGCGCGCGTTATGCGCGCGCACAGCGCGTACGGAATGTAAAAACGCCGTTTTTTCGTATGGTTTGCATTCCTGACACTATTCTTGACAATTTCCAACTATTTCCAGTCATTCTCGACCTTCCATAATGTCACACGCGCGCGTCATACTTTCAAATTCGTGCGCGCGTCAATGGGCAATATAATGTAAAATGTGGTAAAAACATGCCTATATGGAATCCGCCATAGCTCGTCAGAATGTGTGGCTACCCCCCAATTTTTTTACATTTTCTGAAAGCTTATGAGTTGGAGATATGAATTCATAAAAAAAAATTGGGGTTCGATCAATCGGAATGTCGTCATATTTGCATATGAACTCAAAAATTCGATTTTGAAAAAATGACGTCATAATTTTTGTATTCATTTGACAATATTTCAGTAATAGGTTGTCGATTTTCTTCCAACTTTTGATATGTTGTAGCTGAGACAATTCTCTACAAGATCAGTCACCACGATTTTTCATTTTGACAAAGGCATCATGGCGTATTTTTACGATTAAAGGAGGCATGTCAATTTTTCACATTTTGCGTGTATTCTCTATGGGACATGACTTTTTCTCAAATCTTGATTCTACATTCCGTCTTCTTTGAGCAGTATCTCTGTTATTTCTGCTCGATTTTCTTCCAAATTTTAGTATGTTATAGCTGAGACTATAAGCTTTCACAAGTGTGCCCTTCAATTTTTGATCAGATGTCGGGATCATGCCCCTTTTTAAACTACAAAATGTGATTTGAGAATCCCGTTTTTCGTCTACGTGTTATGTCTATTGGAAAACTTTTGGTCTATTGGTAAAGTACTTGCCTCCCATCCCGCCGACCCAGGTTCGAATCCCGGTGGGTCCATTTTTTTGAAATTTTTTTTTTCTTCTTTTTGCCTCATATTTTACCATTTGCTTCGACTACTGTAACATATAAAATCACAAACAATGTAATAAACTTTTTTATTTTGCGTGTTATGCCTAATTGAATGTAGTTTGTGTACAACCCTATGCAAAATCTGATTGCCTGTCGTGTATTAAACCTATGGGTTAATATCCCATGTATAATGCAATATGAAATTGTCCGATTTTCTTTGACGCAAGTCTCCATCCATTTTCAACATAATCAGGAATATTATCTTGCACAAATATTATCACATCTTAGCAATAATTTACCAACGGGTAGACAGACCACCTAATTCGTCTTCAGTGACGAATTAAAGTTCTAGTTATTATTATTATTCTTTATTTACGCCACTTTTTTGTGACAGTGATTTCTCAAATTCGGCTCACTCACTTTTCATCAAATTTCAGTCACTTATCAGGCCTATCATGGTCAAGTGCCACGAAATATTTCAAGGTCATCAGGTCATCGTGACGTCATCCAGGCGCCATTTTGTGAAATCACATTATCGATCATATCTTCATAACGAGTCATCAAAAATGAACCATATTTAACACACATAAACTTCCGGTCAAGGGTCAATGTAGCATGTTAGCAAAATTTGCGCGCGCATTATGACGGGCACGTACGCGCGCGTCAAAATTTAAAAATGCTCAAAATCATCTCAAATTCATTTTGCACACGTTTCAGGCCATTTTAAGCATTTCAAAATTTTCCGTGCGTGCACGCCCGCGCGCGCGTTATGCGCGTGTACAGCGCGTACGGAATGTAAAAACGCCGTTTTTTCGTATGGTTTGCATTCCTGACACTATTCTTGACAATTTCCAACTATTTCCAGTCATTCTCGACCTTCCATAATGTCACACGCGCGCGTCATACTTTCAAATTCGTGCGCGCGTCAATGGGCAATATAATGTAAAATGTGGTAAAAACATGCCTATATGGAATCCGCCATAGCTCGTCAGAATGTGTGGCTACCCCCCAATTTTTTTACATTTTCTGAAAGCTTATGAGTTGGAGATATGAATTCATGGAAAAAAATTGGGGTTCGATAGATCGGAATGTCGTCATATTTGCATATGAACTCAAAAATTCGATTTTGAAAAAATGACGTCATAAATTTTGTATTCATTTGACAATATTTCAGTAATAGATTGTCGATTTTCGTCCAAATTTTGATATGTTGTAGCTGAGACAATTCTCTACAAGATCAGTTACCACGATTTTTCATTTTGACAAAGGCATCATGGCGTATTTTTGCGAATAAAGGAGGCATGTCAATTTTTCTCATTTTGCGTGTATTCTCTATGGGAGATGACTTTTTCTCAAATCTTGATTCTACATTCCCGTCTTCTTTGAGCAGTATCTTTGTAATTTCTGCTCGATTTTCTTCCAAATTTTGGTATGTTATAGCTGAGACTATAAGCTTTCACAAGTGTGCCCTCCAATTTTTGATCAGATGTCGGGATCATGCCCCTTTTTAAAGTACACAATGTCATTTGAGAATCCCGTTTTTCGTCTACGTGTTATCTCTATTGGAAAACTTTTGGTCCATTGGTAAAGCACTTGCCTCCCATCCCGCCGACCCAGGTTCGAATCCCGGTGGGTCCATTTTTTTTTGAAATTTTTTTTTCTTCTTTTTGCCTCATATTTTACCATTTGCTTCGACTTCTGTAACATATAAAATCACAAACAATGTCATAAACTTTTTTATTTTGCGTGTTATGCCTAATTGAATGTAGTTTGTGTACAACCCTATGCAAAATCTGATTGCCTGTCGTGTATTAAACCTATGGGTTTAATATCCCATGTATAATGCAATATGGAATTGCCCGATTTTCTTTGACGCAAGTCTCCATCCATTTTCAACATAATCAGGAATATTATCTTGCACAAATATTATCACATCTTAGCAATTTTACCAACGGGTAGACAGACCACCTAATTCGTCTTCAGTGACGAATTAAAGTTCTAGTTAGGTGGTCTGTCGTAGACAGATCACCTCTTAATTTCGTACAAATTTTCTTTCTTTATTATTTATTTATTTTTATTTTTCTCCCCCTCATTTTTGTGACCGTGATCACTCAAATTCGGCTTACTCAATTTTCATTAAATTTTCGTCAGGTATCAGGTCATATAAGGTCAAGTTCCAGGAAACTTTTCAAGGTCATCAGGTCATCGTGACGTCATCCAGGCGCCATTTTGTGAAATCACATTATTGATCCTATCTTCATAACGAGTTATCAAAAATGAACCATATTTGACAGACATGAACTTCAGGTCAAGGGTCAACATAAAATGTCATCAAAATCCGCGCACGCATCATAACGCGCACGTACGCGCGCGTCAAAATCGAAAAATGCCCGTAATCAAATTTTGATCAAATCATAATTCGTTTCAGGCCATTTTAAGCATTTCAAAAATTTCCGCGCGTATGCGTCCGCGCGCGCGTTTTGCGCGTGCGCAACACTTACAGAACGTAAAAACGCCGTTTTTTCGCATGGTTTGTCTTCCTGACACTATTCTTGACAATTTCCAACTATTTACAGTCATTCTCGACATTCCATAATGCCACACGCGCGCGTCAAACTTTCAAATTCGTGCGCGCGTCAATGGGCAATATAATGTAAAAAGTGGTAAAAACATGCCTATCTATAATCCGCCATAGCTCGTCAGAAAGTCCGTTGACCCCCAAATTTTATTACATATTTCGAAAGCCAGGAAGTTGTAGATCTGAATTCATGTATAATTTTGGCCACTCAAATGTTGTGACGTCATCATATTTGCCTATGAACTCAAAAATTCGATTTTGAAAAAATGACGTCGTAATTTTTGTATTCATTTGACAATATTTCAGTAATAGGTTGTCGATTTTCTTCCAAATTTTGATATGTTGTAGCTGAGACAATTCTCTACAAGATCAGTCACCACGATTTTTCATTTTGACAAAGGGATCATGGCGTATTTTTGCGATTAAAGGAGGTATGTCAATTTTTCTCATTTTGCGTGCATTCTCTATGGGACATGACTTTTTCTCAAATCTTGATTCTACATTCCCGTCTTCTTTGAGCAGTATCTCTGTTATTTCTGCTCGATTTTCTCCCAAATTTTGGTATGTTATAGCTGAGACTATAAGCTTTCACAAGTGTGCTCTCCAATTTTTGATCAGATGTCGGGATCATGCCCTTTTTTAAACTACAAAATGTCATTTGAGAATCCCGTTTTTCGTCTACGTGTTATCTCTATTGGAAATATTTTGGTCCATTGGTAAAGCACTTGCCTCCCATTCCGGCGACCCAGGTTCGACTCCCGGTGGGTCCATTTTTTTTTTTTTTTTTTTTTTTTTTTTTTTGCCTTTCATTCTACCATCTTCTTCGACTATTATAACATATACCATCACAAACAATGTAAAAAACTGCCTAATTTTGCGTGTTATGTCTATTGAAAGTAGTGTGCAGTAGTTTGTGTAGAATCTCATTCCTGTCGTGTATTAAAGCTAAGGGGATAATCTTCCACATGTCCTGCAATATCAAATCGTCCAGTTCGTTATCCCGATTTCTCCAAATCGGCTCAGTCAATTTTCTTCATATTTTCGTCAGTCATCAGTCGTAATAAGGTCAAGTTCCCACATCTTTTTCAAGGTCATCAGGTTATTGTGACGTCATCCAGGCGCCATTTTGTGAAAATCAACTTATGGTCATATCTTCATAACGAAATGTCATTTCTCTTTCATATTTGGCATGGCTAAGGTCACTGTCATTCCAGTCAAGGTCATTTCGTTAAACGCGCGCGTACGCGTACGTCCGCGCGTCCGTGCACGCGCAAAATTTAGAAATGATCCAAATCGTCCCAAATTCATTTTGCAAACGTTTCATGCCATTTCAAGCACTTTTCGAAAAATCGCCCATAAAACTGAACCTGTAGGGGCGCTATGCCACTTAGGTTATCGTGGTTATTGTCATCATTATTGTCATTATGATCATCATTATCAATATATCATTATCGTCATTGTCATCACTTATATGACCATATCTTATGATCATTGTCAACATTATGATTATAATCTTGCAGAAATATTATCACACCTGACAAAGCACTTTGCCACAGTGAAAGACAGACCACCTAATTCGTCTTCAGTGACGAATTAAATTTCTAGTTTATTTTTATTTTTCTCCCTCTCATTTTTGTGACCGTGATCACTCAAATTCGGCTTACTCAATTTTCATTAAATTTTCGTCAGGTATCAGGTCATATAAGGTCAAGTTCCAGGAAACTTTTCAAGGTCATCAGGTCATCGTGACGTCATCCAGGCGCCATTTTGTGAAATCACATTATCGATCATATCTTCATAACGAGTTATCAAAAATAAACCATATTTGACAGACATGAACTTCAGGTCAAGGGTCAAGATAAAATGTCATCAAAATCCGCGCACGCATCATGACGCGCACGTACGCGCGCGTCAAAATCGAAAAATGCTCGTAATCAAATTTTGATCAAATCATAATTCGTTTCAGGCCATTTGAAGCATTTCAAAAATTTCCGCGCGTATGCGTCCGCGCGCGCGTCTTGCGCGTGCGCAACACTTACAGAACGTAAAAACGCCGTTTTTTCGCATGGTTTGTCTTCCTGACACTATTCTTGACAATTTCCAACTATTAACAGTCATTCCCGACATTCCATAATGCCACACGCGCGCGTCAAACTTTAAAATTCGCGCGCGCGTTAATGGGCAATATAATGTAAAAAGTGGTAAAAACATGCCTATATGGAATCCGCCATAGCTCGTCAGAAAGTCCGTTGACCCCCAAATTTTATTACATATTTCGAAAGCCAGTAAGTTGTAGATCTGAATTCATGTATAATTTTGGCCACTCAAATGTTGTGACGTCATCATATTTGCCTATGAACTCAAAAATTCGATTTTGAAAAAATGACGTCGTAATTTTTGTATTCATTTGACAATATTTCAGTAATAGGTTGTCGATTTTCTTCCAAATTTTGATATGTTGTAGCTGAGACAATTCTCTACAAGATCAGTCACCACGATTTTTCATTTTGACAAAGGGATCATGGCGTATTTTTGCGATTAAAGGAGGTATGTCAATTTTTCTCATTTTGCGTGCATTCTCTATGGGACATGACTTTTTCTCAAATCTTGATTCTACATTCCCGTCTTCTTTGAGCAGTATCTCTGTTATTTCTGCTCGATTTTCTCCCAAATTTTGGTATGTTATAGCTGAGACTATAAGCTTTTACAAGTGTGCCCTCCAATTTTTGATCAGATGTCTGGATCATGCCCTTTTTTAAACTACAAAATGTCATTTGAGAATCCCGTTTTTCGTCTACGTGTTATCTCTATTGGAAATATTTTGGTCCATTGGTAAAGCACTTGCCTCCCATTCCGGCGACCCAGGTTCGACTCCCGGTGGGTCCATTTTTTTTTTTTTTTTTTTTTTTTTTTTTGCCTTTCATTCTACCATCTTCTTCGACTATTATAACATATACCATCACAAACAATGTAAAAAACTGCCTAATTTTGCGTGTTATGTCTATTGAAAGTAGTGTGCAGTAGTTTGTGTAGAATCTCATTCCCTGTCGTGTATTAAAGCTAAGGGGATAATCTTCCACATGTCCTGCAATATCAAATCGTCCAGTTCGTTATCCCGATTTCTCCAAATCGGCTCAGTCAATTTTCTTCATATTTTCGTCAGTCATCAGTCGTAATAAGGTCAAGTTCCCACATCTTTTTCAAGGTCATCAGGTTATTGTGACGTCATCCAGGCGCCATTTTGTGAAAATCAACTTATGGTCATATGTTCATAACGAAATGTCATTTCTCTTTCATATTTGGCATGGTTAAGGTCACTGTCATTCCAGTCAAGGTCATTTCGTTAAACGCGCGCGTACGCGTACGTCCGCGCGTCCGTGCACGCGCAAAATTTAGAAATGATCCAAATCGTCCCAAATTCATTTTGCAAACGTTTCATGCCATTTCAAGCACTTTTCGAAAAATCGCCCATAAAACTGAACCTGTAGGGGCGCTATGCCACTTAGGTTATCGTGGTTATTGTCATTATTGTCATTATGATCATCATTATCAATATATCATTATCGTCATTGTCATCACTTATATGACCATATCTTATGATCATTGTCAACATTATGATTATAATCTTGCAGAAATATTATCACACCTGACAAAGCACTTTGCCACAGTGAAAGACAGACCACCTAATTCGTCTTCAGTGACGAATTAAATTTCTAGTTAGGTGGTCTGTCGTAGACAGATCACCTCTTAATTTCGTACAAATTTTCTTTCTTTATTTATTAGGTGGTCTGTCGTAGACAGATCACCTCTTAATTTCGTACAAATTTTCTTTATTTATTTATTTTTATTTTTCTCCCTCTCATTTTTGTGACCGTGATCACTCAAATTCGGCTCACTCAATTTTCATTAAATTTTCGTCAGGTATCAGGTCATATAAGGTCAAGTTCCAGGAAACTTTTCAAGGTCATCAGGTCATCGTGACGTCATCCAGGCGCCATTTTGTGAAATCACATTATTGATCCTATCTTCATAACGAGTTATCAAAAATGAACCATATTTGACAGACATGAACTTCAGGTCAAGGGTCAACATAAAATGTCATCAAAATCCGCGCACGCATCATGACGCGCACGTACGCGCCCGTCAAAATCGAAAAATGCCCGTAATCAAATTTTGATCAAATCATAATTCGTTTCAGGCCATTTTAAGCATTTCAAAAATTTCCGCGCGTATGCGTCCGCGCGCGCGTTTTGCGCGTGCGCAACACTTACAGAACGTAAAAACGCCGTTTTTTCGCATGGTTTGTCTTCCTGATACTATTCTTGACAATTTCCAACTATTTACAGTCATCCTCGACATTCCATAATGCCACACGCGCGCGTCAAACTTTCAAATTCGTGCGCGCGTCAATGGGCAATATAATGTAAAAAGTGGTAAAAACATGCCTATCTATAATCCGCCATAGCTCGTCAGAAAGTCCGTTGATCCCCAAATTTTATTACATATTTCGAAAGCCAGTAAGTTGTAGATCTGAATTCATGTATAATTTTGGCCACTCAAATGTTGTGACGTCATCATATTTGCCTATGAACTCAAAAATTCGATTTTGAAAAAATGACGTCGTAATTTTTGTATTCATTTGACAATATTTCAGTAATAGGTTGTCGATTTTCTTCCAAATTTTGATATGTTGTAGCTGAGACAATTCTCTACAAGATCAGTCACCACGATTTTTCATTTTGACAAAGGGATCATGGCGTATTTTTGCGATTAAAGGAGGTATGTCAATTTTTCTCATTTTGCGTGCATTCTCTATGGGACATGACTTTTTCTCAAATCTTGATTCTACATTCCCGTCTTCTTTGAGCAGTATCTCTGTTATTTCTGCTCGATTTTCTCCCAAATTTTGGTATGTTATAGCTGAGACTATAAGCTTTCACAAGTGTGCCCTCCAATTTTTGATCAGATGTCGGGATCATGCCCTTTTTTAAACTACAAAATGTCATTTGAGAATCCCGTTTTTCGTCTACGTGTTATCTCTATTGGAAATATTTTGGTCCATTGGTAAAGCACTTGCCTCCCATTCCGGCGACCCTGGTTCGACTCCCGGTGGGTCCATTTTTTTTTTTTTTTTTTTTTTTTTTTTTTTTGCCTTTCATTCTACCATCTTCTTCGACTATTATAACATATACCATCACAAATAATGTAAAAAACTGCCTACTTTTGCGTGTTATGTCTATTGAAAGTAGTGTGCAGTAGTTTGTGTAGAATCTCATTCCCTGTCGTGTATTAAAGCTAAGGGGATAATCTTCCACATGTCCTGCAATATCAAATCGTCCAGTTCGTTATCCCGATTTCTCCAAATCGGCTCTGTCAATTTTCTTCATATTTTCGTCAGTCATCAGTCGTAATAAGGTCAAGTTCCCACATCTTTTTCAAGGTCATCAGGTTATTGTGACGTCATCCAGGCGCCATTTTGTGAAAATCAACTTATGGTCATATGTTCATAACGAAATGTCATTTCTCTTTCATATTTGGCATGGTTAAGGTCACTGTCATTCCAGTCAAGGTCATTTCGTTAAACGCGCGCGTACGCGTACGTCCGCGCGTCCGTGCACGCGCAAAATTTAGAAATGATCCAAATCGTCCCAAATTCATTTTGCAAACGTTTCATGCCATTTCAAGCACTTTTCGAAAAATCGCCCATAAAACTGAACCTGTAGGGGCGCTATGCCACTTAGGTTATCGTGGTTATTGTCATTATTGTCATTATGATCATCATTATCAATATATCATTATCGTCATTGTCATCACTTATATGACCATATCTTATGATCATTGTCAACATTATGATTATAATCTTGCAGAAATATTATCACACCTGACAAAGCACTTTGCCACAGTGAAAGACAGACCACCTAATTCGTCTTCAGTGACGAATTAAATTTCTAGTTAGGTGGTCTGTCGTAGACAGATCACCTCTTAATTTCGTACAAATTTTCTTTCTTTATTTATTAGGTGGTCTGTCGTAGACAGATCACCTCTTAATTTCGTACAAATTTTCTTTATTTATTTATTTTTATTTTTCTCCCTCTCATTTTTGTGACCGTGATCACTCAAATTCGGCTCACTCAATTTTCATTAAATTTTCGTCAGGTATCAGGTCATATAAGGTCAAGTTCCAGGAAACTTTTCAAGGTCATCAGGTCATCGTGACGTCATCCAGGCGCCATTTTGTGAAATCACATTATTGATCCTATCTTCATAACGAGTTATCAAAAATGAACCATATTTGACAGACATGAACTTCAGGTCAAGGGTCAACATAAAATGTCATCAAAATCCGCGCACGCATCATGACGCGCACGTACGCGCCCGTCAAAATCGAAAAATGCCCGTAATCAAATTTTGATCAAATCATAATTCGTTTCAGGCCATTTTAAGCATTTCAAAAATTTCCGCGCGTATGCGTCCGCGCGCGCGTTTTGCGCGTGCGCAACACTTACAGAACGTAAAAACGCCGTTTTTTCGCATGGTTTGTCTTCCTGATACTATTCTTGACAATTTCCAACTATTTACAGTCATCCTCGACATTCCATAATGCCACACGCGCGCGTCAAACTTTCAAATTCGTGCGCGCGTCAATGGGCAATATAATGTAAAAAGTGGTAAAAACATGCCTATCTATAATCCGCCATAGCTCGTCAGAAAGTCCGTTGATCCCCAAATTTTATTACATATTTCGAAAGCCAGTAAGTTGTAGATCTGAATTCATGTATAATTTTGGCCACTCAAATGTTGTGACGTCATCATATTTGCCTATGAACTCAAAAATTCGATTTTGAAAAAATGACGTCGTAATTTTTGTATTCATTTGACAATATTTCAGTAATAGGTTGTCGATTTTCTTCCAAATTTTGATATGTTGTAGCTGAGACAATTCTCTACAAGATCAGTCACCACGATTTTTCATTTTGACAAAGGGATCATGGCGTATTTTTGCGATTAAAGGAGGTATGTCAATTTTTCTCATTTTGCGTGCATTCTCTATGGGACATGACTTTTTCTCAAATCTTGATTCTACATTCCCGTCTTCTTTGAGCAGTATCTCTGTTATTTCTGCTCGATTTTCTCCCAAATTTTGGTATGTTATAGCTGAGACTATAAGCTTTCACAAATGTGCCCTCCAATTTTTGATCAGATGTCGGGATCATGCCCTTTTTTAAACTACAAAATGTCATTTGAGAATCCCGTTTTTCGTCTACGTGTTATCTCTATTGGAAATATTTTGGTCCATTGGTAAAGCACTTGCCTCCCATTCCGGCGACCCTGGTTCGACTCCCGGTGGGTCCATTTTTTTTTTTTTTTTTTTTTTTTTTTTTTTTTTGCCTTTCATTCTACCATCTTCTTCGACTATTATAACATATACCATCACAAATAATGTAAAAAACTGCCTACT
The DNA here is from genome assembly GCA_025618425.1 of Heliocidaris tuberculata. Classification (NCBI taxonomy): domain Eukaryota; kingdom Metazoa; phylum Echinodermata; class Echinoidea; order Camarodonta; family Echinometridae; genus Heliocidaris; species Heliocidaris tuberculata. The sequence continues at coordinate 31,060,944 of CM046849.1, forward strand.
TTTGCGTGTTATGTCTATTGAAAGTAGTGTGCAGTAGTTTGTGTAGAATCTCATTCCCTGTCGTGTATTAAAGCTAAGGGGATAATCTTCCACATGTCCTGCAATATCAAATCGTCCAGTTCGTTATCCCGATTTCTCCAAATCGGCTCTGTCAATTTTCTTCATATTTTCGTCAGTCATCAGTCGTAATAAGGTCAAGTTCCCACATCTTTTTCAAGGTCATCAGGTTATTGTGACGTCATCCAGGCGCCATTTTGTGAAAATCAACTTATGGTCATATGTTCATAACGAAATGTCATTTCTCTTTCATATTTGGCATGGTTAAGGTCACTGTCATTCCAGTCAAGGTCATTTCGTTAAACGCGCGCGTACGCGTACGTCCGCGCGTCCGTGCACGCGCAAAATTTAGAAATGATCCAAATCGTCCCAAATTCATTTTGCAAACGTTTCATGCCATTTCAAGCACTTTTCGAAAAATCGCCCATAAAACTGAACCTGTAGGGGCGCTATGCCACTTAGGTTATCGTGGTTATTGTCATTATTGTCATTATGATCATCATTATCAATATATCATTATCGTCATTGTCATCACTTATATGACCATATCTTATGATCATTGTCAACATTATGATTATAATCTTGCAGAAATATTATCACACCTGACAAAGCACTTTGCCACAGTGAAAGACAGACCACCTAATTCGTCTTCAGTGACGAATTAAATTTCTAGTTTATTTTTATTTTTCTCCCTCTCATTTTTGTGACCGTGATCACTCAAATTCGGCTCACTCAATTTTCATTAAATTTTCGTCAGGTATCAGGTCATATAAGGTCAAGTTCCAGGAAACTTTTCAAGGTCATCAGGTCATCGTGACGTCATCCAGGCGCCATTTTGTGAAATCACATTATTGATCCTATCTTCATAACGAGTTATCAAAAATGAACCATATTTGACAGACATGAACTTCAGGTCAAGGGTCAACATAAAATGTCATCAAAATCCGCGCACGCATCATGACGCGCACGTACGCGCCCGTCAAAATCGAAAAATGCCCGTAATCAAATTTTGATCAAATCATAATTCGTTTCAGGCCATTTTAAGCATTTCAAAAATTTCCGCGCGTATGCGTCCGCGCGCGCGTTTTGCGCGTGCGCAACACTTACAGAACGTAAAAACGCCGTTTTTTCGCATGGTTTGTCTTCCTGATACTATTCTTGACAATTTCCAACTATTTACAGTCATCCTCGACATTCCATAATGCCACACGCGCGCGTCAAACTTTCAAATTCGTGCGCGCGTCAATGGGCAATATAATGTAAAAAGTGGTAAAAACATGCCTATCTATAATCCGCCATAGCTCGTCAGAAAGTCCGTTGATCCCCAAATTTTATTACATATTTCGAAAGCCAGTAAGTTGTAGATCTGAATTCATGTATAATTTTGGCCACTCAAATGTTGTGACGTCATCATATTTGCCTATGAACTCAAAAATTCGATTTTGAAAAAATGACGTCGTAATTTTTGTATTCATTTGACAATATTTCAGTAATAGGTTGTCGATTTTCTTCCAAATTTTGATATGTTGTAGCTGAGACAATTCTCTACAAGATCAGTCACCACGATTTTTCATTTTGACAAAGGGATCATGGCGTATTTTTGCGATTAAAGGAGGTATGTCAATTTTTCTCATTTTGCGTGCATTCTCTATGGGACATGACTTTTTCTCAAATCTTGATTCTACATTCCCGTCTTCTTTGAGCAGTATCTCTGTTATTTCTGCTCGATTTTCTCCCAAATTTTGGTATGTTATAGCTGAGACTATAAGCTTTCACAAGTGTGCCCTCCAATTTTTGATCAGATGTCGGGATCATGCCCTTTTTTAAACTACAAAATGTCATTTGAGAATCCCGTTTTTCGTCTACGTGTTATCTCTATTGGAAATATTTTGGTCCATTGGTAAAGCACTTGCCTCCCATTCCGGCGACCCTGGTTCGACTCCCGGTGGGTCCATTTTTTTTTTTTTTTTTTTTTTTTTTTTTTTTTGCCTTTCATTCTACCATCTTCTTCGACTATTATAACATATACCATCACAAATAATGTAAAAAACTGCCTACTTTTGCGTGTTATGTCTATTGAAAGTAGTGTGCAGTAGTTTGTGTAGAATCTCATTCCCTGTCGTGTATTAAAGCTAAGGGGATAATCTTCCACATGTCCTGCAATATCAAATCGTCCAGTTCGTTATCCCGATTTCTCCAAATCGGCTCTGTCAATTTTCTTCATATTTTCGTCAGTCATCAGTCGTAATAAGGTCAAGTTCCCACATCTTTTTCAAGGTCATCAGGTTATTGTGACGTCATCCAGGCGCCATTTTGTGAAAATCAACTTATGGTCATATGTTCATAACGAAATGTCATTTCTCTTTCATATTTGGCATGGTTAAGGTCACTGTCATTCCAGTCAAGGTCATTTCGTTAAACGCGCGCGTACGCGTACGTCCGCGCGTCCGTGCACGCGCAAAATTTAGAAATGATCCAAATCGTCCCAAATTCATTTTGCAAACGTTTCATGCCATTTCAAGCACTTTTCGAAAAATCGCCCATAAAACTGAACCTGTAGGGGCGCTATGCCACTTAGGTTATCGTGGTTATTGTCATTATTGTCATTATGATCATCATTATCAATATATCATTATCGTCATTGTCATCACTTATATGACCATATCTTATGATCATTGTCAACATTATGATTATAATCTTGCAGAAATATTATCACACCTGACAAAGCACTTTGCCACAGTGAAAGACAGACCACCTAATTCGTCTTCAGTGACGAATTAAATTTCTAGTTTATTTTTATTTTTCTCCCTCTCATTTTTGTGACCGTGATCACTCAAATTCGGCTTACTCAATTTTCATTAAATTTTCGTCAGGTATCAGGTCATATAAGGTCAAGTTCCAGGAAACTTTTCAAGGTCATCAGGTCATCGTGACGTCATCCAGGCGCCATTTTGTGAAATCACATTATTGATCATATCTTCATAACGAGTTATCAAAAATAAACCATATTTGACAGACATGAACTTCAGGTCAAGGGTCAAGATAAAATGTCATCAAAATCCGCGCACGCATCATGACGCGCACGTACGCGCGCGTCAAAATCGAAAAATGCCCGTAATCAAATTTTGATCAAATCATAATTCGTTTCAGGCCATTTTAAGCATTTCAAAAATTTCCGCGCGTATGCGTCCGCGCGCGCGTTTTGCGCGTGCGCAACACTTACAGAACGTAAAAACGCCGTTTTTTCGCATGGTTTGTCTTCCTGACACTATTCTTGACAATTTTCAACTATTTACAGTCATTCTCGACATTCCATAATGCCACACGCGCGCGTCAAACTTTCAAATTCGTGCGCGCGTCAATGGGCAATATAATGTAAAAAGTGGTAAAAACATGCCTATCTATAATCCGCCATAGCTCGTCAGAAAGTCCGTTGACCCCCAAATTTTATTACATATTTCGAAAGCCAGTAAGTTGTAGATCTGAATTCATGTATAATTTTGGCCACTCAATTGTTGTGACGTCATCATATTTGCCTATGAACTCAAAAATTCGATTTTGAAAAAATGACGTCGTAATTTTTGTATTCATTTGACAATATTTCAGTAATAGGTTGTCGATTTTCTTCCAAATTTTGATATGTTGTAGCTGAGACAATTCTCTACAAGATCAGTCACCACGATTTTTCATTTTGACAAAGGGATCATGGCGTATTTTTGCGATTAAAAGAGGTATGTCAATTTTTCTCATTTTGCGTGCATTCTCTATGGGACATGACTTTTTCTCAAATCTTGATTCTACATTCCCGTCTTCTTTGAGCAGTATCTCTGTTATTTCTGCTCGATTTTCTCCCAAATTTTGGTATGTTATAGCTGAGACTATAAGCTTTCACAAGTGTGCCCTCCAATTTTTGATCAGATGTCGGGATCATGCCCTTTTTTAAACTACAAAATGTCATTTGAGGATCCCGTTTTTCGTCTACGTGTTATCTCTATTGGAAATATTTTGGTCCATTGGTAAAGCACTTGCCTCCCATTCCGGCGACCCAGGTTCGACTCCCGGTGGGTCCATTTTTTTTTTTTTTTTTTTTTTTTTTTTTTTTGCCTTTCATTCTACCATCTTCTTCGACTATTATAACATATACCATCACAAACAATGTAAAAAACTGCCTAATTTTGCGTGTTATGTCTATTGAAAGTAGTGTGCAGTAGTTTGTGTAGAATCTCATTCCCTGTCGTGTATTAAAGCTAAGGGGATAATCTTCCACATGTCCTGCAATATCAAATCGTCCAGTTCGTTATCCCGATTTCTCAAAATCGGCTCTGTCAATTTTCTTCATATTTTCGTCAGTCATCAGTCCTAATAAGGTCAAGTTCCCACATCTTTTTCAAGGTCATCAGGTTATTGTGACGTCATCCAGGCGCCATTTTGTGAAAATCAACTTATGGTCATATGTTCATAACGAAATGTCATTTCTCTTTCATATTTGGCATGGTTAAGGTCACTGTCATTCCAGTCAAGGTCATTTCGTTAAACGCGCGCGTACGCGTACATCCGCGCGTCCGTGCGCGCGCAAAATTTAGAAATGATCCAAATCGTCCCAAATTCATTTTGCAAACGTTTCATGCCATTTCAAGCACTTTTCGAAAAATCGCCCATAAAACTGAACCAGTAGGGGCGCTATGCCACTTAGGTTATCGTGGTTATTGTCATCATTATTGTCATTATGATCATCATTATCAATATATCATTATCGTCATTGTCATCACTTATATGACCATATCTTATGATCATTGTCGTCAACATTCTGATTATAATCTTGCAGAAATATTATCACACCTGACAAAGCACTTTGCCACAGTGAAAGACAGACCACCTAATTCGTCTTCAGTGACGAATTAAATTTCTAGTTATTTATTATTTTTCCCCCCCATTTTTGTGACCGTGATCACTCAAATTCGGCTCACTCAATTTTCATCAAATTTCAGTCAATTATCAGGCATATAATGGTCAAGTGCCAGAAATTTTTTCAAGGTCATCAGGTCATCGTGACGTCATCCAGGCGCCATTTTGTGAAACCACATTATCGATCATATCTTCATAACTAGTCATCAAAAATGAACCAAATTTAACACACATAAACTTCAGGTCAAGGGTCAATGTCAAATGTCAGAAAAATTTGCGCGCAAGTCATGACGCGCACGTACGCGCGCGTCAAAATTTAAAAATGCTCAAAATCACTTTTTAATCAAATTAGAGTACGGTTCAGGACATTTTAAGCATTTCAAAATTTTCCGTTCGTGCGCGTCCGCGCGCGCGTTATGCGCGCGCACAGCGCGTACAGAACGTAAAAACGCCGTTTTTTTCGCATGGTCTGTCTTCCTGATACTATTCTTGACAATTTCCAACTATTTACAGTCATTCTCGACATTCCATAATGCCACACGCGCGCGTCAAACTTTCAAATTCGTGCGCGCGTCAATGGGCAATATAATGTAAAAAGTGGTAAAAACATGCCTATCTATAATCCGCCATAGCTCGTCAGAAAGTCCGTTGACCCCCAAATTTTATTACATATTTCGAAAGCCAGTAAGTTGTAGATCTGAATTCATGTATAATTTTGGCCACTGAAATGTTGTGACGTCATCATATTTGCCTATGAACTCAAAAATTCGATTTTGAAAAAATGACGTCATATTTTTTGTATTCATTTGACAATATTTCAGTAATAGGTTGTCGATTTTCTTCCAAATTTTGATATGTTGTAGCTGAGACAATTCTCTACAAGATCAGTCACCACGATTTTTCATTTTGACAAAGGGATCATGGCGTATTTTTGCGATTAAAGGAGGTATGTCAATTTTTCTCATTTTGCGTGCATTCTCTATGGGACATGACTTTTTCTCAAATCTTGATTCTACATTCCCGTCTTCTTTGAGCAGTATCTCTGTTATTTCTGCTCGATTTTCTCCCAAATTTTGGTATGTTATAGCTGAGACTATAAGCTTTTACAAGTGTGCCCTCCAATTTTTGATCAGATGTCGGGATCATGCCCTTTTTTAAACTACAAAATGTCATTTGAGAATCCCGTTTTTCGTCTACGTGTTATCTCTATTGGAAATATTTTGGTCCATTGGTAAAGCACTTGCCTCCCATTCCGGCGACCCAGGTTCGACTCCCGGTGGGTCCATTTTTTTTTTTTTTTTTTTTTTTTTTTTTTTTGCCTTTCATTCTACCATCTTCTTCGACTATTATAACATATACCATCACAAACAATGTAAAAAACTGCCTAATTTTGCGTGTTATGTCTATTGAAAGTAGTGTGCAGTAGTTTGTGTAGAATCTCATTCCCTGTCGTGTATTAAAGCTAAGGGGATAATCTTCCACATGTCCTGCAATATCAAATCGTCCAGTTCGTTATCCCGATTTCTCCAAATCGGCTCTGTCAATTTTCTTCATATTTTCGTCAGTCATCAGTCCTAATAAGGTCAAGTTCCCACATCTTTTTCAAGGTCATCAGGTTATTGTGACGTCATCCAGGCGCCATTTTGTGAAAATCAACTTATGGTCATATGTTCATAACGAAATGTCATTTCTCTTTCATATTTGGCATGGTTAAGGTCACTGTCATTCCAGTCAAGGTCATTTCGTTAAACGCGCGCGTACGCGTACGTCCGCGCGTCCGTGCACGCGCAAAATTTAGAAATGATCCAAATCGTCCCAAATTCATTTTGCAAACGTTTCATGCCATTTCAAGCACTTTTCGAAAAATCGCCCATAAAACTGAACCTGTAGGGGCGCTATGCCACTTAGGTTATCGTGGTTATTGTCATCATTATTGTCATTATGATCATCATTATCAATATATCATTATCGTCATTGTCATCACTTATATGACCATATCTTATGATCATTGTCAACATTATGATTATAATCTTGCAGAAATATTATCACATCTGACAAAGCACTTTGCCACAGTGAAAGACAGACCACCTAATTCGTCTTCAGTGACGAATTAAATTTCTAGTTATTATTATTATCTTTATTATTATTATTATTATTATCAATATTATTATTATTATTATCAATATTATTATTAAAAATTATTTTCATAATTATTATCATCATTATTATTCATCATTATTATGAAGCGTAATATTATTACGGCTATTATTATTACATAGGTGCTTTCGAATTTTGAATGAACATCTTTCTTTTAATGCTTGCACATAGACATAGCCCTATTCAAATGAATGCTTTCTACTTTTATTGTAATCAACAAAATACCAGGGTGGACTTCCCCGTTAATGGGGACCAAATGAGTAATAGACCAACCGGTAATTAGGCGAACTGAGATTTGGACCAAATGGTTATCAGACAAACTTGTCACTAGATGAAATGATCATTAGACTATTTGGTCCATGGACGAAATGATGATTAGACGAAATGGTAATTGGCAATGGTCTGAACTGACAATCGGACCATGTGTGGATAAGTTAGACCAAATGGCAATTCGAAATGGGTGTTGAGCCAAATGAATATCGGACGAACTGAGTATTGGAACAAGTGGTATTTGGACTAAATTGGTTTAGACCAAATGGTTATTCGACTAAATGGTTTTTAGACGAAATGGTTATAGACTAATGGTCATTTGACGAAATGTTAATGGACGAAATGATATTAGACTAAATGATGTTTTACCAGCAGACAATTGGACCAAATGGCAGTTTACCCAACAGGGCATCTATATTAAAGGACAATCCAACCCTCGAAAGAGTTGATTTGTATGAAAGGAGAAAAATAATAGAAACAGGATGGTGAAAGTTTGAAAGAAATCGGACAAAGAATAAGAAAGTTATGAATCACACTGCATCTATGCGAATCTCAAACTGGCAATTTCGTGAATCGATTGTGACGTATAACTCTCCCATTTGTCGTACACCAAAATATCATTAAATTCCAGTTTTCTACTGATGAGAGCCTCTTCTCTCCCGGGACAGTACTCAAAATATATTGGAGATAGCATATTGTTATTATAGGTCCTCCAAAGAGAAAAAGATCCTACTGAGTTTTACATTTTGAAAAATTTACATTTTAGTCATTTTGTGTGTTGAAGCGAATGGGAAAGTTGACCGCCGCTACATCACAGTGACCGTACCTATACCATGTATACGGCCAATTTAAAATTCCCAGTATAGTGATTACAACTTTTTTTTTTAAATCATAAATCTCTTATTGTTTGTCCGATTTTGTTCAGACTTTCACCAGTCTGCTTCTCTGATTTTTCTACTTTCACACAAATCAAATTATTACAAAGGTTGGATTGCCCTTCTTTTTCTCTTCTTCTTCTCCTTTTTTTTTTTTTTTTTTTTTTATAGCACTTACCACCAACTCCCTGTTTATAACGTAGGAAAATGCGCAATCATCATAATTATGTGCACCGTGGCGAGATGCCCAAATGTCTTTTCATGCAGTTTATTTACCTATTTTTCTGGTAAGCTATATCCGGCATATATTGATATCAAAACGTGCTTTATTATTTTGCACACGTTACAGGGAACATGGACTATGAGCATGATGAGAGTATAATAGGAAGATGATTGCTTCGAATGAAGAAAATAGTCTTTCATATGAGATGTGCTTCCTACAGTGCATGGCATTATAAATACCCATTTACCCATGTCACGAATAATTGCTGTTACCAGGGAGGTGCTTTGACGATGACCTGTGATTCGCAATAATTGCCGTTAGGCCTTCTGTAGGTCAACCACGCAAATTAAAGGGGAAGTCTTCCCTATAGTACGGCGGCATAGCTCCGATTTTTTGCTGAATTGTGCACGAACTGTCTATAATAGCACCAAATTCGGTACAGTAGTAAAATGATACATACTGAACAATATTAGAGATGGCAGCACTTTCAGAAACTATAATTCATGGAGTAATTTTAAAGGAAATTGTAATTTCAAACTCTCCTAAATTAACTCCCTCAACTAGGTGTTCGGACCCTACACTTCAAAAACCTCCATTGTTAGCACAGGCGGTGCTGCGGTGGTATACCCAAAATAATAAGAGCGAGTCTGTTTTGGTCGAATTGTACCATAGGTAGATGTGCAGTACTTGTTGTGTGTACAGAAAGGTATTAGATAGTTTTGGGAAGCCCTCAAAAACTTTTCGTGAGATTTCTTTGATTTTACTTAATAAATAGCAGGGTACTAACATAACTAAGATGCTGTGAAGTTTTTTCCTCCTCAAGTGAAATATTTATCGAATTAGAGGTGAAAAGAATAAAAATCCCTGGCCCAAAAAAGAGGGGATGTAAATTCGAACAACGGCCACACACATTACTCACACGAGGATTGCTGTGTTATAGAATACGCTACACATAGTGCGAAGCGCTGGGTTTATTGTGTGGGGAACCTTCGGGTGGATATGGTCTCAGCGTGAGGCAGTGAAAAGCCGTTACCAAGCGTTTCTTACAGATATTTACACTAAAATTTGTTCGAAATCGTGAATGGAATGTTAAATAATCTCGTACATGTGCCTTATGATAAAAGGAGAATAGTATGTGACTATGTTAGATAAGTTTCTTGCCAGTATGATTTTTGCTACCGAAACTGTCTATGAGCTGATTCGTGAATGATTCGCGAAAATCTTCTGTTTTAAAAGCTATGTATATTTACATGTAAAGGCGTTTGTTTAAGGTCTATGATATAACATGCAACAAGCACTTGCTCCTGGTTTCCAAAGAAAGAATGATAGGGGTCTATACTTACAGGCAGAAATGGAGGCAAAGAAAATAACGGCATACTGGGAGAAAGGAATGAGATGTATTATGAAACGAAAAATATATTATTCTGGCGTGAAAAAGTACAGCCATGCACTATTGGAGAATTCATGGACTGATATAAAGAAGAAACGGCTAGCTTAATATAATACGAAGCTTAATAATTGGTAGGAGATGTAAAAAAAAAAGAAGGGGATTATGATTAAGGAAAATGGAAAATGAAGAAACGGTGAAAATAAAAAGTTCACTTTATTGATATATAATTTCATGCACCCGGGGAACAGTTTTTAGTGAATAATATCAAAATAGAGCCAATTAATATTTTAAAAGATCTTTCTTGGGACAAATGTTCCTATGCAGCTTATAGAGAACAGAAAGTCACAACTAAACACTGCTAAAAGAATGCATACGTATGGTTTTCTCATGTGCACCGTATATTTTGAATCTTTGGGATCAGGGTCAGGGGGGCATGGTGAGGGTGACCCCCTTCCCTGGTCCACAAATGTGGATTTTATGCACATTGTATCATATAATGTGAGCTGTATAATGGAAATTATGCACAGAAATATTAATTTATGATGTGATATATTTTAAAACAGGACAGGAAGGCCCCGGGGTGTAACCCTGCCCCCCCCCCCCCATGCCCAAAGACACACCACCCCTCCCCCCCCCCCTCCCCATCTTGGCCATGTAGATAGTTGTCAAGCCAAAACAGATATCAATTAAAGATAACAATCAAACATCTGATATTACGCAGAGCATTTGCCATTTCACAGGATGGAGAGGAGATGAATAAGGTTCATGGTTGGAGGGGGGTCGCACTGCCATTTTGTGGGCTATAAAACCTAATTTTCAAGAGGGGTCATTGCAAAAAGACATCTTTTTTTTTTTTGTTGTTGTTGAAAATGTGTCACCTACAAAAACCTGGTGAAAACGAATATATATTAATTTTCATAACCCCCCCCCCCCTTTTTTTCATGATCTACTGTTTGTACATGTATTGTTATCTTCCTGGACATAAATAACTGGAAATAACTAGATATATATTTGTGAACAAGCGAAGTGAGCTAGCTAATATAAAGAGGGACTTCATTTTTTTTTAATAGTGCTCTACTGCTCTTCCCTAAAATGTGAACTTTATCTTCAACAAAGCTTGATTGGGAGCTTGCATTAGGTTAATAAGTCATGCAAGGCACTGTACATGTATTGTATTATAAATTTAACAGGAGATATGTTACTGCTCTCAAACTCATAATGCCCTTTTCCTCCAGTTGATTTTTCTGTCAGGCCCAATTCACAAATTTAGGCCTCTTGCCAAGATAATGAATGTGAAGTCTCATTCCAGGTTGCATAGCGACTACTGCTCTAGTGGTGTATCTTGGGATTGTGGAGCTCAGAGCAAACAATGAAATTACCCCCCCCCCCCCCCCCAAAAAAAAAAAAAACAAACAAACAAACAAACAACAACAACAACAACAACAACAACAACAAAACAAACAAGCAAGCAAACAAACAAAACCAAACAAACCAACAACAAAAACAACTAAAAAAAATTTTTTTTTTAATCTAAAAACTTAATTAATAAATAAAAATACATGTATTTAACTGAACAAGCGAGAAAACAAGGCAACCGAGGAGTAGATTTTTTTGCATTTTTAATCCTCAAAAATTCAATTTCTATGCACTTTACCTAAGAATTTTGGCAAATGAGCACTGCAATCTAGCGTTATAGAGTTTCGAATTATGAATATTGATGAAACTGTTTTGTCAAATGGGGCGTCAAATTCATGTGGAATTTAGTAAGGCCAACGAAATTTAAGATTTCTTGCAACCTTTGCAAGTGCTATTTCATCTTTATCCTATATTCAGGGCAAAATAATCAAAAAGAGGTTGATGAAAGCTTACATTTATATTAGGAAGCAAAGGAATGAGAATTACATTTCTTTTCTCTTTTTTTTTTCCTTTTTTTTATTTTTTTATTTTTTTGAACCTTTAACGAGCCATTTCTAAAATATATATTACATGTATATTTTGGCGTGAAATTACAAGATCCTGAAGACGTTATATGAGGGAGCAAAGCGACCGAGCTTTAGAAAATCAATAGCATTTTATACCTTAAAAAGACTAATTTCTAAAGCAATTTACCCTTTATCCACAATATGATCGTAGTTTTTTTCTTCCTTTTCTACCCTTCCTCGTTCTAAAATTATGTTTTTACTCCCCATTCAAGTGGCCCCCTGCCAAACAAAGTGCCCAATAACAGATGTAGGCCTTTACCTAAAATTAGTAAAAGTTTTTGCATATGACAATGGAATTAATAATATAGCAGAAGCCTGTGACCAAATACACTAAATTTTGCAAATACTTCGTTCAAAGTAAAAAACTTACAAAATTTTCCCAGAAAGACAAGAAATGCAAGTATATTTGTTCAAATCTACTCCTGCATTTCATACGGTTTTACTGTTATCATCATCATCTTCATCTAGTCATCATCATCATTAATATTATCATTATTATTAATTTTATTGTTATTATTAATATAATTAGTATTATCGTTATAACTGTAAATATTATTATTATCATTATCATTATCATTATCATTATTATAATTATTACTATCATTGTCATCATTATCATCATCATTCTATCATATTAATCTAAAAAGTTGTAAGATATGAAATTTATGAATTCATTTCCCATGTTTGTTATGATTACCTAACATGTAGATCTTGTATTAGCTACATGATGTATACCGTAGTGTTACTGCACAAAAATAACAAATATATTTCAAAAAAGTTAACTTGCAAAAATAGCAAACTTCCATAGCCTTGAAAATGCCTTGAATTTTTTTTTGAGATTATCAAGGCTTGGAACCTTCAAGGCCAAGGCCAAGGCATCCAAGTCGATAAACATCAGCCTAGTGTATTTTAAGAGCTTCCTTTTCTATATGGAAGGGCCATTACAAAGACAGAGGCTTTCATTTTCAATAGCGACAACCAAATTATGTTACTTACAGAAGATCAAAAAGAAAGGAGAAAGACAATACCTGAACAAAGGTCTATATCATATTATTCTATTAGGCCTACTCAGCTTAATGTATCAATGTTTTGTACGATCATATTTCTGTCCTTGTAGGCCAACGTATATACATGTCTGCCTGAGCCTTTTATCTGAATGTGACAAAAACAACAAATAAATTGAAAGGTTTGGTGGTTTATTCTACCCGAATGCTATGAAAGCATGTGTTTGCTTGTACGAAACCATGGGACTTACGGCTTTAATTCCTCTCCGAGGGACTTCCGGCGGGGAGGATTAATGCCTTACCAAAGGGCACTAGCGCATCTACTTGGTTTCTAAACCGGGTTCTCCAGATTACGAGACCACTGCTACCACTAACTTTAGGCTCTACAACTGAGCCATCGCGCCTCCCATTAATTGAATTACCAATATACAGCAGTTTAATTTTTCTTTTCTTTCTTTTTATTTTCATTATGCAGGTTTTCCAAGGAATAAAGCTTGTTGAATGTGTAGTAAAGGAGTCATAAAGGATCAAAGTATTCTTTATCTTTATTATTATTTCAAGTTTGAAATTGTTTTTTTAAAGAGATATATATTGCTAATTTACATAATGACAAATATTCTAATCTCGCCTATAGAGATGCAATCACTTGACGTTTTACTCTTGGACCCTTTATAGATACACCCCCAAATTTGTAATTTTACATAAAAGCGAATACTTTGGCTACCACTGATGTCCCTTTTGTAGGTCTACATGTCCATGTACATGTAATTAAAAAACTTGTAGTTGGTATGATTGGCCCATTTGAAACATGATTATGAGAAAGTCATTACTGTTATACTCTTGCATGTTTTTCAATGTTTTATGGATTTCTTATGTATTCTGTTGTTTTTCATTTTTCATAAATTTCATCATACGATTCGGTTTATTTGATACTATCATCTAGATCAATATTTTGGTCTAAAATACAGGACAATCAATTTAAATTATTGTCACGCTTAAAATACATGTACTTAACAAAAACCTTTCAAGTTATGCACAGTCAATTATCACATCACGTAGGGCTAATGCAGTTTTAAATTCTAAATATAACTAATAAATTTGAAAATTCAAATAATTTTCCTTTTAATTCCAAAGTAATTTAGAAAAAGATTTTGAGAAATGTTGCATGACTATATTATGATAAAAATGATTTTGGTTAATCAGCTTTAATGCAACTTGTGTTCATAATTTTAAGCATAAGTACCGTAGTGCATTCAGATTTAATCATGACATTTTATTTGATCTTTAATCTTGAAGTGATAATCCCTTTCATCAGCTCCTTGAAGCTATCCTGAGATAGCTATGATTCTATTTCTTTAAACACATATGGTTCTAGAATCTGTAATTCGTTCCTCTTTTTCATCTGTGCAATCATGATATGTGCAATCAATCTTGGGCATGTTTCTAGGCAGACGAATCAGGCGCTTGGGAGTTTCAGCCCGCCCCAAAATTTTCAAAACTACCAATGTTTGGACAAACATGACCTTATATCATTTTGGGTAGTAAGGTGATCTCTTTGTACTTTTATGTCTTGTATTATTCTGATGATAGTTTGAAAGGCTGTACATGGATATATTACAATCCACCTATATCGGATGTCATTAGAATAATTTAAAATTGTTTGCTTGCAAAAAAGAATAGAAACGGGAAACAGAAATTGGTATTGCCCCCCCCCCCTAGCCCCATGAGTTGTCCGTGAACCAAATGTTATAATCTGTATATTATTGCGTTTTAAGATAGCATTACTTTTTATGTTGATAACTGAGTCATTTTAATAAACATCATTTCACACTAAAAAAAAACTTTTTCTGTCGTCTTTTCCCCCTAATTTTGTGAAAGATGTGGTGATGATTATGATGCAGGCACAATATGGTATGTGTTCTGAGGTGTGATGGTGGATTGGTGAAATACAGCCTTATGCAACCTTGAATTACTAGTACATGTACTGGATGATAGACTGATTTTCGCAAGGAAGTGCTAGGTGTTGTGAGTGAGGTTTCTGTTGATGGACTCATTTTTCTCCTATTACTGATGCCCGGCTCCCCAGGGGGGGGGGGGGGGTGACAAGAAATAATCAGATTAGATTTTTTGTTTTTTGTTTTGTTTTTGTTGTTTTTAATGGTGAACACATGCACCGGCAGCCAGTGCATGGGGCTACAAATGGGGAGCACATTTTCTCTTTGTACTTCAGTTTTACTTCAGATATGCCAGATCTGCAAGGCAGAAGGGAATGGGTCAATAAACGGAAATTTAACCTACAACGGAAAAGAAAAGTGGGAAAATGAAAAAAAAAAATGATGATGCCAATTGATGCAGGAGTTAAGAGTCAATTCAATTGAAGTCTCGATCATTAAATTTTAGGGAGACAAAAGATCAAATATAGAAACCAGAGGGTGAATATTTAGTTTTCCTTTGAGGGGAAACCGTTTTGCCCTTTGTCGTGGCCAGGGCCTTTCCCTCCCATCGTGACACTTATAATTATTAATAGGCCCTATAGCATCTGCAGAACAGGATTAAATCCGTGTATCCTTGAAAACTTTACTTCAACAAAAAGCACTAATTTCTGTCAATTGCAACTTTGTAGTTGATCTATTGTCTTAGAGTTTTCTTAGTGAGTCTCGTTGTGCCCAGTACAGCTGCCTTCTGTAAGTCGTCTTCTACTACTACTACTTCTTCTTCTTTTGCTCAGACTCAGTTTTTCTTTTTCCTTTTCTTCTTCTTCTTCTTCTTCTTCTTCTTCTTCTTCTCCTCCTCCTCCTCCTCCTCCTCCTCCTTCTCCTTCTCCTTCTTCTTCTTTCCCTTCTCTTTCTTTTTCTTTTTCTCCTCAGACTCATTTTTTTCTTTTTTTTCTTCTTCTTCTTCTTCTTCTTCTTCTTCTTCTTCTCTTCCTCCTCCTCCTTCTCACTCTCCTCCTTCTTCTTCTTCTTTTTCTTCTTCCTAATTAAATCTTCTAAATCCTAAATCATCTTCTAAATCCTAAACCCTCCTCTTCTTCTCCTTCTTCTTGATCTTCATCTACTGCTTCTCACTTTGGCTGCACTGCTCAGTACAAGCCTTTTACAGTCCAATTTTATGTTAATTACTTATACAGCTCATGAATATTCAGATTTATAATTTCAATAATTTTACGCGCTGCGCGGAGGCCAAAACCTGATTTTCGCTGGTACACTGAAAAAAAAAATCGGCTTCATAGGCTAATACATGAAAAGTGGGAGCAGTGTGCACTTTTGACCCGCCGGAAATTTCCCCAGGGAAATTCGGATGCAGAAGCGGAGTTGAGCCCCCCTGGATCTGACCACCAATGCGGTGATGTGTCATATACTGCAAGAAAATAGGAATTTAAGTGCGACTTCAAGTCAAACTTAACTCTTTGTGAAACACCCCCTGGATAGAAAATACTGAAGTAAACTACCGGTTAATAATAATAATATTAATGTAGGCCTTTTTGATTTGACCAAAGTCTATGGCCTTTCTTTCTTTTACTAGTCCTGTCAAGATGTAAAGTTCGTTGAAATCCTACCATATGCGATATTTCCTATTTGTTTTTTGTTTGTTTGTTTGTTGTTTTTTTTAAATTTTGTTGAGTATTTAGAATGAACTACCTGTGTGATAAACAAGCATGTGAAGAAGAATATTAGGTAATCTAACGCATGTCAGTCTTGGGTCGAAAAGTTTATGAAACTAGAGTATCCATATTTCACTTTGATATAAAACATGTCACTTTTCTCGTCGCATTTTTCTTTAAAAAACATATAGTATAATTCAACATCTATGAAAATATGAGCTTATAACTAGTCGTGGGCACAAACCCTTAAAAATCATTGCAGGTATATAACAAGGGTCTGAAATGTTCAGCTATTAAGACTGCACTTCACTGGCCCTTTATTGTAGCGACATATATAAATACTCATGGCACCAACAGCGACTGACAAAGTTAGACTAGGCTCAAGGATTTATTGCATTTAATTTATGTTTAAGCGTCATACAATAAAGAGTCTGAACTTGCAGGCCACGAGTAGATAAAGCATAGACGAGGTGACAACGCGCTCGTTAATACTTCGGTCCAGGGTCGTGGATTTATTGTCCTCTTCGCCTGTAGTATTTTTCATAATGCACAAAAAGAGAATACATCGATATCATCGTTTACTCTCTCTGAAAAAAGAGGGAATTTTCTCTCCCCGGGAGTTACGTCAGTGATCACTTGTTTGGGAGAGCATACCAAGTAAACATCGATTGCTCTCTAAAACGAAAAGAGTGAATTTTTTTCTGTATTTTCACTTTATTTTCACTCTATTTTCACTCGCCCCCACAGTGCCGTCAGTGATCCTTTAAACAGACCTAAAATACACTCTTATGCGATATGCTGCCCTTTAGGGCACACATGAGTAATTCATCCGCTCGCGATGCATTTTGGACATTTTGATGTAATGTTAGCTGATCAAAAATATTCATATAGAATTGAATACTTCTTGACTGTAAATCTATTAAAGAGAAATGGTGTTTTGAAGTCTCATTCTTTCATAATTATTTCACCTCTATTTGGAAGCCTGGGCCACCCGGCCGGAACAAAAGCGCTCGTCTCTCTCCGCTTCCCCCGGCGCGCCCCGTTCCCTATGAAAAGCAATCAATACCATAATTCGTATCGGATACATACCGAATACGTATGCTCTATTTTAGCATTCGTATCGGATAGGTATGCTCCAAAACGTCGTAGGTACCCGGTACGTATGCTAAAAATAGAGCATATGTATCCGGTACGTATGCTCAAACCAGTATGCAAGTTTAATCAACATACGTATGCTTAAATGAAGCTCTGTGATTGGTCCGTTTGCATACGTATGCTCAGCTAGAGCATACGTATCCTGTACGTAACATGCTTAAATGAAGCTCTGTGATTGGTCCGTTTGCATAGCCTAGGTATGTTCAACTAGAGCATACGTATGCTCAACTACAGTGCGTCCCAGAAAAAAGTTAACAGTTGGAAAAATTCTCCCCAAATAAATGTTTCAAAATATTGTTTGGAAATTTTCATACATGTGGATAGCTTAGGGTCTCGTCTATCAAATGACACCAAATTATCTCACAATATTGTACGCTTGAGTGAGCAAAAGCCAATTTAGTGAAAGGGTGCAAAATCCAGTCTTGACAAAAATTGATATTGGCTCTGGCTGGTATCAGCCTAGCTGAGAGTCATGTGAAGGTTCATAGTCTGATCAATAAAAGACAATTTATAAAATAACGGGCTATGTTTTCTGTATATCCTTACACATCCATCAACATCTTATACTTGAGTGAGCAATTAACTACTTTGTTGAGTGTTCCAAAATGTTACTTTCGCTTGCTCACTAAAACATAAATTTTTGATGAGATATATCAGCATATACATTGAACAAAGTCTGTTCTCTCATAAATCGTCTTTTAATGATCAGAATATAAAATATCTAAGTCTTTTCATGACTCTCAACTTGGCTGATACCAGCCAGAACAAAAACAAATATTTGTGATGATTTTTTTTGCACCATTTCACAAAAGTGGCTTTTGCTCACTCAAGCGTAAAATAGTGTGTAATATTTTGGTGTCATGTAATAGAAGAGACCCTAAGCTAACCACAGTTTTGACATTTTCCTGAAAATATTTTGAAATATTTAATTAAGGAGACTTTTTTTCAGTTGTCAATTTCAAACAGTTCTCAACTTTGTTGATACCAGTCAGAACAAATACCTATTTTTGTCAAGTCTGAATTTTGCACCCTTTCAGAAAAGTGGTTTTAGATCGCTCGAGTGTAATAAATAGTCATATGTTTGGGTGTTATTGTGTAAGAGGGACCCTAAGCTATCTACAAGAATCAAAATTTATAGAAAATATTCGGAAATATTAATTTGGGGAGACTTTTTCTAACTGTTAACTTTTTTGGGGACGCACTGTAGAGCATACGTATCCGGTACGTATCCGGTACGTATCCGATACGAATTATGGCGTCGATAGCCTTCCATAGTTCCGTAGCTCTCGCGTACGTACGTCCATTCTGCGTGCGCAATTGCATATATGCATGTACTATATAAAATCCCCACACTAAATGCCGTATTTCCTGCTGGACCATGTTTTTCGCTCAGCTGGGGATAAATCCACCGTTCCAAAGACCCTATATTTTTCGCTTTTAGTCAGTTCCATAGACCCCCGTTTCGAGGGCTGCTGCGGCACACCCCCATTTAAAAAAAAAACGGGGGGGGGGGTCAGTACGTTGTCCAGTGTTTGTTAATTGGTCAATTTTTTCCAGTTCTTCAAGAGTTTACAACATACTGACCTGTAAACTGTTGATTAAATTTGGTTATTTGTGTGTGTGGGGGGGGGGGGGTGCATATGCAATTCGTAAAGCACATAATATAAACGGGATACAAATAGGACATATTGAAGTGAAATTAACTATGTACGCAGATGATATGACTATGTTTTTGAAGATTTAGAATCAATACAAAATCTAGAAAAGGTGTTAAATACGTTTTGGAGATTATCCGGATCAAAAGTGAACAAAAATAAAACAAAGATATTACTGTTAGGTCCTCGTAAAAATATAATAAATACCTTTTTTCCCTGGGAAAGCAGGTAGAAGTTGTTAAAATACTTGGGATATATTTTTCTTTAGACGTAAATATAAAGGAGGAGATGAACTATAAAGAAATATGAAGTAAAATCAAAAGATTATTAGGCTGGTGTACACAGCACGATTTGACCCTTACTGGTAAAATACAATTGTTGAAAGTATTTGCTTTAGAGATATGATTATGGCACAAAGAATAATGTGGATTAAGAGACTAATCTATGAAGACAGTAATATGAAATGGAAAACATATTTTGACTATATATTCCAGTCAAATGGAGGAAGATTTATATTTTCATGTGATTATGATATGAAAAATATTCATATTCAGGCGCCTTCATTGTTTTTTAATAATACCATTTGGCCGGAAAACACTATTTAACAGAAAACTGTTTGAGGCTAATATATATCAAGAAGGCCATTTTTAAATGGCATTCTTTATCTACAGCATACTTAATTTAAAGGTCAGATAGCTATTTTCTACAAAAAGGTCTTGATGCCAACGATTTATTCTATATTAGTAGCATTTATTCAGCATTGCCGATGAATTTGAAAGAGAAAAGGAAAAAACACGAAGAGATAAATGACACGATCGATTAATCGCAATTAATGTATAAAGTATAGGTGATAAAATAATATCATATGAAGGACTGACTTCTAAATTATGTTATAAAATCTTTATAGATAATATATTATAAAGGAAACCTTTTCGTTTAGACACGCGGAAATAGCACATTTAAATACTACATCTGGAATTGCGACTTCCTTTTTGACCCCGAGATTGTGCACTTCAGATGGTAAATTACGTGAATTTCAGTTTAGATTATTACATAGTATCCTATATTGTAATGATAAACTGTATCAATTTGGCTTTATATAATCTAACTTATGTTCTTTCTGTGGAAAGGAAATTGAGGTATATAATCACTTATTCATATGAAGTGTCAATTTGTTTTAAAAATTGTGGCGAGAAATAAGGGAACAAATGAAATTGATGCACTTAGATACTTTAAAATGGGAGGAGATTTTGGTTAGGTTTAGATGGAAAATCAGAAAAGCATATGTACATTAACCATTTAATTATACTCATAAAATATATGATATACAATGCGAGATCAAAAGGAACGCCCCCAACAAAGAAAGAAATCTATAATGCACATTTAGAAAGTAAAGATAACGAACGTAAAAAGGCAATAGCTCGAAATAAGTTAAGTTAATATCACAAACAGTTTTATAAATATATATATATATATATATATATATATATATATATATATATATATTTATAAAACTGTTTGTGATATTATCGTGTATGTCCTTCCCTCCAACTTAACTTATTTCGAGCTATTGCCTTTTTACGTTCGTTATCTTTACTTTCTAAATGTGCATTATAGATTTCTTTCTTTGTTGGGGGCGTTCCTTTTGATCTCGCATTGTATATCATATATTTTATGAGTATAATTAAATGGTTAATGTACATATGCTTTTCTGATTTTCCATCTAAACCTAACCAAAATCTCCTCCCATTTTAAAGTATCTAAGTGCATCAATTTCATTTGTTCCCTTATTTCTCGCCACAATTTTTAAAACAAATTGACACTTCATATGAATAAGTGATTATTCATATATATATATATATATATATATATATATTACAATTGCCCTTGAATTTGCACCTATCAGGTTTTAATCTATACCTTGTTCAGTTAAATTGTACTATTGTTGTTTATTTATAGATGGCATGTTATGGAAATATATAATTTGTATTGTGTTTATTGCTATGTTGAATTATATTGTGTAATTAATGCTTAATTTGTAATATTCATTTTGAAGAACTGAATCAAGGAATAAAAAATTATGAAAGGAAAAAAATAATATGCGGGTGCCTGTTTTGTAGTTTTAAGATGACTTGATACATTGTTGCTTTTACTCTGTTAATTTTTGAGAAATAACAAGAAAAACAGAAAGAAAATTGGTTACAAGTCACAAAGCAAACTGTGGGTCAGGAAATTCCACATTATTTACTTTTTAAATAAAAAAAAAAGAGTCATCAACTATTTATCGAATTTATATTCTACAGTTGGAAATTACTTTTTTGCTAGAATATATGCGGCATGCCGTTTATGCGTGTATAAACCTCGCATATATACACAACTGCAAACAGTTGTTTACAATATGAACTGAACAACCCGTTGTACAGTTCACTGGCGTAGCCAGGATTTTTCAAGAGGGGGGGCCAAGGCGAGGGAGCGAAGCGACCGAGCGGGGGAGGGTGTGGGAGGGGGTATCCCCCTCCCACGGTAGGAAAATTTTTTAAAACCAGGTCATGAAAATGGCATTTTCTGCACCCTAAAATTCTATTCTGGTGTAACCTACTTGAGAAGTGACAGATGAAATAGGATTTTTTTTTTCTCTACTCCGCTGGAATGAATTGTAGTGGAAGGATTACCACTCCTTGGGGCTCCAGAATTCCAAGCAATACGCAAAATTACATGTAGTTGGTGTGTATAAATAGCTGTACCTGTGTACATACGAAACGTTGAAACCCGTGTTTTCGGATAGGAAAATATACAGACTAACAACCAAAAACCCACACACAGACACACTGACTATTGACTAACATAATTATGACTAAGAGGACGCCCTTTCTCATGGAGTGGAATTTATATCTCATCTCAAGCGGTAGTCTCATTTGAAAACACATGCATGCAACATCTTTATTAGGTGTATGTAAAAGACTTTAGCAATTTATTTAGCTGCCTTGTTTAGCTCTTTATCTCATTTTCTCGGTTAGAGGTTGTTCATTAGTTGCCTAATTCGTATATACTACACGAATCCAGCTACGTACTCCTTCATTTAAGTACTGAGGAATTATATAGTTTGATTAATTTTTGTAACCAAAATGAACATCAATGTGAGTATTTAGCACGGAAAAATATTAGAATTACATCGTGTAAAGAGTATAGAGATCACAATTTGTAATAAAAACATATGGAAATAATGTAATTACACATAGAGAACGGGCTAAACAAAGTCTTCATACAACCAAGTCAAGCGCACATGATTTGCCACATGTGAAGGCCGTTTTTGTCATTCAATTTAGTGATAATAGATTTGACTCAAAACTGTAAACATCAAAGCAGAAAGCATCTCGTCCGATGACTTACTAGTATATAAAATACGACTTGAACATAGAATGAAATTGTATCTTTTTTGAATATTCCTCTATAAAATCGAACTCTACCATGAAAAACAGTGTTTTGCTTCTCCTCGGATGAAGACCATAAAAATGATATAACGGTGACATTGTTTTCGTATAAAAGCAATGTTGGCTACCACAATGATAACTCTTAAACAAACTCAAGATTTACAAAACGAAGAAAATGGTTATTGCCTCCATCGGACATATACCCATTCACAAAGAGAGGTTTATATTCGGCAAGAATAACTGATACGCCTCTTCATCATTCTGAGTACAATTTCTTTCAACTCTCGACAAACTAAAAGAAATATAAATGTTCTGTTATCAATCTACTTAGTCAATGTTGTTAACAAAGTTTCGGGGTTATGATTTGGAAAGGAACAGTTTTTGCTGGAAATGAAAGCAGTGTTTATTTTGTTTACTTTTTTGGTAATATTTCCATTTTATTTTTCCTTATTTCGATTGTAAGGTAGGGGTAGGGTAAGTCCTAGTAAGACCAGCATGTGAAAAGGAAATTAGTTTTTTTTTTTTTTTTTTTTTTTTTTTTTTTTTTTTTTTTGCTCTCCGATCAACAGGGGGGGCCATGGCCCCCTTGTGCCCCCCCCTGGCTACGCCAGTTGTACAGTTCATATTGTAAACAATTTGTTTTATTATTAAACAGGTTGTATAAGTTTTAAACAACCTTTTAAACAGCGTTTCTACTGTGCTGGATGGTCTGGATGGAGAATAAATGTTATTGAAATGAAAGGAAAATGAAGAAAACTTTATGAACCACTTGATTTTAATGTGGCATTGCGAAATTTGGCACACAATCCGATAGAAGTCACGAGATCAACTAAAAACGTATTTATGTGGCAAAGAGTTAAGATTAATCTACTTACCCATAGGCCGACTTCTTGGGGTGTTGTCAGGAAGGAAGACTCCGCTTTCCTTTTCTCGGATATTATGCAGTAGCACAAAACAAGAAAGACAGAAATACCTAGCGACATGTAAAATCCCGTCCTCCTGTACTTCGAGCCCGCGCACGAGCAGTTGTCTTGCACCATTTTCGATCGTACTGACGCAACATGGAGCAGTTCTCCACACTGAGGAAATTCACATACATCATGTAAGCTGCTCGACGAGGCCTTCGTCTGACCCATTATGCGACACTGCCCGGCCGGATCATATACATAAAACGATCCTGTGTTGTTGAATTGAATAGGAATATGAGCCCAAACTAGGAGCCCAGTGGGGGGGGGGGGGGGGGGGTAATTCCCCGGAATGGGGGTAGCCTACAGTCCTCTACAGTCCTCTCCCACATAGACACATTTCACCCTTGTATGAGAAGAAAAGAAGATGATGACACATTTACATCCACCTGTAAGGACAAGCCAAATCACAACATCCGTTGCCGTAAATTTAGCATCCGCCACGTGCCATGTCCGCTATAAACTTGGAATGGGGTCAATATATGCTATACCAAGGAGTTATTGGCTACATACACTGATTTTGAAGTTGGGTTAAATTTATTTTTGATATAAGGCCAAGTAAAATTGATTACGAGTTTCTCTTCGGGATTTTTTTTTTTTTTTTTTTTTTTTTTTTTGAGCAGGAGGAGGGTTCCTTGTTATTTGATATTTGATATTTTTCTAGTATATAAAAATGCTATTCGGTCAATTTCAACACAAATGTTCTTATTTGGATTTCATTTCTACATATACTTATAAGAGGCTCAAACCAAAGTAGTGCAAAATGATGCATAAGCCTAGTATTAATGATTTTTGTTACGTCATTGTCCAGATTTCTTTAAATTGCTATTTGTTTCATTTTAGAACAAATATAACAAATAACAACATATTGAGGAGGCGGGGACGAGCCACTAGGCATAAATTTTATCTGGCCCAACACTAACAACATCTGCTGAAATTAGCCTAAAAAGCATAGCCCTGCAACTGCGTTGAGAAAAATACTGAAGCTCCATATGATACATGTATACGTATAAAGTGTATATATACGTAACATGTACTACGTATAGTGTAATTTAAATTAAATTCAGTTTTGTACTTCATATAAGAATCCTATGAGTAGTGCGAGGATGTAAGAAGCCAGTGGCTTGAGATTGGAGGGAGCCAAATAAATTAATCCCTAGTTTCTCAACCCCTCCCTCCTCCTTCCCTTTTTCATGGTCCGCCTCAATCAACGTTGCCAGAGTTGGCAGAATTCTGCTTTCTGGCAGAATTTTGACCGCTTTAGCATCTAGCATTATGCTAGGCATAATTTGACAAAATTTAGCAGAATTTTAGCATAATTCTGGTGTTTCTTTTTCTTTGCTTGTCAGAGTATTTTGGAGTAAAATGTTGATAACCTTTTTTTTTTTTTTTTTTTCGCTTGTCAGAGAATTTTTGAGTAAAAAGTCCCTTTTTTTGCTTGTCAGAGAATTTTTGAGTATAATTTTGATGTAGCAGTAAAATATTTGATTTAGCAGAATTTTCGCTGCTCGCTAGCAGAATAGTTATTTTTTTCGCTGGCCACACTGGCCTCAATATTTTTGTTATTAGTAGAGCGGCATAGCTCCGATTGTTTGCATAATTATTGCGCACTTTTGTCTAAAAGCAACAAATGTGTTACAATAATTGTTAAATGATACACACTGATCAATATTAGATATGGAAGCATTTTCAAAAACGACATTATGTGGTAATTTTAAAGGAAACTATAATTCTAAAACTCTCCCATATACATAACTTCTCACCTAGGTGTTCGAGCCCTATACAGTAACACTCCAAACATCCCATTGATAGCACAGACGATGCAGACGGTCGTATACCTAATATAAGATCGAGTCTAGTTTGGTCGAATTGTACAAAGGGCACATGTGTAGTACAGGACGCACGCCTGTAATTAGATCCAGTCATTTAGGATAATCCCCAGTCGACCCGTACCAAAGATGATGTAATTGTTGAAAAAAATTCATATAAAATCAATGATAAATATTTGAACACTTTTTTTCCATATGAACTTAAAGAGGGATAATTACTGGTTCAGATCAGTCCCATGAGAGAGCAGGAGTTGGTCCCAGTGGGATTTTATGGGGACTTTATTAGCAGCCCAAGAAACCTCATAACCACTGTAGCTCAGACTAGGTTTGCGATTAGTCTAAGTTGCAGCCACTGTAGAGAGAAAAAATGCTGAAAAACACCCCTTCATATTTTCAGGAAGTCAACGAAATTGTTTGAACTAGTCAAGACACAAGTTTTAATGGTGCCATTGCTAGCACTTATTTTTCATGATTTTTTCATTTCTCATTTTTAACACATGAGCCTATGGGGAAATAATTACAGGCGTGCGCCCTACATGGGTTGTGGGTACTTAGCGGATGGTTCACGGAAATCTGTGTAGTTGATAAGTTCTTTTCATTCTTTCGTAATCTATTCAAATTTATGCATGAATGAAATTGAAATAAGAAAGGCACCGTTCTGTTAAAATTGCCCCAATAAAATTTAGTGACAAACTATTACTGATTACATTTACCTGTAAAAGGCTATTCTTTTTCAATAATCAGAATGCGAATTGCATGTATTAGGCGTTGACATGCATGAATGAAATTGAAATAAGAAAGGCACCGTTCTGTTAAAATTGCCCCAATAAAATTTATATCTACAGGAAAAATATTAAATATTAAATAACATGGAACTCCCTCCTCCTCCTTTCAGATGAATCCTGACGAGAAACTAGGAATCGATTTTACTTGGTATATCTCTTTAAACAATATTTGGGCTATCAGGACAAACGTAGTATTACACATAATAGCTCAACAAGCTCTTTATGTATATCTATTTTCTTTTTAAAAACTCTTTTGAAATATTCTGTGCCAAAATAGGGCGACATCTTTGGTATGAATATCCTATCCTGGGTCAAAGACAATTCAGATTTAATTTTGTTGTTGTTGTTGTTGTTGTTGTGAATTGTGATGAATGGAACAAGGATTACTGGTAAGACTTTTGCATGACCTAATGAACATTTTAAAGCAAAGTGAAATAAATGAACATTAAAGCAAAAGTGGACAAAATTGTCATGTCCGTTATGCTACTTTTAGCTCTAACAAGGAAATGTGTAATCTAAGAGTTTTACAACATGAATTTTTGTTTAGAGTATGATTATACGTTTCTGTTAATACCTTGATTAGATTCATCGAAACTTGAAACTCACAGACTTTTAAAACTTTTTCACAGGAGTGAAATAAATCTTTGACCATTTTTGTCATGTCAGTTACTGTTGTTATGTATGTCCCTGCTAGAGTCACTTGAGTCTGATTCACTTACTAAAATATGTTTTAGGAACTCCGATTTTGCTTTAAAAGGATTCGGTAACTTTGTGGAAGCTTGATTTGATAAATTGTTGAATTTTGATGTCTATCTTGTATAATGATGTTCAGAAGGATAAATTAATAGCCAGGCATAGAAAGGTTTTCAAATATATAGTGTTATTATTAAGATATCTACGACTGAATACTCCCATTTACGAAAGCGTGTGGCCATACGCTTTAGTCTAACACTGAGTCTATTGGGGAAAATGAGTCTGGCATTTCCGGTAACTTGCATATGTTTACTTTTGTGAAGCACATGATGATTTTGAAGTGTTTTTTTTTTTTTTTTACCTGGGCTTCATTTTTACACCATATTAAATACACTGATAGCATGTAAGGCCAGGCAGTTCAGATTTTATCAAGCCTCTACAAAGTTACCAAATCACTTTAAATTATCTTAAATAACAACAACAACAACAAAAATTAATGAGTTGGCAATTTTGACCCTCCCCAAATGCAGACAAGTTTGATCCATAGGCAGGGTTCGGTATCCTTATATAACAACGAAGCTTACTATCAGACAATGTATTTCAGTGGCTTATAAAAAACAAAAAAAAGGGAGGGCGGATCCTTCCTTTTGTATCGAGCAGCCCCACGTGCCCAGATCAACTGAAATTATTTTTTCATATTTTTCTCACGAGGCCTATATTTTTAACGGTATGAGGGTATAGCGACTAGTCCATTTGACAATCCTATTTATTCTGTATTAAACCTAGAAAAGTTCTTTCTGTTGAAGTTTTTTTCTTGATTTGTATCCCATGTAGTCTCCGAATAATTTCAGCTTTGTTGCCGAAAAATGGACTTTGGGCAATTTGTATAATTTGTATAAATCTAAATGGCCCCTTCGAGGCAATATTTAGTAGCGAAAGACGCTGGTTGTGTCAACTGATCTACATACTATTCTATATGCGCGATGATTCGTGACTGCAATTGTGTTGTTCTTCATGGTACATGCAACCTGTGAGAAATCGATAGGAGGTATCCGATAATGATGTATGATACCTCTATTTAGGAGTTTTGTACAATGATGAACAACACAATTGCAGTCGCGAATGATTAATCAGATCGAGAACGCGTCCAACATGGTCTTCTCTAAAACGTGAACGTCGCTTCACCTATACTACTTTGTATGCAATTGACACAAAGCAGTCCATTGTAGCTGGGAGGATCCAGACGCACGTATTTTTGCACCGCTCACTTCATGAGATGGGCCATTTTGAAATGTTAATGAGAGAATCACTGAACCGGTTCAGTGAGCACCGCCGGACAGATTTGCATCTATAATTACCACCTTCCATTCGATAATGAGCCAATGCACCCCTCAAAATATGGTTCACCCAATGAATACCCCGAGGAATGTCATAGACATATGAATATAAATGACAATGTATGAATCAAGATCTTTCACTGAAGCTAACTTTTGTCACATAAATAGATCAAAAATAACTTTAACTTTGGGATTAGAAAATGTTTTCAAACTTTATGAATAATTATGAATTATGTGTGTGTCTATTTTCATCGGCAAATATTTTCACTTTTGCAATTTTTTAAAACTAAACTGACTTATTTATGTTGTACTTAGATATGTAATGTAGATAATTTCACCATTTTTAGCCGAGGTCATATTCCGAAATCGACGTAGCCAGCACGGGGAAAACAAGGTCATTTTCATCTCTGATGAGAGGGTGGCTCATCATCATCTTAGATGAGGGGCGGCTCCAAGGCCTGTGGGGGGGGGGGGGGGGGGGGGGGAGAGATATTGTTTTTAACCCGAGTGATATATGTGTCCACAAAGCCCCTAATTGAGTGGGGTCCACTGGATGGAGCCCCCTGAAGCTCCCAAGAGTTAGCCATTTCGAACCTTCAAAAATTGCCTTTTTATACACTAAATTTAGCAATGTCATCATAATATATGTTCTGATTATTTAATCAACTTTAAAAAGTGGACCCCACCCCAAAAGGGACTTTGTGGACAAATATATCACTCGAGGTAAAAACAATACCCCCCCCCCCCCCACAGGCCTTGGAGCCACCCCTCATCTAAGATGACGATGAGCCGCCTCACATCAGAGCTTAGAATGAAGATGCCCTTGTTTTCCCGTGCTTCCTTCGTCGATGTATTTCTTATACCCCGGCTTAAAATGGTGAAATAAGGATATCAACGGAAATGAAAATTTCGTTAATTTCCTAATGAAAACATGCTACTGCTCACTGATAAAGGCTGTAAACCTTTCCTTTTTATTACTGATTTTGGAGCCGTGGGCTCAAAATTTATCATTAAGATATCAGAAATAATGTTAGTCAAATTGGCAAATTGGTCTAACTTTGGTAGAGTATAAGGAGTAACTCTCAAAACCAATTAATTGTGGATTGAACCATTTAGGGGTCAGGGGTTTATAAACTGTTCTTATTTCATCAGTATTCATTACAATATTCTGTTTAAATTATCTTGGATAGGACAAAGGCCGCGGAGCATTTTTGAAGATAAGGGAGGGGGGGGGGGGTGACGCCTCTTGCCCGAATATCAACCACCCTGTTTCTACATTTTGAGTAAGCGAAGCGAACGACCACAAAATTAAAAATATAGGCCTAAGCACTTTATCATGGTAGAAATGTTATTTCGTTATCAAAATAGATATGCAAATTGTATAATTGGTAATCTCGCTGCCAGATATAAAGATATTCGGGCACCTTACTGCCCTAGTATGAGGGTATTTGCTGCTCGTACCGTATCTGAATCTTGCTAACGAGCAAAAAACAAGCCACTTTATTGTCTATGAAATATGATTTCGCCATCAAAATAAACTAGATAATCATAAAAGTTGTTATATTTGGGCACCTTCCTACCCAAAGATAAGGATAGCCGGACATCCCACTGCCTAGATATGAGAATATTCATGCATCTCGCTGCTGAGACATGAGGTTTTTCGCTTGGTAACTTGTTTTTTTAATTTTACGAGCGAGCGAAGCGTACGAACTTTAGTGCCTCATCTTCATCTCTGATGGGGGGGGGGGGGCTGCAGTGTAATCATTGTTAAAGCAGTGCTCTATAAGAATGGGTTTTAACAATGTTAATATGAATAAATTTTATGGTGATTTTTACATCGTATTTCTACCTCATTTTTGTAGGTGTCAGTGTGCAAAGAGGAGAGCCTGGGGTTTTTGGCAAAGGGGAGGGTCGCGGGAACACTGAACTAAAGGGGGGTTTCCTGTGGTCCCAAGGTGCTCATGGTAATGTCACTGGTTCTTGGAGATAATGACTATTATCTCTACGAGATTCTAGGACAACTACCCCTAGACAGCTACCCCCTAGGACAATTACCCCCCCCCCGGAAAAATTACCCCCCCCCCAAAAAAAAAAAATGACGATTACCCTGATACCCCCCTCCCCCGGACAAGTACCCCAGAATTTTTTGGTAGTTGTCCGGGTGGGGGGGGGGGGTGTAATTTTCCAGGGGGTTATTGTCCTGGGGGTAGTTGTCGGGGTGGGGGGTAATTGTCCTGGGGGTAATTGTCCTGGGGGGGGGGGTAGTTGTCCAGGGGATAGTTGTCAGGGGGGTAATTGTCCGGATACGCTCTATGCATCATATCTTTAGGCGTCCTAAAATACATCAATAGGGTCTAAGACGTGGGTCGAAATTAGGAATGCCTAATTTGACCAAACGAGTCCTTGACCCCTGGCTAAATTTCATCCCCTGATATGATAAATACCCCCGGAAAGCAAATATCTTCCCCATCTTTCATAACAAAATGTTTTTTAATGAAATAAAGAGTAAGAATGATGAGCAATGTCGATGGAAAGTGTTACTGGGCAGTCCCTTACGAGCATGACGAGTGTCGATCAGCAAATAAGCTTTAAGTGAGCGATTGCCTGAATTAACTTCATTAGATTGAAGGTTTGGGGACAGAAACACACACGTCCTGAACTATAACTATATCACGCCTAACTCATTTCAACTATTTAATTGGGAATTTTAAAACATTTTTTTTTAGCTTTGTAAAGTAAAAATACAAAAAACAACGTTTGCGCCCTCATTTGCCTTATTAAAGTAGAATCGGCAAATAATTAGCGGCCTTTTGTCCCCAAGCCATGCAATCTGCCAAGATGTCCGCGCCCTCGAAGTGCCTACTGGTCATGTAGTTAACGAACATGACGGCGTTCACGTTGACACATTCGAAAACTCTTACCCCTTACTGGACCATTGACTAGCGATCTTTCCAGGTCACTTACAGAAGTCAATGGCCATAGAAAGAGATTTTTCAAATTTGAATAGAATAAATACAAAAAGAAGTCGTACGAAATACATTTGCGCGGAATCGTCCAATAGGTCATTTAGGTCTGGAGCCTGTCCCGAAATAGTCACCCATTTTACATATGGGATTTGATCCCAGTTACTCATTAACAAAAAGCTTGTCAGCCTGAACGTAGCCGCCGAGTTTGGTACCCAGGGCCCCCGAAAAGAACCCCCAAGTCGGGTGATTTCAACCACTGAACTCTACACTAGAGTTCAGTGATTTCAACCCATCTAACATATGCACCAAAGTTTGTAAGAAGCAAGGTGAACATGCTGAATGACTATACATTACCAAAACACAAAATGTGACAAACTTTTTTTTTTTATATTTACATGTTTTATTAGATCATCAGAATCACAAATTTACATATAATTGTTACAGAGATTGGAATTACAAAATGTGACAAACTTTTCCGTCAGGATGGGTTATCATATGGACCCTAAAAATCCCCTAACGCCCATGGACCAAATTTTGTCAGAAGAAAGAGGTATAATGGCTGTACATTACAAAAATATAAAAACTGACAAAACTTTCTATCGGGAAGAGGGTGTAATGCTCCCCTGAAAAAAGCACACCAAAGTGCCCTTTGACAAAGCTTTGCTGCCCTTAAACAGTTAAATGCTCTGAATGTAGAGGAAAACCATTTTCTTACATTCCAACCTTAATAACTCAAAAGTTTCTTTTCAAATTCAGGTCAAATATACATTGTACAATCTCGTGTATAGTCATTTCTTGGGGGTGCAATTTGGTGTCAAGTAATCATTTCAGTAAATTATTACATTGTGAAAATTGTATTACTTTCTCAAAAGATGTCAAATAATATTGTCAGAATTATGTATACTCACCCATTGTACATCTCCACCTGTTTGACAGAGCAGCTTGCTAAGCATCTTGGCTATGTGGCTGCAATGCTTAAATCTACCATTCATGTGTTAATTACACAAATTTTTCAATTTTCCACACAGTACGTTATACATTAAGTTTATTACACTCATACCAGCTCAAAATGTTCAACAAGTCAAAATATAGCCACTAAATATGACTTGCTTCGTTTTGCCATCACACAACCGTGATATGTTTAATGAGAATATCATCATTCTTAACACAGGAAAAATTTTATCGGATCAAGATCACAGTTTTTAAAAGCAAATTATTCAAATTATCTGTGTAAAAAAAACAAGAATATTGCACTGTGATTGGATGGCATATGCCTTTCCATTTGTGAAAGGTGGTGATTGATCCAGGGGAGCGTTTCATCAAGTGTTTTGTCAGTGATTTTTACCGACAACTGTTATAAGCTACTGAAATTCTTGCATCTGATTGGCTGAGAGCAAATTTGTCGATAAAAATCACTGACAAAACGCTTGATGAAACGCTCCCCAGGTAGACCACTTTACTCGCCCAGGAATTCTCATCATTCAACCAGTTTGCCAGTTGGCTCACCGAAGGTCACAATATAATGCACATGTAATCAGCCAATCAGAAGACTGGGTTTCAAGCTTTTCAGAAGATCGAGAAATCTCGTCATGTACCTTGCTGCTTAAAGGGGAAAGTCCACCCTGATATTAAGTTGATTTGAATAAGAGCAGAAAAATGAGATAAACGTATTAGTGAAAGTTTGAGCAACATCCTATATGAGAAATAAGAAAGTAATGAACTTTTAAAGTTGTAATCAATCAAACTCAAATTGGCAACTCCGTAACTTATGCGAGTTCCTCTCCCGTTTGCTCAGTACAGAAAATCTCATAAACTTTCATTTTCTTAGTTTTTGATGAAGGAATAGATTTGTTTCATATACAGGTTTTGTGTAAAGAAAAACATATGAGAAATTATTATATCTATGGTGCATGTATGACTGAATATTTTCTTTGGAGAAAATGGAAATTAATTATTTTGGGGTACCGGCAAATGGGAGAGGAGCTCGCAAGATACGTCACGGAGTTGCCAATTTGTGTTTGACTGATTACAACTTCAAACATTCATAACTTTCTTTTTTCTTATCGGATTTTGCTCAAACCTTCACTAATCTGTTTCTTTAATTCTTCTGCTTCTTTTAAAACCAACTTGATATCAGGGTAGACTTTCTCTTTAAAAGTGTGATCCTGACAAGATTAAAGGATGCCCTATATAAAAAACTGTATTCAGGATGTATAGGTTTCAGCTTTTCTGTGATATGAATTTTAGTTGGGCTCGATATAAAACATTTTGCACAATGATCAAGAGAAATAAGGGAAATAAATTTAATAGGGGCCTACATCTCATCTCTTTCCAAAACCTGTTATGAAAAAGAACGATAGGGCAAAGCAAAATTGATTCCGACTTTTTCGTCCGGATCTTTTGAAAACGAGGAGGAGGGGGTTCAATGTTATTTAATATTTGATATTTTTCTTGTACATAAAAATGCCATTAGGTCAAATTCCACGCAAATTTATTTTCATTTATTTTTGTTTTACATGCACTTGAGAGGTTCAAAACAAAGTGAAATACATGAATGATTTTTGTATCCTCATTGTCTATGGATGTCCTCAGATTTTCATTTATTCCATTTGAGAACAAAATTTTAAAAAGGAGTGCCAAGAAAAAGGAAGGAGGAGTGGACGTGAAACTAGGAATTAATTTTATTTGGCCTGAAAAAAAAAGAGTTAATTGTTACACTATTTACACTCCCTCGGGAAGTCAACTCAGTAATCACTGCTATCTAGAGAGTAAAGAGATATAAGCAATTTACTTGATAATAGAGAGGTTTACTTTTGCCACATATCTCATGATTCTCGAGATAAAATACAGGATCAGATACTAGGCCACGAGAGGATGTGGATGAATCTGGCCTGTTTGCTCACTAGCATGATTTGGACCTGCAGACTGGCTGTCCACCCATGTAGCGTCGTAAATGACCAGTTATGAAAAAAAAGTATTTGCACTATAACAAAAGCCAAATAACATAAAAGGGACATAATTGTGAAGCATTGGTCTGTT
This sequence comes from Heliocidaris tuberculata, assembly GCA_025618425.1. NCBI lineage: Eukaryota > Metazoa > Echinodermata > Echinoidea > Camarodonta > Echinometridae > Heliocidaris > Heliocidaris tuberculata. The sequence continues at coordinate 31,095,266 of CM046849.1, forward strand.
TACTCTCATGCAGTAAATAGGTATGTTACGTAAAAACCGTATACAAAATCTTTTCCTCAATACATTCAAAAGCTCATTACGTAAGAAAAGTACCGAATTCTTTTCCGAATTCAGACACAGTAGTATTTAGGCTTCATCTACTTTTTGACTTAAAGATGAAGTGGAGAATCCCATTTTAGAATGAACTGTAGATGTTATTCAGAAAGGTTGAAGTAACAATAGTTGTGTATTTTGAGTTTTGGGAACCATGAAATTTGTTACAAAATCACAAAATTCATAACAAAGTTGCCACTTTTTCTGGTGATTTTTATAGTTTTCCATTGTTTCTTATGTCATTACAAAATTACTTTCGAGATGTCTGATTTTCCTCAAACTCGTTTTGTTGTATTGTCTGATTTTTCTGCTTATATTGAAAACCGTTCATTCTCGGACCTGTCCGACTTTTGCGATTTGCGGCCAAGATACGAAACGCACACAGAAAAACAAAGAATGAAAGAAGCAAAATTCCTCCTTTAAGGCAACTTTAGAAAATGGCAATATTTGGCTGATCGTTTCCACAAAATTTATTAAGTACTTTAAGAAAGATATACCACTGGTGATTATTCATATATTTTCATATTTTACTCAAAACGTTTAATAAAGGACTTTAAAAAGTTATAGGATGATGAATAAATTCATCATCATCGCCATTGTTTTGGTGGGACTCAACCTCTACATCCCAGTAACATGTCGTTTTCCAAAGGTTCGTTTTTTCCGAGGCTTCGTTCCGACGATTCCAAGAATGAAATACGGTTCATCTTTCCGAAAATGAAAAAGGGTTCATATTTCCAAGTTATGAGGGGCTCTATCTATTGCATTTTCGGAATTACGAACCATCGGAATAGGCCTCAGGTACCCTTTAAGACACTGCATTGTGCACGTGTCAAATCATGTAACATGCCTACTTCATGCTTCATTATTAGGACTCTATCGCATTTCATGACTGTTCAACAGCCCACCTGTATACTTGTTCCACTCTACTATCATATTTCTTGTCGTCCACTACTCTGTACTCACAAAATCTCAAAAACTGCTCTGTGGAATGCAATAAAATTGGGCACAATGGTAAATGGGTTATTGTCTCGCCACCGTTAAATTTTCGGGGTAACCTCGCTAGTCATAAGGACCGCTATTCATAAGGAACACTTATTCATAAGGACCGCTATCCATAACGCGTGACTAAATGAATAGCGGTTTTGTATGAATAGCGCTCCTTCTAAATAGCGAGCAAACCATAGACAAATTACCTCGCTATTCATAAGGACCTCCATTCATAAGGACCACTATTCATAACTATTCATAAGGACCGCTATTCATAAAGCGTGTTAAATGAATAGCGGTTTTCTATGAATAGCGGTCCTTATCAATAGGGAGCGGACCCGACTTTTTCAACCCAGTCATTGCATCGTGACGTAATCAAAGCTTCATTTTGTAAAAATCTCGGCATTTTGTGTATTTATATTTCTACCAACTTTTTTGTCCTCGTAATATCTCAAAAACAGCTTGTTGAAATGTTCTTAAATTTGGCGCAGTGATAGATATGGTTACTTAGCCCTAGCCAATCTTCCTTTGCACCTAATGTTTTTCAATAAGCCATTGCATCGTGAAGTCATCTAGGCGCCATTTTGTAAAAAGCCAAGAATTCCTATATCTCTACAACAAAATACCATAACGTAACCAAACACAAGTTGATTACTTATTAATTTAATTCAACATAGGGTGCGCGCGCATACGCGTACGCCAGTGCACAGAACAGATTTCATTTCTCAATCGTATATATATATCAAAATTGGCATTATCTTATTAAAGTCCTTAAGAGTACTTAAAGGTCATGTAAAGTTTTGGTAAGCCCTCAAAAATTGTTCGTCAAATTTCTTCAATTTTTGTTGATAAATAGCAAGATACTAGCAATACTAAGACACTGTGAAGATTTCGCCTCCTAAAGATTAATATTAAACAAATAAGAGGCAAAAACTAATTTATGTGCCGGGACAGGCACGTAAAATCCCAACAAAGGCAGCATGTGCTACACTGTACACACACGTGTAAAACCAATGATGAGTAGCTACACACAGTGCACACACGCTGTCTCTATGCGAAGCCCCAAGATTGCTGTGCGGGGAGCCGTCTGGGTGGAAGGGTCCTAGCATAATGGCAGTGATCAAGCATTCCTTACAGATATTTTCACTGAAATTCACCAGAAATCATAGATGGAATACCAAATGATCTCTTACAGACATCTTTTCGTCGCCTTCATCACGAACCGTCCTCTTTAGCCAAATTTGTGATTTTTTTCATTTTTGATTTTTTTGCATTTTTCATATGTACTCATGGTTATCTTGCATCTGTGCAAGTTTCAGAATCTGAAAATGCGTGGTTACGTAATAATGACAACACTGCAAAGCGTCCTCTCATCAGTAAATGAGATTTATCTGCACCACGAAGCGTCCTCTCTTGAATGCGCGCATAGTCTATACACGCGCGCTCCGTACATTAGCACGTGGTGAAGGATCTGTTGGAATTTCTGTTATGTTCTAAGATGTGATACCGGTAAGCTTGTTTATTCAAAATAGATTGAGTGTAATGAGAAAGCGAAACCCGTTTTCATCTGTTCATTCATTTTAACAATAAATAATTCAAATTTATTCCACTGCCTTCCTAGAATAATGTCTCCTACAAACATTAAGGTAACAGTGTTCCTATCGCTTAACTTTTTATATGATTGTGGACTGGAGGTTTGAAATAACACTTAGATCTCTGTGTTTCCTTTGTATCATTAATATTTTGAATTGGAAAAGAAATTATGAATTTAAATACTTTACAAAAATGAAATGAAATATGATTTGCTCAATGCAACGATATAAGTCTAGTGATTATTCTTCCGAGCTTATGTGCCTTTGTTGCCATGTCAGAAATATTGTTTTTCACTTTAAAAAAATATAAAATAATCATTAAAAAAATATCGAAAGGAATTTCATATATTGCTGAAACAAAACAAACAAAAAATATGATAATATGGAGAAAAGTGGATTTGTTTGATTATAATATGCGGGCCCTAATAACAAGCATGAATTGAGAATGACTGAAAACTGTGATGTTGTTAAGCAAAGCAAATTCCCATTAACAAAGGTATGAGTGAAGGAAGACGTCTCAAGAAAAGGTTCTCACACGGAGAAACTAAATAATTAGAAAAGGCCTTTGTCATAATGAGAAAAATGGGTGAGGAATCAAGGTCGGAATTTTTAGTTAAAAGAAATAGTCAAACATCTAAGAAATTTTCATATTAATATAACATTGAGGGGGGGGGATACTTTTTGCGTAGTTTTGAATATTTGAAAACACATATATTTGCGATTCTTTAGCAAGATGGAGAAGAGCCAAATGCCTGTTAAGAATGATTGAGTAATTCTAGAGCAAACTATTTCCATCAGACATGCCCTTTCTGAAATATCCCCCTAAAAACAAATCTTTAAACGTGCATATGGGCACAGAATAGAATTCTCGAGCACTATAGGTAAACAAGGAGTAGGGAGTAGTAAGCAAACATAAAAATTAAAAATAATAATGAAATAATAATAGTAAATGTTAATATTTTTTTTAGGCTAATAATTCAGTTTCAGTTTCAGTTTATTGTTTCATATTTCACATTTACAATGTGTTTTTTTGCAGTATACATGTAAATCGGTACAAACAATTATTGGTACAAGCGAGATAAATGATACGAACAAACAAGAGATATATTGTCAGAGAAAATAAAAGAAGGTGAGTACCTCATATCTATGCGTTTGCATGCAATATTAATTGAGCAGACTGGGCTATAATAATAATGAAATATTGAGGAGCCTATAAGGAGGAAGCTACGCTTATGAGTTATAGGCTCCAAAGAGTAATAATATTTGAAATAGTCTTTGAAAATAGTAAGAACGAGCAATGCATGATACAGCAATATGAGTATATAAATGAATATAAATTAATTATTAATAAACTATTAATAATAGTAGTAGTAATATGGGTACAGAATAGAATTTTTGAGCGCTATAGGCCTATAGGTCAACAAGGAGTAGGGTGTTAGCAAAAATAAAAATAGATAAATAATAACATAATAATAATAAATGATAATAATAATAATAATAATAATAATAATAATAATAATAGTAATAATAACAAACATAACATAAATAAATACTTAAATAATAGGGCTAATAAAAAGGGTCCATATGTCCCGAAATTATTTTGGGTTTGACATTCATTTTGTTGAAAATCAAGGGAGATCAGTTTAATCAGCAAAATTCGGCTGTGCAATTTATCTCTTATTACATACTCGAAATGCCTTCTCTGTAATATTATAGTATTAGGCCAATTAAAACCAAATAAAAAATTTTCTGGATGATTAAAAATCGTATATTTAATGCAAATAAATTCATATTGGTTACATTCATTTAGTAAAAAAAACCGGTAAAAAAACACCCAATAATGGTATTCAAACAACTTTAAAACTAACAGTTAATCAGAAAGATACCTTCAACTAGCAATTCCTTTGAATTTGTACACGTTCTGATGGGGCGCAAATGAGAGCGGACCATAGAGTTACGTATATAACTCTATGGAGCGGACGGTTCGTGGTGAAATATCTCAGCATGTTTGCGCATTTCATCTTTTCCACGAACCGTCCTCTCTGTTTGTAAGTCAGTATAGAGACAAAAGTGCTTCATGAATATGGAAGAATTGATGCTGAGTGAGAACAAATGTATCATGGAATACTCTAATCACATTGGTTATATTCATCATCCCCCCAAAACTGTTTGAAAACTCGAATTGGAACATCCATGTCTGTAAATCACAATTTCCCAAAAGAGTTTCTTCCGCTTCCATTCAATTTGTACACTGTCGGGTTGCGCGCAAGGAGACCGGACGGTTCGTGGTGAAATAGCGAAGCGCGATCGCACATTTCATCTTTTCCACGAACCGTCCTCTCTGTTTATAAGTCATTAGAAACAAAACTATTCCATGGAAATGGAAGAATCGATGCTGAGTGAGAACAAATATGACATGGAATACTCTAATCACATTGGTTATATTTATCATCCCCAAAAACTTTTAGAAAACTCGAATTAGAACATCGATGTCTGTAAATCACGATTTCCCAAAGGAGTTTCTTCCGCTTTCATTCAATTTGTACACTGTCGGGTTGCGCGCAAGGAGACCGGACGGTTCGTGGTGAAATAGCGAAGCGCGTTCGCGCATTTCATCTTTTCCACGAACCGTCCTCTCTGTTTACAAACCAATTGTAGCTAAAATACCCCATCCCCAAAAATGCGATACATACTGTATAAAACTTTAAAACTTATGCTTTCAGGCATTCCCATTTATTTTCAATATCATCTACTTTAAGATGCAGAAATCTCCGTTTCAAAAAGTCCTTTCCTTTAAAACGCGTTTTCTGCAAAACTGAGTTTCGCCTCGAAACGCGCAGAGAGGACGGTTCGTGATGCGGGCGACGTTTTGATACAAGGAGAACAAAATGAGACTATATTTAAAGGGGAAGTTCACCCCGAAGATTACTTGAGTTTAAGAAATGCAGAAAAAATAAAGAAAAATATTGGCGAAATTTTGGACAAAATCCGTTAAAGAATAACGGAGTTATGGACTTTTGAAGTTTTGATTTTGTGACGTCACATGCGAGCAGCTCCTCCATTATGTAATGTGATATATATTCCATAAAATACAGTTTTCTCAGAAAATTTAGAATATTTTCGTCTGTGCATTTGATATATTGTCAGAAATGTTATTCAATACTATATTCTGAAAAGGAACAATATTAATTTATCGTGGAACGTAAAAAAAATGTGAATATATGGAATATTTATTACATGACCAATGGGCAGCTGCTCGCATGTGACGTCACGAATCAAAAACTTTAAATACTCATAACTCTTTTATTATTTGACCGATTTTCATCAAACCTTCGCCAATATTTTTCTTTATTTTTTCTGCATTTTTTAAACTCAAGTAATCTTCAGGGTGAACTTTCCCTTTAACATATTTCTTTCCAATTTTCTTTTTGCTACCAATACTGTACATGAGCTTTAATGAGTACGCTTCATCCATTAGTTAACAAAATGCATGAGCTAAAAACAGGTGATCGCTTATTTGAAATATCCTTTGATGTATGGCATGTACTACATTTTGATTATGTTTTCCCTGTATCTTATATGATTGTGTTATGCTTATAATCATAAGTAGGAATGCTTGATCACTGCCATTATGCTAGGACCCTTCCACCCCGACGGCTCCCCGCACAGCAATCTTGGGGCTTCGCATAGAGACAGCGTGTGTGCACTGTGTGTAGCTACTCATCATTGGTTTTACACGTGTGTGTACAGTGTATAGCACATGCTGCCTTTGTTGGGATTTTACGTGTCCCGGCACATAAATAAGTTTTTGCCTCTTATTTGTTTAATATTAAACTGTAGGAGGCGAAATCTTCACAGTGTCTTAGTATTACTAGTATCTTGCTATTATCAACAAAAATTGAAGAAATTTGACGAACAATTTTTGAGGACTTACCAAAACTTTACATGACCTTTAAGTACTCTTAAGGACTTTAATAAGATAATGCCAATTTTGATATATTATTAGTTACCCCCTGCTTGTTCACGAAATACGGGTAAATATCTACGGTCTGGTGCCATATTCCATGAGGCCTCCGGCCTCATGGAATATGGCACCAGACCGTAGATATTTTCGTATTTCGTGAGAACAAGCAGGGGGTAACGATTTTATCTTTTTAAGTGTAGGTCAACATGAAAACTGTAGTGTAATCTTATTGATAAAGTTACGATGAAAACATAATTCATATTTCAGAAACTTTGGTCTACTCACAACTTTTGCTTTCTTGTCTTTCTTAATTGTCAACAAGATCAAGCGCATATATATGCGCGCAGCTGTGATGATAACGTCATCACGGAATAGGGAAATATTCAGTGGATGATTTGTATTTGTGACCGAGTACACAGGTAATACGGGATTTTATCAAAGACATGATTGACCAATGAGATTACACAATTCATGATCACTAAAAGATAAATATATATATACGATTGAGAAATGAAATCTGTTCTGTGCACTGGCGTACGCGTATGCGCGCGCACCTTTGTTGAATTAAATTAATAAGTAATCAACTTGTGTTTGGTTACGTTATGGTATTTTGTTGTAGAGATATAGGAATTCTTGGCTTTTTACAAAATGGCGCCTAGATGACTTCACGATGCAATGGCTTATTGAAAAACATTAGGTGCAAAGGAAGATTGGCTAGGGCTAAGTAACCATATCTATCACTGCGCCAAATTTAAGAACATTTCAACAAGCTGTTTTTGAGATATTACGAGGACAAAAAAGTTGGTAGAAATATAAATACACAAAATGCCGAGATTTTTACAAAATGAAGCTTTGATTACGTCACGATGCAATGACTGGGTTGAAAAAGTCGGGTCCGCTCCCTATTGATAAGGACCGCTATTCATAGAAAACCGCTATTCATTTAACACGCTTTATGAATAGCGGTCCTTATGAATAGTTATGAATAGTGGTCCTTATGAATGGAGGTCCTTATGAATAGCGAGGTAATTTGTCTATGGTTTGCTCGCTATTTAGAAGGAGCGCTATTCATACAAAACCGCTATTCATTTAGTCACGCGTTATGGATAGCGGTCCTTATGAATAAGTGTTCCTTATGAATAGCGGTCCTTATGGATCGTGCAGTGTGCGCCGGGCTTTAAGACCCCGTTCTCACTCACTTTTGAAAGTGGTCTTAGTTAGACCGCTCCAGAGGAACGGGTCTTGAGGAACGGTTTGCTAGCGTTCACACTCCGAGCAGTTTTTCTCGCTCAAACCGCTCCACGATTCAAAGTGGCCTTGTTGCTATGGCAGCTCAGTTCAGCGGGTCAAATTTTTCGCGCGAAATACAAACTGATGTACCGTAGCGTGCCTGCCGGCTGCCCGATCGATTGCTTTTGCTTTGTTTTGTGCGCGGAACGTCACTGGCTCACTTCCGGTTGAAGTACGCTTTCGTTCACATTGCACGTTTAGAGCGGTCCATACCGCTCTTGATAAGACCCGTTCCTCAAGACCACCTCCCCGAGGTGGTCTTCTGGAGCGGTCCAGAAGACCACTTCCTGGACCACTTTGACCGTTCACACTCACCTAAGAACCGTTCCTGAGGAACGGGTCTTAGATAGACCGCTCCAAAAGTCCACTTTCAAAGTGAGTGAGAACGGGGTCTAAGACCATCCATGTCAGCCTGAACGAAGCTACCGGGTTTGGCCCCAGAGCCCCTCCCTAAAGGGTAACAAATCGGGTCGATTTTAACCCATCTAACACATGCGCCAAATTTTATCAGAAGGAAGTTGCATGAGTATACATTACCAAAACACAAAAAACTGACAAAATTTTCCGTCAGGATGGGTTGTCAGTCGGCCCCTAAAAACTGGGGTAACCTTTTTCCCCTGAAGGCCCATGGACCAAACTTTGTCACAGCCATTGACCATCTGACAAGGCATAATAGAGGAGCTTGCTTGGTATCTGTGCACTTAACACATGAATAGTACATTCCTGAAAAGCTCTTATGCCTTGTCAAACAGGTGAAGATGGACAATGGGTGTGTTTACATAATCCTGACAATATTTTTTGGCTACTTTTGAGAAAGCAATACATTTTTCACAATTCAATAACTTATTAACCAAAGAACCAATTAACACCAAATTGCGCCTCAAGAAGATTATTATACTCAAAATTATGTTATGAAAATTTAAAGTAAATTGAATAAAACACTTATGAATTATCATAGTCAGAAGGTAAGAAAATGGTTTTTCTTCCCATACAGAGCATTTTGGGGGGCAAAGCATTGTCAAAGGGCACTTTGGGGTTTTCATTTCAGGGGATCTGACACCCCCTTCCCGATGGACAATTTTGTCAGTTTTTATATTTTTGGAATGTACATCCATAGCTCTTCCTTCTGACAAAATTTGGTCTCTGGGCTTTAAGGGGAAAATTTACCCCAATTTTTAGGGGCCGTCTAACACCCCATCCCGACAGAAATTTTTGTCAGTTTTTTGTGTTTTGTAATGTCCAGTCATACTACTTCCTACTGACAAAGTTTGGTGCATGGGTGAGATGGGGTGAAATCGACCCGACTTTGGGGTCTCTTTTGGGGGCTCTTGGGGCTAAACCAGGCGGCTACGGTAAGGCTGACAACCTTTTTGTCAATGACTTAGATGGTCTAAGTAACTTTACGGGGTCAAATCTTATGGGTAAAATGGGGTGACTATTTCGGGACAGGCTCCTGGCCTAACAACACACGTGTTATTTGTTCGCACATGTACTGCTCCATGTACTATTTGTAGCTACATGGTTACATAATAGTTTAGTGCGTGTGTAACTCTATGGTTTCACGGCGCGGGGGGGGGGGGGGGGAGATGGGATGTTGGGTGGGGTGGGTGGGGACATGTCTCATTGAAGCTGAAGCTTCTAAATAGCGCCATCTTTCAACAAGATTTGATAAGTGTCTGTACCTCTCATTTTCCCATCATGCTCCATTCTAGTTTGTCAAAGCTTAGAATACAACTGGGCACAATTTTCCACAATGCAAAGTCAAAAATAATAGTTTTAAATATAAAATCTGCCAATTATCCAAACAAGCTATTTGTCAAAATTCAGAATAAAATGCAATTAATTTTCAAATTATAATCTTAATCTAGCAATCACTGTAAGATGGCGCTGTTCAAGTTCTACCAGTTCAATGCCAATTTAACTATTGCATTTGGATTAGCTATTTTGTTTATTGGTCTTTTTTCTCTTTTTTTTTTCTTTCCTTTATTAAAAAAAAAGAATTGAGAAAACAACAAGCAATATACACTACGGCACTATACACAAGAAAACAATTCAGAATATTAGGTTGCAATAAATGTTTCAAAGTGCTAAACCTGAAATACAAACTTACGAAGATAATTGCCAAGCTTATTTTTTTAAATTATTATTATTAGTTGTTTTTTTTTTTTTAAGCAATATAAACGTTCGCTCTTCAGCTTTATCGTAGGCATGAAAGTAGAGACTGAAAGGAGGGAATTTACATTCAACTCGCAACAGTGTATAAAGAACCTGGAGCTGCAGCAGATCAGAGGAGAAAAGGCACGAAAAACATTGCTGAGAGTGATCCATCCGGGCTGCGGTAAGAAGTAGGATGGGGGGGGGGGGGGGGTGCATTTCCGGACACTTAACAAAAATTAGCCTGTCAATTTTGCCGTCAGATTTTACGAAAAACATGCATCAAGTAACATTAAAACCAGTGAATATTTACAATTCACACGATTTTCAATCTATCCTGTGAAAGATTTGTGACAATTTGCATGAAAAGTTGTTTGATTTACTGTTTAAAAATGACCTGTCTGGATTAACAACCTGTCCGGAATTACAACGTCTGGCATGGGTATACCGGTACTTGATCCACGCCACCAATGCACACACTGGCGTACATGGTGGAGCTGGCATGGGGGCTTGGGGGGGGGGGGAGGGCTGTAGTCCCTGAAAGATCCATGCCAAATGAGAAAAAAAAAGAGGAAGGAAAAAAAATCAAATTACTTTAATACCATACCTCAGATTTATATGACAACATAACAGTTTCATTATTTATACACAAAGGTCGATTTTTTTTTGATTTTTTTTTTGTTGTTTGTTTGTTGATTCGCTAGCTTGCAAGTACAATTTGCTTCATAATAATATGCTCAGCCCCCTCAACATTTTTGGCTCATTACGCCCCTGAATGCACACTTTAAAAACTGTGAACGATGGGAATTGAGGAAAAAGAAACTTCATCAGGTCATGACATTGACATTGTCGGTTGTGTTGCTGAGATGCTACTTGACTCAACCATGAATATTGGACAGAGTTGCTTTAGCGCCCACTTTGATCCCAAAACAGGGATGAGATTTCGTCAATTGATGCTTGCATATGCCCTGCATATAATGGTATATACCGTGCGTATGCTATGCGCATATGCACACGGTGTCGTATGTACATGTATATAGCCTTAATCCTACCAAGGATCAGCAGTTTTGACCAAAAACAGCGATAAACACTGTAAAGCGGTGTTTTCAGACATCGGAAGTGCAGTATTCTGGAGTTATTATATACTGGAATCTACACCTTAAAAGACTTCACTCTGCAGCGTATGAGGTAGGTTACTGTTGGAATATTTTGACATTGTGTCGAATGATCAGTTTTAGTGATTCCATTTTACCTCGGCAGATACAGTAGGTCCGCGGGCAGAGTACCGTACCGCCTTGCTACTGCCTGGTAGGCCTAGTGTGAAGCGCTTGCCTAGCTTGGTAGCGCACAAGCCACAGCCGAAGCAACAATGATACATGTACATGCATACATGAAAGTGGGCGGGTAGGTATGGTACATTGGTAGGCTAGCTAGCCTACATGTACATGTATATGCCATGGCTATGTCACTGTTGTTGTTGTTTAATATTGTCACTGCTCATTCATATGATAAGAATATTTACACCTTTTACTGTTATTGCCAATTGGAAAACCTGGAGAATAGGGGACCTGGGTACATGGGTGGGGGGTGTTTCCCTGGTGGGGCCACTCAGATATTATTGCCTATTGGTGTACACATGCGCGTCAAAAAAAACGCGTAAAAAGGGGTCTTTTTTTCATCCAGGTTGCGTAACGCGCGTTACGTGTTAAGGGGTCCGAAAACGCCGATTTTCAACAAAAAGGGGGTACTGAACGGAATGCGGCCAAACGCGTTTAGGGGGTCATTTTCATTCCGGCGGCAGTGGTTCGAACAAACCATTTTTAGTCCGATGCAGTTAAGTGTGTAATAATTGTTTTAAAAAAATAATATATAATTATAAAGGTTTTATTGCCAGTAGTCATAGTTTTATTGCCAGGAGTATATTGAAATAGCCCTCCATTAACATGATGTAAAGAAGCCTAGTGATTGTTTTGCACAAACTTAACATGAGTTTTATTGCTAGTTTCTTTCAAGAAACAGAACTTCATCTGCTTCAGCAAAGTTTGAAAATGATATTGCCCCCCCCCCCCAAAAAAAAAAAATCAGCCTTAACATCTAATTACTGGAATATATATTCTCTTTGTTATCAGGTTAATGTTTATCGTGTTAATGTCATTTGTCTCCCTGAAATTCAGGATTTGAGTGACCCGTTCGTTTTGGGGCACCCTTATTGTTCTGAAGCAGCTGCCAAATTTTTACCTCTTGTTAAGGCGTTGTTAAATGGCTTTATGTGTGTGATTATTGTGCTGGATTTCTTGCCGATACAGTTTATTTCTCTGGAAGTAAATTACAAAAGTTGTTCTTTTTTCAAAAGTAAGCAAATGATGATCGTGTATTAAACCTAACAGAGTACACAGTTTGAAACCTGTCCTACATAATTGAAGTAAATAATAACATTTGTAATTTAACCAACAGCAGTTCCTATATGTGCAGTTTATTTTGTTTGCCTTGTGTGAAGAATTTATCCACCAAAGGTGAAGAATATGTCAGTTTGCAAAAGGTGATCTTGAATTCAAGTGGTGTATTTTTTATGTTGGTTAAGTTAATCTTGTTTAGGGAGTAATATTTAAGACAAACTTGTTTAGGGGGTAATATTTCAATCAAACCTGTTTAGAAGGGTAATTTTTATGAAAAAACATGCGAAATCCTCGTTAACCCTTTCAGGACGGGAATTATTTTAGGGCTAAATTGATCACATTTTGTTCTTTAAATTGGCAACAATAATATTTCTCTTTTAATGCTACATGGTTTTAATAAAATGCAATGTCTTTGAAAACAACATACATGGTTAGGAACTTTGTGGAAAGTTTTAAAAATTGCCAATTTTGATAAAAAACAATGATTTTAAACCTCTCAATGTATTGCCAATTTAAGGATATTAAAGCTTATTCTCCTTAAAATTCCTGGAATTAAACACAATATGGTCATGCAACAAAAATGGACACAGTATGTGCAGAAATTTTTACTCTTTCTACTCATGCATCTGTGATATTTTTCAAGGCTCTGAATCAAAAGTTATTGAACTAAACCACAAAATGTGGTCAATTGTCTCGAAAGGGTTAAGGGGTAATTTTTACGATAAAAAGCACGCGAAATCCTTGTTAAGGAGTGTCTTTTCACCAAAGTATGAAACTTGTTTAGGGGGCATTTTTTAAATCCATGGACACGCATGTGTACACCAATATACCTGAGTGGCCCCCCCCGGGGGTGTTTCATAAAGCTGTTCGTAAAGTTACGCATGACTTTACGAACGACTTAAATATGACAAGCCAAATGGGATGCTCAATCATTTTTAACTGCATCAACTAAAGTTGAACTGTGCCGATGTAGATTAGCATTCTTATTATAACAAACATTCTTAATGCAAAGTATATTTTTTGCCATAATTTAACTGAGGTTATTGGAAATACAGTCACACTGTTAAAACTTCAGGAAAAACTTTGGGCATATCCTATCTGGCACTTCATATTCAAGTCGTTCATAAAGTCATGCCTAACTTTACGAACAGCTTTATGAAACACCCCCCAGGACAATTATATAATATTGACTGGCCTTGAGGGGGATATCGAATATGTTGCCCGCAACAGAATCATATTGCTCCGAGTCGAAGACGAGGGCAATATGGTTCTTTTAAGGGCAACATTTTTGATATTCCCCGAAAGTAGAGCCAGTCAATATTATTATTACCTATGCATATGCCTACTATTTTGTAGCAATGACAGACACGTCTGTTTGCCTGTCAGACCCTCTGATTTCAGGTTATTCATTCAGGTATGTATGGTGGTGTATCCAGTGTCCGAACACTTTTCAGAAAATCAATGATAGCAAATAAAATATCAAACGAATATCTGTCAAACTTACATAATGAATGCTCAAAGTCCTACAGAAAAAGAAGTTGATGGAATTTGAAAAGGACAACGTAGATTTAATACGATATTCCCTTCCGAGTGAACCCCTTCCCAACGACGCGCCGTTTTGGTCCCTTGAAAAAGGTACTGTATTTCCGAACGTGTGAAACCTATGGGAAAAAGACACAACCTTTGTTTCAATAGTGTGGTTTTCATACGCGTAGTCCCACGCGTATAGGCACTTAACTGTACACGTTCGGTAATACAATCTGTTCGGAAATACAATCCTTGACTATACAAGTAATAATGGCAAGGCATAAATTAATCGACGGCCATCGACGGCCAGGCCGTCGATGCCCCTATAACTGGCCGAGATGCCCTCCAAAAAAATGATCAATTCACGGCCAAAGAGGCCGTGCCCCTTTTTTTCAAACTGGCCGTCGTGCCCTTTTCCGTGATTGATAATATGCTCTACATATAAAGTATAAATATGTCAGATTTGTTTCATCTCGAAGTCTATAAAATCCGCGCAAACATGCGTTCTCTACATCGACTCACACCACTGATATTTCAGCTTGGCGCAAGCTGTAGAAGCGAGCACGAGAGCTAGCTACAATGTAGCACGAGAGAGGTACCTATAGATGTAGCTATTGTTGTGTGTGTGTATGTACATGTACATGTACATGTGTCAGATGTGTTTACAACGAGAAAGGGCGCACTGGTATGTTTACACCCCCGTTTTTTTTCTTCTTTTTTTTTTTTTTTTTTTTTTTGGTTGTTGTTGTTGACAATACGCGATATCGTGCATACTAGGGCTGCTCGAAATGGCGTACTGGGTTATTCGATTATCGTCAGCTGTCAATATCGCCTATATAACGTCACCACCCAAAACAGTACATTTCCAGTCACCTAAAATATAGCATAACTAGAAACGGTTACCCACCCAGTCACAGACCATCACGATTCAAAAATAAATATCACATTGTATTAAACTGATTTTGAAAATTCTGATTAATAGGAAAATAGAATTATATTTTTTCGAACGACAACGAGATTTTTTTCATCGCTCGAAAAATGTGGTGGGGCGCAGCGCAAGGAAGATTCAAACTTCGCGGTACAGACTCATGAATAATAAATACCTTCGTCACCTAGATACTCAGGGCTGCTTGTTGAATATTCATGACTTTCGCCCTCTGCTGTCAAAAACATTATAATTTCTCATATTGGCTTTCCGTTCCGGAGTACGTCTTTATGTCGAAACTCCTTGAAAGTCATTATTTCTGGGAGTTGTTTTGGGTAACAATAGTATGATTTTCAAAAGCAAATAATTGCTTTACGGTAATTCTTTTTTTTTTAGGGGTATTTTTGTTGTTTTAAAGCTTAGTTTGATCCAATCTCGTTCAGTATTTGTACCTGTACCTGCACGAAGCACAACCTGTATTCGCCCCCTAGTTGTGCTAGTGGACTACATCGTGACTTTGCTTGCGTCTTTTTCTTTGTCAAAATATTTCACTGATCCTCCACGATATCTTTCATGTTTTTTTAATGACATTTTATTCCCCTAATCATTCTAAAACCCGTTAGTTTATAGTTGTTGTTTTTTTCTTTCTATCAAATCATAACAAAACCGGATGCATTATACATTGATATTTTGACTGAACTTAAACATTAATTACGGTAAAACAAAAATACAACAACAAAAACAAAAAAACAAAAACAAAAACAAAAAAAATCAGAAAGTACATTTTCATAAACTGTTTAGAAAATAATTATTTTTTCATATAATTCATCAAAGAATACTCTGTAGAACTTCCGAGAGAAAAATTTTGTCTGTTCTCCCATTCCTCCCCGAGATAAAAAAAAAGAAAGAAAAAGAGTAAAACTAAAGTCACACAAACATATGTACCCCGTTATCAGAGAGAGAGAGGGGGTGGTAGGGGGAACAGTGCCCCCCCCCCCCCCCCCACTTTTCCAAATACCCCCAAAGTGCCCCGGGCCCTATTTATTTCTGAAAAATATGCCCCCTTTATCTTTAATAAGTGCCCTTTTTTACTAAAATTTTCCTTGTCCTTTCTAATAAGTGCCCTTCCCCCCTTTTTTTTCCTTCTGATAAGTGCCCCTTTTCAGATCTGATAAATGCCTAATTATCTAAGTGCCCTTTTCCCTTTGATAAGTACCACTTTTCAAAGCTGATAATTTCCTCCTTTTCTCTCTAATATGTGCCCTTTCTCCCTTGATTAAGTGCATTTTTACTTCTGATACAGTATGTGCCCATTTTCTGATAAACGACAGTAAGCACTTTCCAGAGCCACAATAAAAATTAGTTAGATGATGCATGTAGGGTAATACCAATATCACAAAATGGTCCCTTTTTCAGATTTATGTTCACCCTTTGGAGGTGCCCCTTGTTTACCCCCCAGAAAGTGCCCTTTTTTGCTGGTGCCCCCCCCCCCCTTTAAAAGACGCTCTGCCGCCCCTGCCCATTATACATACTCCCACACACCCTCATCCACATACCCATGCACACAAAAATACGCATACGATATATATACACACACACACACACATATAAATGATATGAATAGATGCTCATAGAACATAAAATATTGATTTAAAAATCAGAGCAAATAAACAAGGATAAAAGTTAAGGCTGAATTGTAAGTTAAAATGTGAGAATGATCTGTATGTGATATTGAAGCTGCACTTGGGGTGTTGTGGTACTGTGCTAGTTCTGCAGGTCAACTGTTACAGTACATCCTCATCATTCTGTTCAATGAATTGCATTTAGATTATAAAATTATTCTGTTTAGTGCACCTACATGTATGAGGGTCATATTAAAAAAAAACAGTCACAATAATAATTACTTAGTAATTGAAAGTCAAGTGGCAATTCTACTAGTACATGTAATACTAGACTTGTGTAATGGGACATTGAACACGCACATTTTAATATAATTACACACATCTAAAAAAAAAATGTGCAGAAAAAATTTTGGCCTTCGATGCCCTTTTTATAAAATGATTTTGGCCTTGGTGCCCTTTGTAGTGGCCTTGGTGCCCTTAAAATTATGAAGTATTTAAGGCCACAGTGGCCTTGCCCTTAAAATGACGAAATTTAAGGCCTGTAATGGCCAAGCAATTTGTAACGTAAATTGAACGTAAATTGAATTTATGGGAATAATACTTTCAAAGAGCCTCAAAGAGAAGGGTGAGTGATGGGAAAGGTGAAAAAGATAATATGTGAGCTTTCTTTTCCTTTTATGTCAGTTTAACCCTTTCAGGACAGGAATTATTCCAGGGTTAAATTGATCACATTTTGTTCTTCAAATTGGCAACAATAATATTTTTCTTTTAGTTCTACATGGTTCTAATAAGGTGTAATATCTTTGAAAACAATATACAATGTATATGGTTAAGAATTTTGTTGAAAAGTTGAAAAAAATGCCAATTTTGATGAAAAATAATGATTTTGAACCTCTCATTGTGTTGCCAATTTAAGGAATTTAAAGCTTATTCTTGTTTTTAAAATTCCTGGCATCAAACGCAATATGGTTAGGCAACAAAAATGGACATAGTGTGTGCAGAAATTTTGCTCATTCTACTCATGCATCTGGTATATTTTTTAAGGCTCTGAATCAAAAGTTATCTATCCAAACCACAAAATGTGGTCAATTGTCTCGAAAGGGTTAAAAGAACATCATCCTTTCCAAATTGCTTTGAGACATTTTTTTTTTGCAATGTAATAATCCCATGAGCAGAACTCAACTTCATCTTTAAAGGGTAATCCAGCCTTGGTAAAAAGATGATTTGTGTGAAAGCAGAAAAATAAGAAAAACAGGATGGTGAAAGTTTGATAAAGATCGGACAAGGAATAAAACAGTTATGGATGTATGAAAAATGAGATCACTACATCTATGCGAATCTCAAATTGGCCATTTGGTGATTCGATTGTGACATACTGGAGGACAACTCTCCTGTTTAAGTCATACACAAAAGTATCAATAATTCACGTTTTTCTCCGAAACGCCTTTACCCTCGGGGCAGTACTCAAAATATTGTAGATGGTTCGTTATAGGTCCTCATTAAGGAAAAAGATACTACTGATTAAGACATTTTGAAAAAAAATTACATTCTAGTTATTTTGTGTTTTAGAGTAAATGGGGGAGTTGTCTGCAAACATGTACATCATAGTGACATTACCTATTCAGCCAATTTGAAATTCCCATGTGCATGTAGTGATTACAACTTACAAAAATTCATGACTTTCTTAATATTGTTTGTCTGATTTTGTTCAAACTTTCACCAATCTGCTACTCTGAATTTTCCTCTTTCTTTCAGAGCAACTTGCCATTAAGTTGTATAATTTCCCTTTTAAAGTGATAAGGTTACATTTTTTTGTAGTACAAAATTTGTAAGAAATTATCTAATGGGACAGGCTTTGATGGCCATGTCATATTCATTTCAATGAAACTGTCCTGTCCAGCGTTGCCAGATTCAAAATGTTAAGTTATCGAGACTGAAAAATTGAAAATTATCCTTTTTTAGAGAAAATTATTGTACTATGTATATAGCTGACTCTGTATCTCAAGGGAAAATGAGGAAGTACCAACTGTAGACCTATATATCCATATGAAAAAAAATGTCCGAGCTGAAGGCAAGATACGGTCCTGCAAAATTCACGATCAGCAAACTACATTGTATATTAGTACCATGCGATATTAAAGCTCTGCACTCGAGTCGTACTCGACATATGGTGTGAAAGCATAACTCCGTGGGTGAAAATTACAAGAGAGGCAAAAATGTACGCTTCCTACATGTATATATGTTTGGAAATTTTTTTGTTGTTGAGACAATGGGTACCAAAAAGGGTCAAAATAGGGCCTACTAGTACACCTATCTTCTTAAATTGCAAAAATGTAAAATTATCATACATTTGATCTCTTTTGGAATTACTGATCGTACATCGTACAGAGGACCAAATTATTGACAAGATACGATAATTATCGTACACTTGGCAACGCTGGTCCTGTCTGAGCATCAGGACAAGTGCACCCTTAACAGTTGTCATGATCGGGTCCAGTTCACATACCAAAATGACTCGGAATTTAGTCCTCCTAAACCACCTCCCTGGGATGCCATACATGTAAGGCCGTACATGTATCTGGATGAACAAATATGTCATTGCATACATGTACTTTCAACTTGCTAATTGCTTTGGTCCTCCCATATCATCCCCTATGATTTCTTCATTCAATTTGGACCGAGGGTGAAAAATATTCTGCCGAGAGCCCCGATCCCTCGTATATTTTAACCTCTCCAAACTTTTGATCTACAGGTGTAAGGCTCTGAGCTTCCCAAGTTATGCACCTACAGGATGTATAACAAAACATCTTCTGTAAATTACATGTAGGCCTACTTGTATAGATCTGTAAAATCAGATGTCATGTTTAAAAAAGATCCTTCTTTAAAACGTAATTTCAATTAGTTACCCTATTAGATACTACATGTACATATTTATATTGAAACTGAAAATATGATTTTATCAAGTGACAGGAAGAAGGCAAGTGGATATGATAATCTTCCAGTGAAGCTTTTGATAGATAATGCCCGCAACTTGCATGTAGATGTATCACGCCCACTTTCATACATAATTTGTCATTGCAATCAGGGAACTTTCCAAATTGTAAGAAATTATAAAAATAGCCAAAGTGTTTGTAAGTTCTGTGTACAAAAATGGTGATAAAACAGAACCAGGTAATTACAGACCAATTTCAGTTTTAACAGTACAATTTTTGAAAACTTAGTGAATAACAGGTCAAATTTTTAGAAAAGCACAGTATATTTTATAAACACCAATATGGATTTAGAGGAAAGCACAGCACTAAATTATCTGTTATAAATCTAGTAAATCAACTGATTCAATATCAAGATGAAAGAACATGTAGAATAACTATAGGAGTTTTCATTGATTTTGCCAAAGCGTTTGATACAATAAACCATGATATACTTTTGCATAAGTTACAAAACTACAGTATTAGAGGGCTGCCTTTAAAATGGTTTCGTAACTACTATCTAAGTAATCGATCCCAATTTGTTCATCATAATGGTGCTACATCAAAGAAGTCATCAATAGTGTGTGGAGTTCCACAGGGATCTGTATTAGGCCCTACTCTTTTTCTGATGTACTTAAATGACTTGCCTAAATCGTCAGATTACTTTAATTTCAGATTGTTTGCAGACGATTCAAATATATTTCATTCTTGTCCACCAGGAAATTCTCATATTGATTTTAGAAGTAACTGAGAATCTAGCATACATGTACATTAGTCAATGGTGTAATGCCAATAAAATTACTTTTAACATTAAAAAACTAACTTTATGATTATCTTACATAACTCAAATAATTTTGATGAGTTTACATTATAACTTTGAAAATGAAATTACCAAGAATTTTTTTTCCACTTTTGTTCATATTCACCCCGCTTTAAGGTACTTGATAAATGAATATACATGTATGTCAATAACAAAGTGACCTGTAGTGTCCGTAACAGGCTAAAGTCAATTGTAAAGTACTTAATCTTGACATCATATAGCGCAGGATATGCACTAAATTAGAATGAGTGTCTGTTTTTTATATGGACGTAGTGTAAAAGTATGTTTTGGGTACAAAAGTTTAGTAGTATTAACTAATTCTATCAACTTTTAACAATTTGAAGACGCATTTTACTGGGGTTTTTTCAGCTTTTGTACCTCAGACTGAAAAATTGCAATGAACAGATTTGAAAAGATACTCTCTATTGGATTTAAAATTGTAATTAGGCATCAAGATATGCAGCAACAACAATAATGACAGGAAAAAAGCAAATGGATAACTTATATATTGCACCAATGAATAACATGTATACTATGTAGTGTCCGTAACACCCTACTGGAAATTGTACATAAGTTATTTTGGACAACTTATGATAGTGAACAAGCCTTCCTAGCAAGTTCATTTGTTTTTATATGTATACAGATGGGACTCAAGTTTGGAATTTGTCTCATTTACCAGTGTTTGGTTGGCTTTTTAAAAAGTTTCAGGTTTTGAAATAACTGGCATTTATGAGATTTGACCTTTCGTTGCCACTGATGTGTATACCGCATCTATTTTATGGACTGAAGTGAGTGCGAATTGTTTTATTTTTCACAAATTGCCATTAAATTCCAAAAAGAAGTGCAAAATATTTTAGTATTAAGATAAATAATGCTGGAAAATTCCATTTTTGTAGCTTTGCGTAGTGTCTGTAACTCCTACCTCACCCCGTTGTGTTGCTGTTCATAAAATGATAACCAAGATAGTTTCCTTCAGGATATTGCAGGGTGTTAACCCAAGGGTATTCATGAACAATTTGGGGTTGATGAAACAACTCCATTGCATACTTCATTTTTGGACCCAAGTGCAAATGGTTTTGCACCCTGATTGTGGCTATACCGCAAGCCAAGACGTAAGTCTGTCCATGTTGAAGGGTCATTCAAATTGAAAGATCATATATTAAAAGAAGTGTACACTGTATGTTGCCCCGTTCGTTGGTATTCATTTTGACAGGCATCTTACTTGGGTTGATCATGTCAACTCTGTTTGTAATATACTCCGCAGGAAAGTAGAAATTCTATATCAAGTGAGACATTTTGTTCCAAAGAGGGTACTTTTATTAACTACATGTATATCATTCATTTATCCAAACACATATCATATGGTCTTGAGGTATGGGGATGCACATCAGCTGCAACTATAAATAATGCTTGTGTTATACAAAAGATGGCAATAAGGGCAATTACATGTACTTTTAGCAAATATAGATCACCTTCCGTGCCCTTATTTCATTCATTACGTATATTGGACATTTTCAAATTGTACAAATTTTTAGTGTCAACATTTATGTATAAGTTGATAAACCAACAACTGCCTGACATTCAATACATGTATATGATTATTGTAAGTTTTTTGATAACCAATATGGTACAAGGCAGAAAGGTGCTAAGATGCTACTCTTGCCTAAAGTGAGAACAGAGCATGGAAAAAATTTGATATCATTTGCAGAATCAGAAGTACGGAATAGTCTGCCAAAAGATATCAGAAGAAAATGCTCTTTCCATTCATTCTGTACAGCTACAAAAGATCATTTATTACAAGAGTATATTCAGCACCCATTGTAAATACCATCTTACCTGTCTAGTGTAGATATTAACTACTCTGTTTTATGTCATAAAATATTTTTACAAGTAATGTAATCCATTTATAATGTAAGTGTATTATTCATATTTGTCTCAAGGGCGCCATGCCCTACTAACACTATTGCTACATGTATCTAGTGATGTCCTATTACCAAAGATTTGTTTTCAAATGTATACTGTATTGTGATCAATTTTTGGTAATAAAGTTCTTTCATTCATTCTTTCATTCATATATACTGTTACAACAGGTGCATGTATACACATTTACGTATATACATGTACATGTATGTAGCAGTTGATATACTGTACATCAGGGATGCATTCAGGATTTGGGAAAATTAAGGGGGGAGCATATTTTCGAAAAATACATGTAACAAGCCCCCCCCCCCAAAAAAAAAACAAAACAAAACAAAACAAAACAAAAACAAAACAAAACAAAACAAAACAAAACAAACAAAACACCAAAACAAAAAATTTACAGGTATTCACATTTTTTGGTGCTACATGTACATGTACATTGTACTTCGCTCATAGAAATATTGGATGAAAATTTGAAATAGGGGTGGCACATACATGTACATTTGGGATTTGTGTACCAACTGGGTTTAGATAAGGGGGCATGTCTGGTTGTGCTCCATCCCCCAAAATAACCCATATGTGTACATGACCATGTTCATGGACATTACCCAACGACTTCATACAATGTACATAACATTGTATGTAGCCCCATTTCTGCTGAGATATATATTCAAATTTTCTGATATGAAGAGACTCTGTGCCGTTTAGAGTGCACACAAATGCAGTCTTCATATTATAATTGGGTCTAGAATATATTGAATGGACGGAGTATTTAGTGGATGGGAAGAAAGATTCTATTTTAAAGGTCATACTACATTTGAGCACAGTATATATTGATACTATACTTACTAGACCATAAGATTTTTGACTATTTTTCAAACTTCTTATTTTGACTAGTATACAGTCATGTTGAGAATTTTAGGAATGGCATTTTCTTGGAATGTATTGTACCAGCAAATACATGTAGATCAGCAATGCCACTGCGTGTTTATCATGAGCATTTACCGTCAAAAATTCCTCCATGGATTTCAGCATATTTTTACAATATAATTAGAGCGCAAGTTTTCAATCATTTTTTCTTCAATTACTGGTTCTTCACTTTGCTCTTTTTCTTATTTCTTTCAAACCAAATCATTTTACTTTCATTTAGAGTTAAGTGAAATATGAGTAAAATTTCAAGTCGGGAAGTTAAGCCCCCCCAAAAAAAATTGTTTTTGGTCACCATGAATTCTTGTAGTGAATGAAAGATGAAAAAAAGATAAACATAGATTCAAGAAAGTAAAATTATGTTATAATGTTGCTACATTTTTAAAGTCTTTTTCAGGATGTTTCAGTACTCAGTGAATAAAGAGATCTTCTAGACAGTTCACTCAATTACTACATGTATTGAATTGTTGATTCATTTTTTATTAATTATTCCTTGTAATTCATTCTCCAATTACTCCTCCATGTATTTTGGATAATGTTGATACAGATTGATACTGATACTAGCATCACATTGGAATCTCATCTCCTATTTACACTGGATCTTTAGCTGCAAATGTATGTGTACCTTCCATGCAAGATAATCCCATCGATTACTGCAAGTGTTCGCAAACATGCAAGTGCATCTTACGATTCAAGTCATGTATGCGTCCAGCTTTATGCACTGCTGAGGATACATTATGTACACACTCTTGTGGACACTCAATGCACGATGCACGGAGAAAAGGCTGAGCTCTCTTTGTGTAGTCTGCAGGCTCAGACTCTATTTTGTTACTTAAAGTGAATTCCTGAAAAGCCATGACTTAGCCCTAATTTTGTCAGTCTGTGGCTGAGTCATATAATCATCGGGAGGAACTGCATTACAGAGCCTTTGGAGTGCAGTTTACATAGTCCTATAGTTCAGATCCTTTGTTGTGCTTTACGACTGACAGGGTTTACATGTATGGTTGTAGACTAACCTTTGTTTTACATGTAGTAACTCTCTTCCATGTAGAGCTCATCCCTGGAGCAACACATCTTGGCTTGGCTCGTTACCCAGCCACATAATGAATCTCAGCCCTCCCTTTCATCATAATTTCATCCTTCATAAACCTGGTCTTCTCAGCGATAAAAGCTCTGTTCACATTTGTCATATTTTATGGGAAGCTAATTAATGTGGAGTGACACAATTTACTTATGTGCATGTATATTCCGCACAAAGGTGTGCCTTTATTTATTTTTGTGGACTCGCTACTTGTTTAACACGTAAAACTTACAGGTATGCGCATCATGCTGCGCAGACTATGACCTCGTTCTCATTACTGAGATAGCGCATGCTAGATCGCACCATCTCTACGATGAGAACACGGCAACGTCATTTAGTTGCAATCCACGGAGGTCCAAGGCGATCCAAAACGGGGGACCACTGGACAACCTCTAGGGGATGCTCCACAAGAGATAGCGTGATCTAGAGTACGCCAAGTCGCTTTCTCCTGTGCAGAGAGTGCCAGGATAGATCACGCTAACCTCTGCAGGTGTGAACCTGCGACGTGCCAGTGGACCTCTACTGAAAATGTGTGTTCTACCAAAATCTAATTGTATCCAACAGCTTAATACAAATATACTGTATAGAAAAAATATTAGGAAATATTTTAGTCTAAAATTTTGTGACAAACACTTTAATGATCAGGCTGAGTATACATGTACAAGGATGTATAGTATACTTTGAGTAGTTTTGGGCATGCTTTGGTCTGAATGTACTGTAATACAGTAGCTGTTTGCCCCATATTATCTCAGTCAAACAGGATTTATGATGATGATAAGCCGAGAATAACACCGTGAAATAATAGTACAAATACAAAGAACCCAAAGTCCAACTTATATCCATGACCAAAGGGTCATTATCCAAGGAAGTTGCCAGTTGTATTCTCTCATTATTATCACCTGAATTGGGTACCATTTTGGCTGTGACATACTGTATGTTGAATGAAAACCTTTGTTCATGGTTCCTCCATAAATAATCTGTGCTAAGCAGCTGATTTTTCAGATCATTCACATTTTTTTTTTTTTTTCAACAAGATTGCCAAAAAATAGTAAGAACTGTCTATGTGCTGAAACTACACTGTAATTAAGGATCTCTGTCGCATTCATGAGATTTCAGAAAGCCAGACTTTGGCCGATTTTTTAATGCATAATTTTACCAGTGTCAAAATATTTTCCTTTATACTGTTTTTAAAATACAATTAGTGAACAATACATTTAGTCGATATCATGTTTTAAACCATCATCTGAAGATCTGATTGTGAAGCTTGAGTTCTGGGAATTAAAAGGTAAAAAATAATTCATGAGCTTTCTTATTCTTTTTATGTTAGTTTGGAAGATTATCAGAGTAGATCCCCTGAAAAGGATTGCTCTTCAAAAATGCTCTCACATGCAAAATATGACAAGAAACAGCTGAAATGTTTGGGCTGAACATGTGTGTGTAGTCCAATACACATTTCTGTGTGCAGTGCATGTGACTCTCAGCAGGATTGAGTTAATTTCTAAAAAAAATGGAGATTCCAAAACCTTATACAGCATACACCAATTCTTATGTGCTACAAACTGTATATAATCAACCTTTCCCAGTTGCTTTGAGACAGTTTCTTTCACAATTCAGTCTCATGACCAGAACTCAACTTTATCTTTAGAAGTTGTTACATCATGTATGCCTCTCTTGTAGTATAACAATGTTGTCCCTGTTACAAGTAGGCTGAAAAATGTGTATAAACATATACATGTACTTTTAGTTTTACATGTATCTCCGTTAAGGACTTACATGTACATTGTATCATGTCCTGTCCAATACTTTCAGTAAAACAATTCTAAATTTATTTGCTGTTACTAGGAAGTTAAAAAGAATTTTATTAACAGAGTCTTTTATATGTGTCTCTGCTATTCCACTTCTGTGTCCTGTGCACTGCTGACAGTATAACAGTGTGGTTCCTGTTACATCTAGGTATTAAAAAAGAATACACCATTCTACCTCCTTTTTTCCACATTTCTGTCCCTAAATAGTATAACAATGTAGTTCCTGTTAGTGTTACTAATAGGTTAAAATGATTTTATGGGTGCTTTTATACTTTCTTTGCAAAAGACAGAATGAGCATTTTGAAATGCTCATCTAGAATGCAGTTTCAACTTTCAGGGGGTACAGTTCATACTTTTTTTCTCCAGGCAAATTGGGGCTCTGCAGCTTGTTTCGCAAACCTCACTGAACATGCTGCTAGTTTTTATGACTTCATATAAACGCGTTTACAAAAAATTGTGCATATTTATGCTTCCCCAGGAACCGTGTTTTTGGAGAAACGCCGATTCAAAACGCACCTTTTTTTGAGGTTACATCTGCATTTTGAATCAGCGATTATACGAAAATGACTGTGGACGCAACCGTGTTTTGAACTAACAAAAGGTTCATTCTGGCCTGAAAAATTGGAGTATAAACGTACCATATGAACACAGCCTTCTAGTGTACATGTACATGTACATGTATGTACCTGTATCCATGCACCCGTGTTATACCACTTTTCAGTCCTTTTCAATACTTGCAGTATAACCAAGGAGTTATCACAGAATCGGTATAACAACTAGTTCCTGTTACTAGTATACCATCAAGGTCATGACCCTGCCTGACAATGGGAATCAATCACACAAAGGCATATCCTGTCAATGAACCGTGAATCAATACAAGAATAAATTCCAGAGAACTTGAAATCTGGGACAAAAGCAAAATGATGTGTGAAAGAGGTGTGTCATTTAGGTCTGCATGGGCCCTGGTTCATAAAACTTGCCATTAAGAACTGTCTCCATTCTTTAACGAATTTGCTCAAAGTCAATCAAAGGTATTGATTTAATTAGTGTAACATTTTTCGAAAGCAATTGTTATGAACACTACACATACATGTACATGTACATGTACATGTGTTTGTATCACAACTGCAAAAAAATTCTTGATATTCTTGTTGAAAATCAAACTAAGCATGTACTGTAAAACCTGAAATGTTTGAGCCATGTAACTCCAGCAAATTTTAAATGATAGCGATATTCACGGTAAAACTTTCGTGAATTGCAAAAATTTCATTTTGCGGCATGAAATTTGCGTGAATCTGAACCAATACCGAAATTTATGATGATTTCATGAAAAAGTTTCTGGGTTTACACTTTACAGTATAGTATTTGGCATGTTGAGATTGTGATGACTGTTGTTTCAACTGTTTTATCAGTGTGTTTAGAACGAATGGGGAAAAAAAAGCCCCACCCCTGCTTTTGTATTTGTCAGTCACTCAAATAGCACGCTTGAATTGAGAAGAGCTGTTCCTCAAAGGTAGATTAGGATGTTCGGAGATCATGCTGTGCTTGGGAGGGCCTCTAGCTCTCCAAGTGCTGCATGGATTCAGAGTTTAATGGGACAGGTCAAACAAAGTTGTATATTTTACTGTATTCCATTTCAGATTGTTTGTCTGTTTTGAGATTTCCTTTGGTTCCTTCATAAAGGCACTTTGAATGTTTGATATGATTTCAGGTTCTGTAACTGTTTCAGCACCTTTCAGGCATTTTCAGACCTCACATACATTTACACTGTATTCAGAATGTTTGGGGCTACATGTACATCACGAAAGGGTTTTCTTTCTTAAGCTTCATGAGAAGCTCTACAAAACATGCGTCAATCAAATCTAATCTAGTTTTATCAGATACATGTGATCTACATTTACATGTACAATGTACATGGATCCCTCCATCTACATCAGGCCTATTTTTTTTTTTTTTTTTTTAATTATCTGATTTTGCAGGTGAGACACATGAAATATGTACATACAAGTAATAGCCAAGTTACCTTTTCAAATATGTATATTTTTTATTCCAAATCTCTAGAAGAAGACTGGAAAAAGAAAAGAAAATATATTGTGCAGTAGTGTACATGTATGTCTATGAGTAATGATTTTGAACATCATTTAGTATGCCCCTGTCAAATATGGGTCAAATCTAAAAGTCAGATTTGTGTTTGGATTGTCCACCGGCGCTAGAATTGGCCCTAATAAACTATTGATTCACTGGCTTGCATTGCGCAGCATAGATTTTCTGGATGATTTGACGACATGGCATTTTCCATCTTCATACATGTTGAATATTTGTCATAACAGAGGAAGAATGAGAGGAAGAGTGATAGAGGGAGAGAGAGAGAGAGAGAGAGAGCGAGAGAGAGAAAGAAAGTGTGAGAGAAATATGTGGGATAGTATTATCAAGATAGAGAAAAGGGAGGGAAAGAAAGAGAGAACGAGAGAGAGAGAGAGGTGGTTGTCAGTGGAATGGTACAGTACCTGTTGTACATGTAGGCCATAAGTGTGGATAAACTCATACTGAGCTCTATTGCTTTAATAGCATTATATTTGTACTAGCGGGACCCGTGGAAATCCACGGGTTCCTTTTTTACATTGCACATTCAACATTTTCACAATCGATGTGTACATTCTTGTGAGTTTATTCATTTAAAAAAAAAAAAAAATTGTTAATGAAATTATCAATAAATTGTTTTAAATGGAAACAAAAATGGTTATGAAGACTGAGTAATTTTTGTAGGTAAATTTTGTCTTTAATTTCGAGTCCGTCCACATTCACATACAAAGACGATACACAGACATCATTTATAACTGAACAAACATGACACTTTTTTTTTTTTTTATAGTTACAAATTTTGTAATAGGATTTCATTTGTAATAGGATTTCAGAGAGAGAGGGGGGGGGGGAGGAGGTGGGTTGGAAAAGGGGTTGGAGAGATAACAGGTGGGAAAATTAACAGGAAGTTAGAGAGATGGAAAGATAAAATAGAGTGTCTATGGATGTGAGACTTTTCATTGTAACCTTATACATGTAAGTGCTATCTTGGAAGTTTTAAATGGTCGACTGAAAGCACCGCGTGCAGATCGGTGTTTTTTTGTTTTTGTTTAGATGGATGCACGTAACTGTCAATCTTTTGTTCAAATGGCACACCCTTATATTGTTATAAACAAAATCATGTTTATATACACACAGGCATTCACTCAGAGAAACATGCATACACATATTTACAAACGCATACGTGCGTACTCATGGTCACAATTACTTACCCACATACCCACATACTCAGTTAAAAATATTGTACATATAATGTTATGTAATGTACATAATTTATGTTAGATATCATTATGACATAAAGGGGAAGGGAGAGAGAGAGAGAGAGAGGGAGTGGGGGTAGACAGATAGGAAGAGAGAGGAATGGATGTAGAGAATATAAACATAACAGAAAGAGAGAGAGAGTGGAATAAAGATAAAAGAGTTTCTTTTGATGTTAGTGTTTCCATTTAGCTTATTGTTTTATTATTAGAACTTAAATATAGTTGTAAAATTAATTACTATGGCCTAGTTACGTATATTTTGTGTATGGAATATTGTCATCATAGAGGTAGCTCATTACTTATTCTATAGCAAGAAATTGGTAGTAGTTATATATATTTTCTATAAGTAATCGAGTGAAGATTCACCTACACATATTATAATTCTCAAATTCAATCAGACACTTACATGTATGAGCAATAGTGCAATACATGCGTTCGATCACATCCTACAATACACATGAAAAGTATTCAAAAAACAGAAGTATGAATTTTCCGAATATTGGCCCCCCTCCCGGCCATCACAAAATCATTGATCCGCCGTTGGACATGGTGGATGGTGAAGGCAGGCCCTATCATGCCCCTGCCCTCACTCTCCTGCAGCCAGTGGCATAGAAAGGTCCCAAATACAATGAAAATAAAAATGATTGATGCATTCACATAATCCCGCATCACCCATCCAATCCTACAGCCCTGCTAGTGCTATCTATACTGTGAGTTTATTTTTCTACAATGGAAAAAAAAAAAATGAATGATGCATTCACATAGTTGTAAAATTAATTACTATGGCCTAGTTATGTATAGTTTGTGAATGGAATATTGTTGTCATCATAGAAGTCGCTCATTACTTAGTCTATAGCAAGAAATACAATTTTAGTTAGAAATTGGTAGTAGTTATATATTTTCTATAAGTAATCGAGTGAAGATTCACCTACACATATTATAATTCTCAAATTCAATCAGACACTTACATGTATGAGCAATACATGCGTTTGATCACATCCTACAATACACATGAAAAGTATTCAAAAAACAGAAGTATGAATTTCCGAATATTGGCCCCCCTCCCGGCCATCACAAAATCATTGATCCGGCGCTGGCCCCTCCCTCACAAAATCCTGGATCCGCCGTTGGACATGGTGGATGGTGAAGGCAGGCCCTATCATGCCCCTGCCCTCACTCTCCTGCATCCAGTGGCATATAGAAAGGTCCCAAATACAATGAAAATAAAAATGATTGATGCATTCACATAATCCCGCATCACCCATCCCATCCGTCACCCCTGCTAGTGCTATCTATGCTGTGAGTTTATTTTTCTACAATGGGGGGGGGGGATGAATGATGCATTCATATACCCCCCCCCCCCCCCCCCCCCCCCCGTTTGGTGTTATTTGAAGTTAAAACACTCCTTCCTTTAGAATTCCTGATAACATTTTTTTTTTTTGCTTGTCAGATAATTTTTGAGTTAAAGACCCCCCCCCCCACAAAAAAAAAATACTGATAATACTTTTTTTTTTTTTGCTTGACAGAGAATTTTAGAGTAAAAAGACCCTCCCCCCCCAAAAAAAAAAAAATACTGATAACCCTTTTTTAAAATTTTGCTTGTCAGAGAATTAAAAACCACCCCCTTCAAAAAATCCTGGGTACGCCACTGCTCTGACATACGGTAGGATGAATTCAATGTTAACTGTAGTTTTAAAAAATGGTAAGTATACTATTTTCAATCTTTTTTATATTTTTTAATCTTGAAATAAGCAGCGCTCGGTAAGGTATTTACTGCTAGACTCTTCGCTGGGAGTTCCACCAGCCAAGCCTTAC
Organism: Heliocidaris tuberculata; assembly: GCA_025618425.1. Taxonomy (NCBI): domain Eukaryota; kingdom Metazoa; phylum Echinodermata; class Echinoidea; order Camarodonta; family Echinometridae; genus Heliocidaris; species Heliocidaris tuberculata. The sequence continues at coordinate 31,126,494 of CM046849.1, forward strand.
TACAGCTCAGCCTCAGACTGTGGGCGCTGCTGTGACAGATTACCAGCGTTGTAAAGAAGAATGTCATCATTTTTAAACTAAATACAGATCGAATAGGCAAAAACAGAGCCCACAAATACTATACTCAAACATTTTTTTGTTCTCAACAACGTCACTCACATCCAAAGTTAACCTTAAAATCTCGAAATAAACAGCTTTTACTGCAGGTTTCTTCCCCGTAGTTATTTCAAGCAGCCAAGGCTGCAGTGCATGCTGGTACCGCTCAGAGCAGAGTGCAACGACGCCGCGACAGAGTCCGGCTAAAAAGAGAAGAATTTCATCAGTTAACTATACAGAGAACATGTTATAGAGACAAACAAAGTCTATAAATACAGTTTCTAACATTATTTAGTTCTAAATAATATAACTCACGTCCAAATCAAATTCATCTGTAGAATGTATGAGTTCGCTCGGGAATTCGCAGTCATCTCATGTTGAGTGCTGTGCAGTGTATTGTTGTATTGTTTGCCTTGTATAGGGTTGTGTGTATAAGTCGCGTCGCACTGAGCTTGCATTGAGATTGCACCGCAGTCTGGTGGGTGCTGCTCCTATATGGTATACTTAATCACAAAGCGGACTATGATACAAATCGTACGTGCATACCACGGACCTCTATTGAACATACCCATGGCATAATTATTTTCTTACGTGAGTTCCCCCGGTGAGAGATACAGAGTCTGCACTACGTACCGTTCGCCGGACGCACGCGCAGTCGTCGTCTGATTCGGTCGACGGCGAGGCAAAGCACGCGGGCCAATGGGGTTTGGTCGTTCAGGAGATCGCTCACCTGCTGCCAACGCGACGTCGTCGTGCAACGCGAAGGGGGCGACAACCATGCGGACGGCCAGGCCGACCGGTCAGGACGGAAGGCGGCTCGCGGCGGGCAGCGGGAAAAAATTCTATAGAGTCCAACGGACCCCCTCCTGCAGCGCGTGCAAAGTCAATCGGGGCGGGCGCGGGACCTCCCGCGTCGCCTTAGCGTATTAATTATTATAGATGACGTGACGACTTTGCAATCAATGTTCATCAAATCGAGGAGAAAAGGGAACATGAAGACTGGCATTAGATGGCTTTATCCAGAAAGCATCTAAAAAAAAATTATGGCGAATAAACAAGGAAATTAGGAAGAGAGAGAGAAAGATACTTGTAAATCAATATTAGAAATTGAGAGGATGTTGAGAACAAGAGAGAAGAAAAGGGCATGTTTGAAAGGGAGAGAAATGGACAGACAAACCAAAGCACTTACAGAAAGTAAAAGATGATAGCGTCAGTAAGAGAGAGTTAGAGAGAGAAAGGGGGAGATAGGGAGGGAGAGAAACCTAGAAATGGCATCGTGCTTGAAAGTAGGATTCAGAACCGTACATCATGCAATGGGGTTTACATGTACATGTGTATTATAGAGCTCATGCTGTCTAAAAGTTGTCTAATGAACACGATGGAGACAGGGCGGTGTTAATGGATGTGAGGGCGGGTGTACGGGTGATGGATGCCTTGCATCAGCTGAGCAGCCTTCTTGAGAAATTATGCCAGAAATGGATGGCTTGTTAATTAGGCAACATTAGCTTCACGATCACCCCCAGGCCACCGCTCTCAAGCACAGACAACGGAGGAGGCATGATGAGGAAAGGAAGCTGGATAAATGCGGTTTTTTTATTGGGCGTCCGTGTGTTTCGTCCCAAACTGGAACAATTTATGCCCATGTCCATTGTGAGGTTGATGTCTGTATCAGAAGGATTGTTTATACTGTAACATCCAGAATGGATGCAGCAGAGATTGCAGGGTCATCAGTCAAGAGTTTCGTTTCATTTTGCTGGTGTCTTTACTGCCTTATCATATTCTTCTTTAAAAGGTAATGTTTAGTTTTGTTAAGCCCTCAAAAACTTTTCATCACATTCAGTGGATTTTTGTTGATTTTGTTGATTTGATATATTTACAGCAAAATTCAACGGAAAACATGAGACTATACATGTATTTACATGTAACACATTTCTTTTGAATTTCCTTTTTGCTACCAAAACTGTACATCAGCTTTAACAGTAACTTAAATGGTGACCCCCAAATGTCATTTAATTGATTGGAAGCTATTATATAATAAAGATGATGACCTCCCTTTTGTACATATTAGTCTATAGACAATGGCCTTCACTGGCCACATCTGAGGGTACATGCGTAAATAGAACATTATCTATTCTGTCACACAGTAGCCTTACTCCATGGTCATATTTGTGGACAGTGAATTGAATCGGGTTGGATAGGAACGCCAGAGTAAATAGGGACAACACGTGGGAATGGATGTTTTTTCTTTTTCCCCCCAGGAATGAGGCAGATGGGCAAACTTAATCATTTCCTTTACTTGAATGAGCATGTGAAAAAAAGGGTCCATACACTGCTGGGAGAAAAATGTATTTAAATCTTTCCCAATTTTGGCATTTATATTCACCCTGATGTCCCCATTCAATGTTCTTTGCTTACAATGTACATGTATGCTGGTTCTGTTCATGCTCATGCACTATTAAGCTGATCAAGGGCATCGTTAGAGGATATTGACACATCTTCCCCATCCCCTGCCCACCCCCCTCACTCCCTTCAAAAAATTTATGTTTGCCATTTTAAAATTTCATAGGCTGCCAAATGTCAAAATGTCAAAAATTGATAATTACTATTTTTGTTTGCTTGCTTGCTTGGAAAATTTTCTGTTAACATTTTTTTGCCCCCCCCCCCCCCCCCCCCCCCCCCCCACTGTAAAACCAGAAACCCATTTAATGTTCAAAAATTCTGTGAATGGTTCAGATTTGCAGAAGTTTTCATGTAATGAAATCATTGAATCATAATTAAATCATAATCACATGCTAAAGCCAGGGTAATAATTGTGGAGCGCCAGGATTGTCAAGTCTGACAGACATGTGCGCTATACAAGAACCCACTATTATTATTATTATTATTATTATTAATTGCAATAACACTAAATTTTTGCAAAGTTTCTTGCTGTGAAAATGGCCATTGTTTACAATTCTCGAAAGTGTCATGTCTCAAACATTTCTGGCTTCACAGTATTCAAAACAGAAAATGGCCTCTAAGTATAAACACCTCTGGAGCTGCACTCACGTTATGCTTTTTGGTACTTGTTGCTACACTTTGTTGTATAGTTTCCACTTTCAGGTAAACTTACTTGAAGATCAGTCTCATTTCCTCTTTAATTCCATTTCCTCCAAAACATGACAAATTGATTGCTTCCCGTTGGCATAAAACCCTTTTCCCCTCTGGAAGACAACAGACATTGACATATTTGTAAGACTACCATGAAGTACGAATATTATTGTGTATAATTTTATAGGATACACATAAAAATATCCCTTTATGCTAAAAAAAAGAAAAAGCCTTTGAGAAAGAAATTTCAAAAGTGGTTACACTGTAGTTCTACATGTACATACATGTATGTACATGTGGGCTATGCACACATTTACATGTACTTTTTTTGCATCCTCGTTTTACACATGTCACATGATGATGTAGTACAATATTTTTGCTTCATTCGAAGACATGTACAGACTTAATTAAATCCTCACGGCATGCAATGCATTGAATCCGCAAATACCCTCATATTTCATATAATTTTCTTTGATTGTGTGTAGGCCTGTATGTATACCCTTTTATGAATTTCCAGGACTTCATGATATTGCCTACTGATGTGAAAAAATTCTCACTTTGGTGCCAATTCTTTTGAATAGGAGGTAGAAATGTTTATTTTGAACATTTTCCAAAATTCATATAATTTAGCATTTCCTTAATTTAATTCTGTAGAGGATATATTCCTGGGTGTTTGAACTGATAAAAAGTAATTACATGTATAAATTGTGTTCCCAGTTTCACATTAGCCTTAAAAATGATGATTATCACAATGTTAGCTATAAAGGAATTATAGTAGTTTTAGTTCTGTAGAGGATATATTCCTGGGTGTTTGAATTGATGAAAAGTAATTATAAGTTGTGTTCCCAGTTTCACATTTGCCTTAAAAGTGATGATTATCACAATGTTAGCAATGAAGGAATTATAGTAGTTTCAGTTTTACATATACATGAATGATAATTTCGTAAGCTGTTGTTTAGGCATGTACATGGAGGCCTGCAGTTTACATGTACATTAGGTTAGCATTATGAACATTGAAGTATGATGGGGAGCCCTATGTCTGCGCACCTTAGATTTGACCTGAAAATGAACAAGAATTTCTCCAATATCCCTCTAGAGCTTAGTTTATATTATTCCTGATATTCTAAAGAGTAAGTTTGCAAAAAATCTCATCAAAATTAGAGCAAGAACAATGCCATTTTCAAAAGAAATGGCGGCCGTGTCATTTCAGTGTTCAAAAAAACAATGGTGCCCATGTCTCATTCATTTTACACGCAGTTCTGGAGTTTTGACGTGAAAGACAACATTTTGAGGTTTGAGAATAAAATATCAGAAATAAGACCTTTTTACATCATTTTGACTCGTATTTTGCATGAATACCGATTGCTATGATGAGGATGAAATGTTTGTGTACGTTGCGTGTTTTGTTTTATCAGAATCGTGCAGTTACGCGTGTGCGCAGACATGGGCACTGCGCAGACTTGGGCACTCTAGCCATATATGTGAAACCAGTGATGAGCTGTAATACCGAAGAGTTATTGCTGAGGGCTTGATTTTGAAAATCCTGATCACTTGTGCAGTAGCATACATAAGGCCTACATACCAGCAAAGCTCTCATAGGAACAGTGGCATATTACATCATTCTGTGTGCATAGAATGAAATGTGTCACAACTTCAGAGGCTCAAGTTGTCACCGATCTCTTCTATTTTTATGTGGAAATCATCAGGGTAGATTCCGACCGACCGTGAAAAAAAAGTACAGCCGTATTTTCCCTTCTCCTTGTCGTATTGGGAAGGGAAGTGTTTAATACAGCTTGAAGAAGCACTCCTTCACCCCAGAAAAAAAGCCAGTGTTATTCTCAGAAACCACAACTGTTCACCATCAACAGACTTTAATGTATTCCGTCAATGAACGTGAATCACCTTGTCACCCTGTCAGCCGCTCAGGAGGTGATCGTTGGGAGGAAGAGTCTGTTTCAGGTCATCATCTGTATAGCTGAAAATTGATGGATGCGTTCAATTTATACATTGTAAGCATGCAGTATCATTGTGTGACTGGCCTGGCAGAAGGACATTAGCACTTGTGCATGCCATTAAACCTTTCAGGACAGGAATTATTCAAGGGCTAAATTGATCACATTTTGTTCTTCAAATTGGCAACAATATTTTTCTTTTAGTGCTACATGGTTCTAATAAGGTGAAATGTCTTTGAAAACAATACTGTATAAGTGGTTATTTTCGCGGTGGTTTTATTTTCGCGATTTTCACGAGTCGGTCCTCGCGAAAATTTCCACTTCAATATATGGCTATTTATAGTAACTGCGAAATTAGCGAATTACCTAGTCCAAAATCGCGAAAATATCTGTACGCGAAAAAAACAGCTTATACAGTATATATACCTGTAGTTAGGAATTTGTCGAAAAGTTTTTAAATTTCAAATTTTAATGGAAAAAATTATTTTGAACCTCTCAATGTGTTGCCAATTTAAGGATTTTAAAGCTTATTCTCGTTTTTAAAAATTCCTGTCATCAAACGCAATATGGTCATGAAACAGGAATGGACATACGCATGTAGTGTGTTCAGAATTTTTTGCTCTTTCTACTCATGCATCTGGTTCATTTTTAGAGCCCTGAATCAAAATTTATTGAGCCATACCACAAAATGGGGTCAGTTACTGTATAAGCCATAAATTTCGCGGCCATAAATTTTCGCGAATAGGACTAACCAGACTATTTCGCGGGTGGTTGAATTTGCGGTCGGAAAATTCTCAAATCTACAAACAGCGGTGATGATGTACTTTTGCAAAGCAAAGGTGGTGAATTTCTGACCAGGAGAAAACAAATTCATCCGACTTCTTATGTTGGCAATATTTTGGCGTGTTGTAAAATTCGTGATTCACTCGCGATTCGCGAAATTCGCGAAAATAAAACCCCTGCAAAATATATGGCGCATACAGTACTTGGTTTTCATAGAAGCAGAAAAATGAAACCATCAGATCAAAAAAAGGCTTGAGGAAAATCAGACAACTACTAAGAAAGTTATGAATTTTTTAGTGGCATGAAAAACTGGAAAAAACAATGAAAAACACTAGACAAATCTATAGGCAACTCAGTCATCGGTTTGTGATGTCATTGGTACACAACTCACCAATTACATGTATTTAGTTTCTATTCATAATAAAAATTTGCAATTTTTGTCCAAAAATATGATTTTCACAAAACTTGGACCAAGTTATACAGTAATGTATATACAGTTATACAGTAATATGTTTTTGCATGTATAAACCTTTACAAAATATTCATGTACTTCAAAATATTGATATTGTTTTTAAAATATTACATTTTCATATGACTAATTTTTTGTGTATATTGTATAAAATATTCATATTTTCATGATTTTTAAAGAAAATTATTTACTCTGTATTGGTGTATACATGCAACAACAAATTATTTTAAAATATAAGTTGGTTCAAGTCATGAGAAAATCATATGCTTGGACACAAATTAAAAATTTGTATATGAATAAAAACACTAATTGGTGAGTTGTGTACCAGTGACATCACAAACTCATGACTGAGTTGCCAATTTGTCTAGTGATTTTCATTTTTTTCCATAGTTTTTCATGCCACTAAAAAAATCATAACATTCTTATTAGTTGTCTGATTTTTCTCAAACCTTTTTTGATCTGTTGGTCTGATTTTTCTGGTTCTATTAAAACCAAGTAATTTTTGGACTGAAATTCCCCTTAAAGCAAATTTCTGGTAACTTGCTTCTCTAAAGTACGATTTCTCTACAGGCCCTTCATGTTGTAACACTTTTTTAAAATGACAGGATTTCTCTCTTAATCAACTAATAAAAGAGTGAAAATGGATATGGTAACCACCTTATTTGTATAGTTTTGTATCAAATAAGCTTATATTTTTGAAGTTATGGGAATTTTATCGCTAACAATCCTTTGCTTTTAGTGCACACCCATGCCAGCTGCCCAATGATACATTAGTCTGCAAGCACAGACCCTAATTTGACACTTTATCAGAAAATCATTTTGTCTTGAGAGAAGCCTAATTCAGCTACATGTACCTTCTGGACGTGTCAATCAGGAGAAGCTATAGTATATGGCCTTTGGTAGTCTTACAGTGCAGACACTCTTTTACAACTAACCAGGGTTTGTGCCTGCAAACTATCGATACATGCAGAGTCACAAAGTCTGCAGGAGTTCAGTCCCCTGAAACCTGTACAGTCTACATGTATACATGTACATTTTATTGAGTCTACTGTGCAAGTATGTTCTGTTTGAGTTCACTATGTTACATGTACATGTACAAAGGTGACATTAGGACATGGCTTCATGACATGTCTATAACCCCCCCCCCCCCCCCCAAGTTGTGTTCTCAGAAAATCATGAAGGCTGTTTATTTATAGGATCAGAAATTCACCAGAAAATACAGTGAAACCAGTATTTAAAGACCCCAAGGGAGACAATAAAAGCTTTCTGTATGAGCAGGTGCAGTGGTACAAATCCATTTTGAAATACGTGGGGGGGGGGGGGGGGGGTCACCACATGATTTAACTTTTGTACCTGTCCGAAATGTCCGAAAATTTTCTGACAAGCCAAAAAAAAAAAAAAGTTTGTCACATTTTGGGGGTTTAGTTTTCCTTTTCCTCCGAAATTCTCTGATAAGCAAAAGAAAAAAGAAAAAGGTTATCACATTTTTAGGGTCTAGTTTTCCTCCAAAATTCTCTGCCAAGCAAAAAAAAAAAGAAAAGATTATCAGATTTTGTGGAGGGGGGGGGGGGGACATGTCCCCCTGTCCCCCCTGGATTTGCGCCCATGAGCAGGTGGTCTTAATATATAGGTTCCTTTCATACATGTTTCAATGAGAAACACTGTTCAGGGGAAACAAATATTGTGGTCTTTATAGACAGGTGGTTTGACTGTATTTGAGTTTACTCTGCTACAAAGGCAACAAGGACATGTTTGCATGACTTGGCTATAAACCCAAAGTTGTGTTACCAGGAAATCAGAAGGCTGTTTATTTAAATTCACCAGAAACCATTAAAAAGTTCATGGGTGACTACAGTACATTTTGTAGAGTACATTACTCATTGACATTAGGAAGTTGTCATAAACTTCTTTTTTTTAATGCGCATACATGTACATGTACGGATATATGTATTCTTGTACAGTACATTATTGGACACTGCAGAATTTATGATTCATTTCATTGAAAATGTTCTCTGTAGTTTTGTAGCAAATTTACATTCTTTCATCGAAGAAACCTGCCCTTCATTTTATGCTGCAAAAGGTATTTCTGTTCAAGGTTACCAATTATTGTTTATCAATTATTGTTTATCAGTTATTGTTTACCAATTATTGTTTATCAATTATTGTTTATAAATTATTGTTTACCAATTAATGTTTTACATTATAACTTTTGCTTGTATGATGTAACACAGGGCTCACTTGAAAAGCAGTTGTATCCAGTATAAGGAACTCAGAAAAGTTAAATAGGTAATATGTACATGTAGCTAATAGCTATATGTAGGCCTACTTTTAAAACATATTTTCTTGACAATAAGATTTCATAAATGTCCATTATGGGTCTTAGGTCTCATGTAACCTGCTATGAAGTAATGATTCATATATATCTACTTGTTTGTTTACCTGGAAATTTCCATAATATCTGTGGAAAAGATTTCCTTTTTGAGGTTTTCCGATTAAATGTTGTGTCAATGATACCTAGAATGATACAGCATTCACATGATTGCAAAGCCCATTATAATATAGTCATTTCAATGTTTACAGCACAATCATGCAGATACATGCGGATACAAATATATGGGCACTTTTCCAATAAATTGCACAGAAAGATAAATACTGAAACTACTAATACCCCTTTCATATTGAGCCAATATAGCAGAATTAAAAGCGCTTTGGCCAGATAGCGCTTTGATGTGAAAGGATAGTAATTCGGATATTCCGCTATCGACGTGGGAGGTCTGTGACTACCCCGAGAGGTGGTTTTGAAAGTGCTATGTAGCGGAAAGCGATTTGGTCTTTTATGTGAAAAGTCTCACCGTATAAAGCAGAATGAAGGGCAAAAAACAATGCATTGTGCAGATGACGTACTTCCGCTTTGAGCATCGCGCTCTATTCCGCTTCCATGAAATAGAGGTATCTTTTTCTTGATGTGAAAGCAAAGCGATGCGAAGCCCTTTCAAGGAAGGCGGAACGATAGTGGAATCAATAGTGGAATCAATAGCGATTCGGCAGTCTGAAAGGGGTATTTGACAATTGGTTCAAATTTCAGTCCTGTTTACACATATGTACTTGTTTTCTTATGTCTCAAATAGTATCTTAGGATGAAATCAATGGAAAAATGTATCATTGTATTTTTGATCATTTCTATTGATTTCTTAGACGGTTTTCAAATTCAAGCCAGAGCTTTGGTTTAATACTCTTGTACTTTGTTTCAGTGCAGATGCTACAATTTGTTCTGGTAGTCGCTTGATGATTCATTTTAACAAGAAATATTTGGTGGATTTGTACGTTGTACCAGAAATGATACCAGAATATACACTCTAATTTGTCTTAGCAGCCATCTTACACATGTACATGTACATGTCTACATGTATATTGGTCACCTATATTTGTACATGTACATGTATGAAGAAATGAGTGTGTTATAAACTGTCTAGAAAGACCACTTCTCTACAGTGACTGCTTTTTCTGTTTCCCTTTGATGGCCTTAATCGACAGGTTTGATACACTACATGGTTCATGATTGATATGGTAGAATAGCACCACTTCAAGGGTTTATGAGTTACATGTAGCTGAAATTTGATCATGCCAGCACAAGAGTTTGTTATTTGTTGAGTCATGACGTAGAAACTAAAGGAGGATTTCCTTTTCAATGCTCATCCAATTTGCAGATCCTTTAGTCTTCCAGAAATTGAACTTATCAAGGTATTTTTCTCTCTTTAATCTTTCATTCTTCTCCTTTAGGATGATGTTACTTTGAGGCTTACATTTTGAGACTGACAACAGCCACAACTTCATCTGCAGCTCCAGTCCTTCCATTGGGATCAGTGTATCTTCACCAGGAGAGGGAGTACTTTCACCTTTTAAGTCTGGCCTACATGATCCTGAGAAGAAGCTGCTTGGACTCTGAGCTAGAGCTGGTGAAGGATGCGGGAGAGAGCTCGCAGCAAAATGGCAACCCTTGATGGAGGACACGCACAGCAGGGATCGGGGCGGTCGCCCGGTAACCGTTCCATCCAGGATCGGCTTGGCCTGGCCGCCATGCAGCCCTTTCCGTCCATACGCCGCATCCGTCGGCTCTCCGTTCACGACCGGTCCAACAGCGACTCCAACCTGGCCCACCCTGACCTGCAGCGAAGGGCCGGTCAGCAGTCCAGTCTTATGGTCAGCAAGAATGAGATCGTCCTGGGGGGTGAATATGGGGACAGCGCTAGTGTCAATGTGAACTGGGATATCAGGGAAGACGTGGGCTCACAGGACTGGATTGGACTCTATCTCATCGGTAGGTATGCCCAATCAGGACCAAACTTTGAAGTGAATTTCTCTTTCTCAAGCGTTAACCCTTTCAGGACAGGAATTATTTAAGGGCTAAATTGATCACATTTTGTTCTTTAAATTGGCAACAATAATATTTTTCTTTTAGCGCTACATGGTTCTAATAAGCTGTAATGTCTTTGAAAACAATACACATGGTCACAAATTTTGTCAAAAAGTTTTAAAAATTGCCAATTTTGTTCAAAAACATTGATTTTGAACTTCTCAATGCGTTGCCAATTTGAGGATTTTAAAGCTTAATCTCATTTTTAAGATTCCTGGCATCAAACGCAATCTGGTCATGCAACAAAAATGGACATAGAATCCGCAGAAAATTTTGCTCTTTCTACTCATGCATCTGGTATATTTTTTAGAGCTCTGAATCAAAAGTTATAGAGCCAAACCACAAAATGTGGTCAATTGTCGCGAAAGGGTTAAAAGTCAAATAATGAATAATGCTTACAGTAACCTCAAGATCAGGGCCCTGTCTTATAAAGAGTTGCGATTGATCTGGATTAATCTCAAGTCCTCCAACCAATCGCAAACTTACAAACTCTTCTCTCTTTAGTAGCAAAAAACAATTCAAGCCTTGACATTTGGTCATTGCCTGTGATTATGGTACTCCTGGGAACTGAACTTCAGTCTTCCCTATTCTCAAACACTTCCATACCATGTACATATATGTGAGTTGTCATTGTGATAGACCTGCCTGTCATCATGTTTATTGGAGCAGAAAGGAAAGAGACTTCCTGTATTAATGATGAATCGAAACTGTTTCATAGGACAATTGGTATATTTATTTGTTGAGTGGTAGTGTTAATTTCCACAGAAAAATGATTTAATGCATAGCAAAATCCACTATGAAGAGCAGTCCAACCTTAGTAATGATTCGTGTGAAAGCATAAAAATCAGAGAAGCAGATTGGTGATAGTTCGAACAAAATCGGACAAGCAATAAGAAAGTTATGATTTTTTTAAAAGTTGTAATCACTATAAATATGGGAATTTCAAATTGGCTGTATCAGTACGGTCATTGTGATGTAGGGGCGGTCGACTTTCCCATTCGCTCCAACACACAAAATGACTAAAATGTCAATTTTTCAAAATGTATAACTCAGTAGGATCTTTTTCCTTTTGGAGGACCTGTAACAATATGCTAGCTAAAATATATTTTGAGTGCTGCCATGAGGGAAAAGGCGCTCAGGAGAAAACCAGAATTTAATAATATTTTGGTGTATGACAAATGGGAGAGTTGATCGTGAATACTTCACAAGAACTCCAAAAAGCCACTTCAAGATTTGCACAGATGTAGTGATCTCATTTTTTATACGTTCATAACTTTCTTATTCCTCGTCCGATTTTTTTCAAACTTAACAATCCTATTTCTCTTTATTTTTCTTATTTTCACACTAATCAGCTTTTTACAAAGGTTGTATTGCCCTTTAAAAAAACAGACTACATGGATATAGATGTGACATTTTTGTGATAAACTTAAATCTTCATTAGGATATTAGGGAAAGAGGTTTCCTACTGGAAAATACATTTACATATCTAGATTTATGTTACATAAGTTTGTATTGTAGGATTTTTTTTTTTTTAGCATAGATAAATTGTCTTCATGTAAATCATAGTACAATATTCTTCAATGGATAAGAAACAAAAAGCATGGGAAAAGATTTATGATTACAATTGCTTTTAGTGTAGTAAATGTTTTACAATTATACAGCTGCATGAGGAAAGGAATGAGTAAAAACTGATTCATATGCACAATAGTATACACACAGGTCATGATAAAGATGATCTACATGTTGTACATGTGTAAGTTGAATTTACATATTATCACATTGTCATACTCCAATAATTGACCTTAGCACAGACATTGGTTCTTAGTCGTCCGCATATTTATCCTGATAAATGATCATCTGATGAAGTATTTTGACAGTCCTCATGATATCAAAGAGATTAAGTCAATAGAAAAATTACAGAATGATTAGAAATAGATACAGCTGGTTGGTAAAATAAAAGAGGCTTTATGGCTCAGTGGTAGAGCATTGGTGTCATAATAGGGAGGTCCAAAGATTTGAGAGCAAGTCGTTGCTTCAGTGCCCTTTGGTAAGACAAGAATATTCAATCACCAAGTTCCTCGGATAGGACTTATAATACAAAGTGGTTTGTCTACTGGTTGAATACCTACATGTAATATGAAAAAGTAATATTTAAAAAAAAAATTGTAGAATAATATACAATATTGATTGATAATTCCCCTCCAGCCTGGAAATTAATATGAAGGGCAGGTAAAGACAAACATTTGCTTTAATTATGGGAATGTAATTAACCATTGATTTGGTCAAATATAATTTGACCAAATCAGTGGTTAACCCATTGCCTACAGGAACCGGGTGGTTCCTGTATTAAGCCTATGGGAATGAGAGAATTCAGCAGTCAACGGGTTAATTAAAATTTGTTATTATTGATGGGCAGTACCATTAAACAGTTATGAGGCTTCTATTATGTTCTGTACACGTAGCTGAGTCTTGAGTAGTACTTGTAATTTAAACCAAAAAAAAAAGAAACATGAAATATATATTCATTTCACCACATTCTTTCACTACTTCAAGCATTTTCATGCTGTAGACAATGAAGATGGTTCACAGAGATTTTTTTTTTTTTTTTTTTTTAAACTGTCATCAGCTGTACAAGTTTACATAGAAGGTTGAGTTCTTGAAAAGGTGAAAACTAATTTTAGAGCTTTCTCATCCCTTTTATGTCACTTTGGAAGAACATAGTAGAAGTGTCCCCTGAAAAGGATTGCTCTTCAAATGCCCTCGTATTAAAAATATGACGAGAAATAGCTGAAGCGTTCAGGCCGAACGTTCATGCCACATGTGTGTGCAGGCCCATATACCCATGTCTATGTGCAGTGCAAACATGTACATGTACATGTATGCTTATCAGAGAGATTAGGTCAATTTCTTATCATTTTGATGATTCCCAAACCTCACAGTCACAGTATACACCAGTTCTTATGTAGACATGATCGGGGCAGTGTAAAAATTAAAATTTCTTTTGCGAGGGCTACTTCGAAGTCCACCTACATGTATTGTGTTCAGAGATTTGAATGCACTACAACCCATGAGCAGAAATATTATTAGACGGTGGCTCTTTTTTCATTTACTGTGGCTTTTTCAAGAGTTTTGGGGGCTAATCGCCCTTAGCCCCTTGCTTATTTTTTTCACTGGATCGGGGTAACCTTGCTAGTCATAAGGACCGCTATTCATAAGGACCACTTATTCCTAAGGACCGCTATCCATAACGCATGACTAAATGAATAGCGGTTTTGTATGAATAGTGGTCCTTCTACATAGCAAGCAAACCATAGACATATTACCTTGCTATTCATAGGAACTTCTGTTCATAAGGACCACTATTCATACATTCATATGGACTGCTATTCATAAAGCTTGTTAAATGAATAGCGGTTTTCTATGAATAGCGGTCCTTATGAATAGCGGTCCTTATGAATAGCGAGTGGACCCCACATGATCAACCTTTCTCAGTTGTCTGAGACAGCTTCTTTCACAATGTAATCACGTGACCAGGGGAGCATTTCATCAAGCGTTTTGTCAGTGATTTTTATCCGACAACTGTTATAAGCTACTGAAATCCTTGCATCTGATTGGCTGAGAGCAAATTTGTCGGATAAAATATCTGACAAGTCCTTTCATGAAACGCCCCCCAGAACTCAACTTCATCTTTTAATTGTAAGATGAACAAACATTTTTTTTTGCAAGTCATGATATCTGGATTATGGATTACTATTTCCTCCTACAAATTATTACTTCTGAAATATCAGTTGAAATTGATGCAATGTCTTGTCTGTCTGTATTTTTTATGTCTGTAATTTGTTACAATTTTAGGCTCTTGTACATGTAAGTATTTATACAATGTAGAGCATATTAGCAGAGACCAAAGTTCAGCTTTGATGCAGGCACACAGAAACAGTATACATGTACATGTAAATAGAAATGGGCTTGTAACCTTCATGTATAGATATAGAACAAATTTTTTTTAAATGTCTAACAGTCAAAGAATTCAACATTCTTGTGTAGAGTTTTGACATTTGATTTTTAATATACATGTATATGATTTTTTTTAATCATCACTTTATTCAACATCAAAATTAAACAAATTAAGGAACATACATGTTATTTGTAATCATAGGTTCAAAGATGGAACAGATTTAAGCCTATGTCATACAGTTATCAATTACAATTACATGCAGGGCAACATATTAATTATATACCATCACAATAAATCAAATAAACTTATATACAAAGATAGTCAATTGACATGTTCAAGTTTCAAACATTGGGGGGAAAATGTATAAAATTTCAGGAATTATTAGACATGTTAAGGCCTCATGAATCAAGGGGAAAATATTATGTAGACAGTAGATATTTATAAGTATAAATAGCAATCACATGAATTAAACATTATCAAGTTGGGCCTTCTTCAAAAAAACACAGTAACAGCATGGGTTTAATAAGTAGAGTAAATTCAGAAGGTTTTATCATTCAGAAGGTTTTATCATATCATCCTATCAAGTTCCATTCCATGCAATAATAATCTTGGCATAGAGATATCTGATTCTGAAATTGCACAATATTAAAAGACCTGAAAAGTGAAATGAAATTCCACCATTATTGATCCCTTGCAGTGAAGCATCCTCTCATACATGGAGGCTAAAAATGATTCTGCCCTATTGGGATAAAAGGAAGAAGCTGTCGATTTTGCATAAATTTCATATTATAATTCTTTTTAAATACACAGAAACTTTTCCAAATGCTGAAGTTCTTCTAATAATGTGAAACAGACATATATCTATACTTGTAATTGAATGCTCAATATACTGCTATTTGCCCAAGCTTCTGTTATAACGTGTTTTCCATTAATTTTTGACATATTTGAAATGGCAGTTGTTTCATTTTGTAAAAGTAGGAAATTCATGAAATATTGAATGGTATACATGTTCATGTATGCACAGTATTTTCTCTATGCTTGGTGGTCAGTGTACTGTAGAATTTTAAAGATTTGACCTTGTTTTGAATTAAGAGGAAGGATATGGTCATGGAAAAGAGTTTAGTTTAATTTCAGGATAAATATTGAGGCAGGGACACATTGTTCCCTCAATGACACCATGGACCTACCAGTACAACTGTAGGTCCTCAATGACACAGAGTCTGAACTAAATGGTACAGAACCTGTAATGTGTTTGCTGCCCTCTGATGGTCGATCCTCACTATCATACTGTAGATGGCTATTTTGTCCAATTGTTTTCAACACAGGTCTACAAGTAGAACAAGGCAGAGCTATTATCAGTAACCTACTCTCTTCATCACCCCCTCTAGCTCTCTGTCTATCTCTCTTCTCTCATTCTTTCCCACTCTTGACCAGTGATATGTGTCTGAGTTTTAATAGTGGTGGTTGCCTTGTTTAAAAAAAAATGTAAAAGAACATAGTCATAAATGTCATAAACTTATTTTGAAGATGTCCTCTGTGGCACCTGATATAGAACTGTTCATAGTGCAGGATAGGGGTCCATCCCTTACTTGACAGTTTCTTATATCATCCTTGAATGTTCTAGGACAGTCTTACAGTTAAGCCTGAAAGAAAGTCTTACCTTCAACACTCAAAATTCCAAGCTTTACCTTGAAATTCAGATAGTGTAAAAGGTAAGCTGACACTTTTGTAAGGTAGAGTGTAGAGCAGTTGTAGGTAACATGTTAAGGAACAGTTAATAATCCTTTGACCTTATCAAGCATACACACACCTTCATACACACACTCTCATAGATAACATATATTCCTTGAAGAACAATATAGACTAATCCCAACATAGGATTAGTGAAGGGAAAAGGGTCCTTCAGGATGCCACTAATTGGAAGACAATAGAAAAGTGTAACATGTAGACACAATACTTTCCCAATCTGTGACAGGAAGTTTTGACTGTGTAAACGTTAGGTCAACACTCAATTTTTCACTCTCATGGCTCAAATTTACATGTTTGCATGTTTTGAAGGTAAAGTGTTGAGCTTTTTATCAGGGCGGTACTGTACATAGAAAAATGTAGGATTTCCTTGAGGGCATATTGATTACCAGTATCTTTCCCTTTATTCAGAACTGACTTGCTCTCAGCTACATGTAGTGTGTATTTTGTTATTGTTTTTCTTGTTCTGTAGTTTCTTGAAGATATATGTGTAACACCCCTCTATGGGAGCACTCCTGTGTTGGAACAAGGTCTCATCCACTTGTCTGTCCTTTGTCCTAGACTGTCAGTCTGATTGAGGATTAAAATAACAGCCACAGCACTGATTACCTGTGGCAAGAAGTTTTGTATCCACATTTGCCACTCTCTACCCAAGAGAATAAGATGGACCTTTTCTGTAGGATGTCAAAAGCTAGTGGCCCGTATTAATTCTGAACTCCCATTGAAGTTAAACCGCAGTCTTAGAGTGGTTTATACCCATTCTTATCCTGCCCTTTAAACCAGCATTATAGAAAATCACATTCTGAACTCTGATTTAACTTAGACTCCAGTCTAGTATGTTTTCACCTTATACAGAAATTTATTACTAGAATATATCCAGTCTATCAGAAAGAGGGTAATTCTGTAGGATGATATGATGTGGTGTTGAGGATTGTAAACATGCTACATGCTTTCTGTGGTAAATTTCTCAAACTAATTAAATTCCTTGTACTTAACACAAGACCCAGCATCTTCATAACGCTTAACCAAACCCTTAACCTGTCTGTGATATAAGATGTAATTGTGACCAAGAACTTAGCCCATCTTAGAATATATGTAAGTAATGGCTGGACCATAGTATGGATCACAGATTTTAAGATACCCTGTACAGCATGTTTTAGAGACATCCAACTGTCATGTATAAAGTGAGTATGGATCCTCGCAGGAAGGAAGGCGGTATGTGAGTCAGGTTTGTAGTTAATGTCATGCCCAGGAGGTCTTTCATCCTATCAAAGTATCCAGTAGAAAGTCTGTTGAGAGCTAGAAGGGCGTTAAATGTATGGAAAATGTCATTAGTTAATGCCCTTCTGGCTCCCAGCAGACGAGATTCATACTCTTTGTTATTAACCAAAAAAAACAGAATGGAATTTAGCAATAGCAATGTTTGAGAAATAGCATTTTTAGTGCTTAAAGATAAAGTTGAGTTCTGGTCATAAGATTGAATTGTGAAAGAAAATGTCTCAAAGCAATTGGGAAAATTGATAATAGAACACATAAGAAATGATGTATGCTGTAAGGTTTTGGAATCACCAAAATGATAAGAAATTTACTCAGTCATGCTGAGAGTCACACGCACTGCACACAGAAATGTGTATATGGATCTACACACAAATGTTCGGCCCGAACATTTCAGACATTTCTTGTCATATTTTGAATGTGAGAGCATTTGAAGAGCAATCCTTTTCAGGGGACATAGCTACAATGATAATCTTCCAAACTAACATAAAAAGAATGAGAAAGCTCACAAATTATTTGTTACCTTTCCCAGAACTCAAGCTTCATTTAACTTCTACCCTTGATAGAACACTACGACTTATCCTAACCCCAACCATAAACCTAACCTTCATCCCAATTGTAACCCTAACCATAATCCTATATCTTTGTCCAAAGATGTGATTTGAGATGTTACCGATAATCATTCAAAATTACTACATAAAGAGAGATGAACATAAGTATAGTCAAGGATTGTATTTCCGAACAGCATTGAATTACAGGTAAGCGCATAAAATGGCTTTCATATGCGTGGGACTACGCGTATGTTCTCCACACTATTGAAACAAAGAACACGGTACAAGATCATAAAATGAGGCGAAAAAACATAAGTAATATCTTAGGAACTGCTCTCTGGTCACCCCAGTCGTCATCCCGTTTGCCCCAAATCGGGGTAGGTTGTGTGTCTTTTTCCCATAGGTTTAACACGTTCAGAAAGACAATACCATTTTCAAGGGACCAAAACGCTGCATCGTTGGGAAGGGGTTCGCTCGGAAGGGAATATCATATTAAATCTAGGTTGTCTTTTTAAAATTCCATCAACTTCTTTTTCTGTAGGACTTTGAGCATTCATTATGTAAGTTTGACAGATATTCATGTAATATTTTATTTGCTATTGTTGATTTTGTGAAAAGTGTTCGGAAATAGGGTCCACTACCATATGCATACATTAAACTACAAAGAAGAGATCAAGCATGTGGCTCACGCCATACATTTATATCATACACATTGAATTGTTTGAACAGATAGATCCCCCCCCCCCCCCATATCTCTATTGAAGATGATGACAGCTTTACATAGAATGCAAATGACACTCATCAGAGGAGTCATCACTTTGCTTCCAAAGAAATGACAGTAATGGATCAAGAATGTCATTTAGGGCTAATGACAGACAAAGCTTTGTTTGTCTGCCTTGAACAGATGCAGTCCATTTGTTTCTGTCATTTGTTTCTCTGATTTTATACAAAACTACCTTTTATTAGGCTGTGAGAGCAATGTAGGCCACCAACCAGGGCATTTTGTTTTGTAGCACCCTGTATAAAACACATTTATTGGCAGACAGGCAAATGTCTAATGCAGTATACAGTTTCAATAAAAGATAGTTTACTGTAATTGTAAATGCTTTAAAAATACATGTTTAACTTTAATAGAGCACCTCATAGGCAAGCAAAATTGTCAAATTCTCTCTAAATATATTGAAGGGAGGGGGGATTGCAATACCAGTCGATACATGTAGAAGAGTGTACATGTATGATACACTTAGAAAATTTTGTATGCTTGTAATGATGATTCATTTAACCTAACTTTTGAGAAAGGAAGTATATGCTTGTAAGTAAGCAACCAGGGGACCTTCTGCTTTAAGTCCTTTCTGAGGGACTTGGTAATAAGGATTATGCCTTTCCAAAAGGGCACTACATGTAGCACAGCAATTTGGGTTCCTAAGTCAGGATCTGCGGTGAAGAGACTAATGCTCTTTCACTGAGCCATTATGCCTCCTCATTTCTTTGCTTTTGTTTATATATTTATTGGAGCACCTTGTATCAAGCAAGATATCTGACTGATAAACAGGCTACTTGTCTTTGTTTCAGTAAAAGGGAAAGATGTGGATAACATATGACAGTATTCTACATGTGATTTATTGATCAGGATGATGGTAGTTACTGTTTTAGTTCTTTTGGAGCACCCTGTAGCAAGCAAGGTCTCTTAGGTAGACAGGCTACTTGTAACTGTCAAAGTTTCAATAAAAGGGAGAGTTTACATGTGGAATTGCAGGAAGGATATTAAGCATGAGTCACATCAACTGACAGGGCTTTGCTTTCAGCCCTACAATTCTCATTCCACAATTAAAGGACAATCGTTACAGAACATCTGACGGAAGAACGGTTCAAATTGTGGCGTTCTAATTGCTGAAGACCTTGTGTTTCGGATTGACCCGCACTGTAGCAGTTCAAAGGAAACTTCAAATGTTCTCATTTTGATGTTGTGTGAACAATTTAAAAAGAGTGTGAGACATACATGTTATAAACTCCATAGTAATTAGTAATTATAAGATGGGGTGGCTTTAGCATGGCTGCTCTTATGGTGCTCAAGCATTTCAAGGAATTCCTGTCAGGTACCGATTTACCTCACCTGGGTGAAGTGTGGCATATGTAGATTAATGTCTTGTCAAAAGACACTAGTGCTGGGCCAGAGATTCGAACCTGTACCTTGTGGTGCACGGTCCGGGGACTTATCCACTGAACCACAACACTTCTGCAGTAAACCATCTTAAAACACAAAACAAAACAAAGAAACATGTTTTACAAACTTAATGTGTGAATTAATGTAGAGAAAATTATGCGGGGGGAGGAGAGGGTTATAGAAAATGTATATATTATAATGCTTTAGGAAACAATAGCCCCTTGGCGTTGTACTCCCTGATCTGTGTGATTTCTGAAAATTTAGTGTTGTAATTCAATTTATTTTGTTAATCTAGACCATTTACAAAAGTTTCTTGCCCATGAAAGTTTTTGGTTTTACAGTCGGGCCATAAAGTGAAACAAACGGTCACATGCATGATCATCTAATATTGCTTCATTGCCGGAAAATCAGATTACATTCTATTGATTTTTTTTACATGTATCACCGGTTTCTTACATGAAAAAGGTTTCCCTTTCTTTTACAAGAAAAAGTACTTTCCCAACCGTAATGTTTTTTTACAGAGACTTTTAAAAACTCCCTTTTTTGAGTGGTCACACACACACGTGACCGACCCAATTTTCACCTCTAAAAGAAAAGAATTTTCACTAATTTATGGAAAATTGCTTTCAAACTGTTCCGAGCAATCCCACCACACAGCAATGGAAATGGAAACCTGCACTTCAAGAGTTTAAGAAAAGTAGGTTTGAATACCAAGAAGTAAGGCCCATTTTCAGGTGAGGTCACACGTGATCAACCTTATTTTGACCTCTGAAAGAAAATGGTGTACTCTCATTTGGAATAATTACCCTCCATCTGTTGGGGGTAAGATTGTTATTTAAATATCCAAAATGAGAGACTCCTACTACAAGACAAATACTGAAAATTTGGTTTAAATGAACTATTTTTCAGGATTTTGGTCACATACTTGACTGAGAATGACCCAGTACTGAAGTACAGTTATAGGTTAATCTATTTGATTATTATTAGGCAAATGGGAAAGAAGTATCCAAGAATTTGAAAACCTTTGTGATCTCTCTCAGCTTCAAAATCAAACAGAAACTGACTTTCAGTAAGTCAGAATGTACAATCATATTTGGAGTTGAATGCAAAATAATTTGTTGTAAAACACAACAAATCCAAGAAAGTTCACTTTGTCACTGAAATGACTGAACATTCAACACATAAATAGAAATGAAATGAATGAAAATGTATATATATATATAATGTGAGAAATCAATTGAATTGAATAAGAGAAATATATATATATATATATATAGCTGAGTTACCGATGGAGAAAAATAAGGGAGGTGGGTCAGTCAATTAAATATCAAATCCCTTATATTTGTATTTTTGTAGGGGCTTTCAGTGTATGTTTCTTTGCACTGATCTAACACAAATTCACTGCTTAAAGGTAGTAGATAGTTTTGGAAAGCCCTCAAAAACTTGTCGTGAGATTTCTTTGATTTTACTTAATAAATAGCAGGGTACTAACATAACTAAGATGCTGTGAAGTTTTTGCCTCCTCAAGTGAAATATGTATCGAATGAGAGGTGAAAAATAATAAAAATCCCTGGCCCAAAAAAGAGGGTATGTAAATTCAAACAACGGCCACACACATTACTCACATGAGGATTGCTGTGTGTTATAGAATACACTACACAAGGTGCGAAGCGCTGCGTTTATTGTGTGGGGAACCTTCGGGTGGATATGCTCTTAGTGTGAGGCAGTGAAAAGCCGTTACCATGCAAGCGCTTACAGATATTTAAATTAAATATTCTCGTACATGTGTCTTATGATAAAAGGAGAATAGTATGTGACTATGTTAGATAAGTTTCTTGCCAGTATGATTTTTGCTACCAAGACTGTCCATGAGCTTTAATAAGTTTTTCAGATTGACTTACTCACTTTCATTATGTTTTTTTGTTTGGTTTTTTTTTTGCTCATTATTCAGCTCTTTTCATCCCAGATCACTGGACAGACATCACTTATTTGTCATATTGAACAGTCAGGATAAGTTTGGTTTGAATTTATGGAATTTCCAAACCCTAGATTACCTTGAACTACTGCTGACATGAAACTTGACTTTGATTCATACCGATCTTTTTTACTTCCAGGGGAGAGAAACCCAGCCAGCTACCTGAGCTACAAGAACCGTGGGGTCAGCGGCACGCACAAAGGTCAAATCATCTGGGTTGTCGATGCTGAACCTAACTTTACCAAACGTAAGTTTTTCATTGACGGTACGGTAAGGCCCCTTTCGTGTTATCTCCTAGTTTTTTGGAGGCCCTCGGGAACCCTGGATGAGTACAGCATAAAAAGAGCATTTCGTATCCCATCTTTATCATCACTTCTACATGTACAATATATCTACGTAGAAGTTTTCTTTTTGTTGATTTTTATTGAGTGAGAAACTTTTACGGTTTTCCACTTCCCTTTATATGAAGGACTGCCTTGTCTGTTTCACTTCCATCTGAGGATCATTGATAAGAAAGAAACAGTTGCAATATAGTGATCATAGTGAACATATTCGGTTTCCATCACAAGGAAAAATGGGTCTGATGCAAGCAATTAACATGCAAGCCGACACTGCCTCTTGGGTCACGTGAGGCACACCGAATACCTTGACACCGAAAAACAATTCACAACCAATCAGTGAGTTTGTTGTCACGATTAGCTCTGTCAAAGCCCTTCCTCTGAGATCAGTCCTGCCCAAAAAGGAATGCACTTGTGTCAAAGTTAAAAGAGCAGATGAAAAAGGGGGTAAAATGGTTAATTTATCCTCGATCCATTCCTGGAGTACAGCACCTGCTTGATGACAATGACAGGTGTCCATCAATGACTTGTGGTCGGTTCAGACTAAAGGAAATTTATACGAAGTTCATATCAAGAAACATCATAAAGAATCATAAAGCAGAAGGGGCATGCACAGTTGAAAAAAAAGTATGGTGTAAGGAAACATCTTATCAAGAAACTAGTTTAAGGGAGTTCATCTGACACGCACCAAGTTAAGTGTCAAATTAATGTCACAGTATTGCTCAGAGGATACAAGATGATGCTTGCAGGTCATATATCAGCATGCATTTATAATAAGCCCTGCCCAGTTATTTGGTTAGTATGATCTGACGTTCATAACGAGGGGATCCTTTTTCGTTCAAAACGACTCAGACATTCATTTCGCTGTACATTTTCTTATTCGAAGTTCAGACTTGTTAAAGGCATTGATTAACTTTGCCCAGGATTGAAAAAAAAAATCACTGTTCCAGCTAATGCTGTAATCATAATTGCAAACCTTTAGCTCAGACAGGAATCGCCTGAGTTTTATAAGCTGATCGGTCGTTTATATATCAAGATATTTACGATTGAACATTGATGTCGGGATAGAGTACCACCGAACCCTAAAGAACTCTTACGGTTGGCATACCTCGCTCTATCACAGAATACCGTACGGGCTGGAAACCCGCTCTGAAATCGCCAAGCGCTGGTGCTTGGTTTTTGTGACTGCAGCGCAGCGAAGAAGCCGAGCAACTTGCGCTAGCGATTGATCGCGATTTTCTCTTTTTTAGGATAGTAAACGGGTTCCATTTTCTCTCATACTTTCACATATCCTTAAAGGGGGTACCCAATGCTGAAACAATGTTAGTTCATTTAAAAGATCCTGATTTTATTAGCAGAAAATCATCTGCCCTAAGTTTTTTAAAAATTCGTGTTGCCAGAAAAATCCCCGAAATATGTTAAGACTTCAGGATATTTTGGCCCCTCAGCTGTGTCCCAATTTCAGCTAGGTAACCACAATGACGTCAAAGTGGTTACCTTGTCGCGCAATTATAGCAAAATGCGCGCAAGGTGTAATGCATTTTGTACAGTCTAGTGCGCAACACATCTGCAATACGCGAACCTGGGTAACCACTTTGACGTCATTGTGGTTACCTAGCTGAAATTGGGACACAGCTGAGGGGCCAAAATATCCTGAAATCTTACCATATTTCGGGGATTTTCTGGCAACACGAATTTTAAAAAAAATTTAAGGCAGATGATTTTCTTCTAATAAAATCATGATCTTTTAAATGAACTAACATTGGGTACCCCCTTTAATTATATATGTAGTTAGAGGACTGCATACAATTCACTGGCATTTGAGCTGATTTTACAATTTTTCACAAAGTTAATCAATCACTTTAAATGTAGCTATACATGTATATCTACAACTAACTATACAATGAAATTTAGTAGTCTGAACAGGGGGTTTGAGACAGGGGAGAACGATTGGACGTACAACATTGTGTGCAGAAGATTGGTGATATCCAACTTCCTGTGCTTCGGACATGAGGGTCATTGCGACACGGAGAGGGATCTTTTATTTTCTCCTCTCTTTTTTTTTTCCGCTGGATTATTCGAGATGATTCACGACATTGAAGTCGGCACTGTGGCTAATTCTCACAAAACGTCTATATCCTGGCCTGACAAATATTTTGTCAATGAACCCTCATTTGTTGTATCCTCGTTGTCTAGTCTCTCTTTCTATACAGTTATGAAAATTATTGTTGAAAGTTCTTAGAACATGAGAAGTTCCTCATGTTGGAGTCTATTTTGTGGTATCACACTGTGGTCAGTATGGGCAGAGACACTTGTTAGCTGTGCGTTGATATTCCATTACATGCCGTTTACAGAATTCAAATGAAATTTGGTAACCCCCAAAATTTAGACTTCATTTCATCGTATAATATTGTTAAGCAAGGGAAGTTATTTGAGCTGTTTATATGCGCCATGGTCTGATGTTTAGACTAGCACTTGGAGAAGATAAAATATCCGCCTTGTGCAATCTATAACCAATCTAATCAAAAAGGCACCCACCAAGGTCATTATTACCCTGTTTGTTTTATCATTTTAATTAACTGATTAATATATTTAGATTTCTTGTTTTGATGTGGCCAATTTTAAAGATTATTGTAAACCATAGTTTGTGGTTTGGCTTGCTTGAAGTTTGAAGTTGTGATTTCTAAAAACTCTTAACCAGCTTTATCTTATTATAATGTTTACTAATTTTGGAGGAAAGTCAATCAATCGAAAGATCTCCTGACAGTAAATATGTTTGCAAGTTTTATGGTAATCTGAAACAGATGCATGGTGTAAAGACAAATTTAAATACCAAAATTTTTATCATCTTATGATATTTCTAGACCATTTTAAGGGAGAAGGGTAAATTATAATTCACTCACCAAACAGCTCAGAACCAGACTAAGGATTTTTTTTTTTTTTTTTTTTTTTTTTTAAATGAAGACTACTCACACTTACAAGTTAAGAGGTGGTTACAATTCACAGTTAGAACTAAGCTCCAACCCTGATTAGCAAACATATTTCTCGGAACCGTGAATTGCACCTTACCATAAGCCAGTTCATAATAAGGGTTCCATGACATTTGCTCCTGCGACAATTGCTCCGGCTAACTTTGCCATCTTAATCCTAAACCTAACTCTAACCCTAACCCTAACCCTAACCCTAATCCTAATCTTCACATTGTCCTTAACAAAAAAACAAATCATGACCTTGACCTTAACCTTTGACCTTTCGAGATATAGACGGAGGAGCAAATGTCGCAGGAGCAAATGTCGTTTCACCCGTAATAAGTACATGGTACAAATGACCCTGAAATGACCTCACTGCACAAGCATCTGTTTTGGTGGATGCGATAATTGTTTAACACGTAAAATCATACTGGTACGCGCATCTTGGTGGGCTCACTATGAAAGCATATAGAGGTCAATTGTGTTCGGTACAATGACTTTAATCTGCACGTGCACGAATCGTAATTACGAAATGGCTTATTTGTCCGAGGAGATTATGGTAAAGCTCAAACATGCTGTTTTTTTCTTCATTGATACATCGGTGTATTAAAAGTGAAGTGCATAATTATTGTGCTACTGGTATACTTAAATATCCATTATACCCTACAGCTAAAGCCCCTATATTTGTGGTAAAAAGCTATAAATTTAAATAGAAAGCTGAGCAACATGTCAGCCATTATTTTTAATCTTCAAGATCATTGCTGGTGATGAGCTACCTCATCTCTGAAGTAGCCTACTTGAATACCTTTCCATGTGTTCTCAATTTCTCAATATCACTTAGCTTTTCCATGTTACTCTGTGTCAAGAGCAAATACTGAATAGGCATGGAGTTCTGGCACGTATTCATTGTATGTCTACAAGGTGCAGATGGAGCCAAACACTTGACTGTCTGTGTGAAACATTGTGCAATTACTTGGTGGAGTTTCAAAGATCAGAGGTTGGGGTTTTCTCACTATCTTCCGATGACTCACAATGTTCATGTGTCAGGTTTTTCTTTGATGGTGGTTTTACATTTGGCAAGGGTGCTTTCTTGAAATATGAGATAATGTTTGTTCTTGTTTGTTACATGTACATCATTCTATCTCTGTAGATTCAGTAGATTTGATTTCTATATACATGTATTGGGTATGCACCCCTTACCTCATCTCCTTTCACTCTCCTTGAAGGTATACATGTCAGTTTTCTGTTGGCTCAAAATATATTGCTGATTTAATTTTTGAATGTATGTTAGTTGAATCTATAAAATTGATAGAAAATTCCTGAAACTTTAAGGAATGCAATCTATGTTGTTACTGCAGAAAAAGTGAATGTTCACTGTCAGTTGAATAAATTATAATTTTTCACCCTCATTTCCACTCCTCTTCCACACAAACTCATCCACTCCTCGTTTCCACTCCCCTTTTGCACTCCCCTTTCCAATTTCCCCATCCACTCTCCTTTTACTCCACTTTCCACTCTCTATATCTCTACCTTTCCCACCCTGTTACCACTCCCCTTTCTTACTCCTCCACACCACCCCTCCACTACTTGTACACGTAAATAAAACCCCAAATTTGGATGACAAATGAAATGATATATGCTGACATAATTCATTCCTTGTTTGTATATCATCTTTTACAAGGGAAAACCTCAAGATTAAACCAGATCGCACCACTTGAGTCGCTCAAGTTGCATTTTTCTGTGAGCAGGTTACAAGAGGTGTGTGTACGCTGTCAAGTATATATGTACATAGTGAACGATGAGAGTCCGACCAGCTGAAACTGGATAAGGTCATTCTTGGTGGAACCGGCATGTTAGTATTCATGTTAATCATTACAGACATTCCAGCTAGTCAAGGCTTATCAGCCATTATGACAACAATGATTCACAGCCAAATCTTAATGTACAATTGATATCAAGGAGAGATTAAACACGGTGTGAACAGATACATGTATTTGAATGGAGCCTGGATAAAGGGTAAAACAACACACCCTCAAAGCTTTGTAGTACCCAACCCTTATTTCCCTACCCTCCTTTTCCTGACCCCTTCCCCTCCCCTCTCTTACCTCTTCCCCCTCTTACCTCTTCCCCTTCCCTCTCTCACCCCTTCCGCCCTCCCTTTCCCCTATTCCGTGCTACCCCCAGGTAGATGTACATGTACAGTTGTATATCCATGTAAAGTAAATGTAGCTCTGTTGTTCGATGGATATAGAATCGAACAGAAACTACACGATTCTTTTCACACACTTTACTGTATCTTTCACTTTACTGAAATAAGCTGCAAACTGTGCTTATGGTGTTTCATACATGTACATGAGCAGTAGCAGATGGGTGGGGCGGGGGGCACAACTGGCTTGGGACCCCGTCTTGAAACCTTGAAACCCCCCCCCCCCCCCATTTTTACAAAATCCTGGATCCGCCCCTGTATGTAAGGAAAGCCCATGCTAGAAGAATGCTATTGTTAGAACACAAGGGGGTCAGAACATCCATGTACATGTAGTGGTATGAAGGGATGAGGTATATTCAATGTACTTGACCCTCCTATTACTGGGATCGCCTGTCACTAGGTGAGACCGTCATGATTCATAGGCTTGCTCCATGTCCGGTATTCTAGCTAGACTAGACTAAAGTCCATCAAGGAGGAGGAGGGTTCCAACTAGCACAGCTTCAGGTCCCTCCCTGCGTCATCGTTGTCACTGCTCAAGCAGCCCAAAGTCCATCTCCATTCAGGTTAAGTTTTAATAGCTCTCATACATCAAGGAGTAGATTTACCTGTGCTCGTTGGTTTCAACAATATTTAGTGGAATCGGGGAGACGGGATCGCAAGACTTGTACCAGTAACCGTTGAGATAGATCACATTTCATTTTCTCTGTAGCATTATTGCGATGACTCTTTGATGAAAAGGAGAATCACATTAGTCATTTTAGAAAAAAAAAATCAATTGAATTCGTCATCCATCGGTTTAAATACTGAACATAGTAGTCATTTATGAAAGGACTATTTCTTCTCCTTTGGAGTGCAGATCTTGTGAAGAAATACTGTGAAGATAATTTTCAAGTAGTGGAGTTATCAAACCATCATCGATCACCCACTTGGAGTAGAGTTGAGACTTTACTGCATTTTGTACTGATTTGCCTTTTGCAAAATAAGGATATACCCAGTCATTGTTCAAGTCTTATTGCACAATTGGATGTGTTTCTTTCTTGTGCCGGCAGGAAGTCGTTGTCACATACCTGTTGAAGACGTAACTGATGAGCAATTCACAACGTTGTAAAGACGAGGTGATCCACCAAGTGGATTAAGGGTGATAGGGAGGTGTGCCATTATATCATTAGACTGAGACAAAACAAACTCTGAATACAGGGAAAGAGAGTGAGAGAGAGGAAGAGAGAAAGAGAGAGAGGAACTGGCATGGACAAGGAGTAATTGTCAGCTTCCATGCCAGCGCAGTACGAGCACCCTTCACAGTTAGTTAAGAGTTCCTGCTGGATC
This sequence comes from Heliocidaris tuberculata, assembly GCA_025618425.1. Taxonomy (NCBI): domain Eukaryota; kingdom Metazoa; phylum Echinodermata; class Echinoidea; order Camarodonta; family Echinometridae; genus Heliocidaris; species Heliocidaris tuberculata. The sequence goes on from CM046849.1 coordinate 31,155,803, forward strand.
AGACCGCGTGCGTAATACCGTCTCTTCCCCTTGCATTGCACCAGCCATACGGCAGTTGTTTCTCGCAGCTCACATGGATCTCACTCAAGTGTTTTAGCGCTTTTCAATGTAACACTTACGCTACGGTGTAATCGATACACTGTAAGGTGAAGACAATCTGAGATTATTCCATTGCAGTGTTAACTCGTCCGTCTGCTTGATGCTACGTCGGGAGTGTTAAGGTCAGAGACCATACACAAGTTTCGCAGGCATTATTTCAGAAACTTTTTGGTTGTTCCATGCCAAACTTTAGTGAGCATATGCTCAGGAAGGATCAACAGTGCAGTCGCGTTGTCGGAGGATAGACTTTTGTTTGACATTTTTATGCATGTCGCAAGAGTTTTGAATGTTAACTTAATCACGTTCAGGATTAGTCACAACCATGTTACGACAGAGGTATCAATGTGAGTATAAATTGCTCAAAATACTCTATATTCTTATTTTCACAAGTTGCATCATCTATTCAGAGCCAAAAGGGTGTTAACTCATCATTCAACACCTGTAGGATTTATGCCCTTTTGTCTCAAAACAGGTGATTTCATTCCGCAATTGTTTTTCATTTTTTGTAGTTGTGTGTAAAAAGCTTGATTGATATAAATCATCTGTTAAGAGCCAAAAGAGCGTTAACTCAATGTATATATTTATGTATGACTTAACGCCTTTCTGGCACTACATAGACTGTGTTTAGTTCACATGAATCATGACTTCCAGTAGTGCCATAATATTTATTTGGCAGGTGGGAAGATATGAATCTTGATGGCCGGTTTATCATCATAACATTTTTCTTCATGTTCAACTTTCTGAAAGTTTGATAATTTGAAAGGAGAAAAGTGCATTTAACCTGATCAAGGGATTATTATTAGTTCCATTAGATATTTGTTCAACTTTCTGATAGTTTGATCATTTGAAAAGAGAAATCTGCATTTAACCTAATCAAGGGATTATTAGATCCTTCAAGATGTTCTCAACAAAATGTGTTTTGAGTACATACATGTATGATAAGAACTATGAGTGGAAGACTGGAACAGGGTCTGTTCACACAAAAGTTTTGTAACTGTATCCAGTGCAAAGATATTATCGGTGATCAAGCACTTTAATGCGAAAACGACTGGTAACATGTCATTAGTAGTTTTTGAAAAACTTTCAAAACTTCTAAGACATACAATGTACTGCTGTATTAGTATCCAAAGCAAAGTAGCGGAGCTTATAGTAGAAGCAATTAGAGCAAGCATTGTCATCTCATCTCTCCCTCCGTCAAAAAAGGAAACAGTTATAAATTTGCATGAATAGACAGGAAGCGTTTTCACAAAAACAATTACGTCTTCCTTCCTCTCTCTCTAATTACGCACCCTCCACATGTGGGATGAGTTTGGGGGAGGGGGGAGCTTGTAATGTATTGTCTGAGAATTTCTGAAGTCAAGATCCTCTCTTCGAACATTTTCCAACTTCTTTCTTACTTTTAGATTTTTTAGCGTAAGTTTGTGTTTATGAGCTTATCCACCTTAATTGGTTGTTAGCTTTGATTGAAAAGAGTTGGACAGGCCTAATTATACAAAATCATTACAAAGCTATTTATGTCTAGGAAAAGTTTGTTTGGAATTCTTTAATGTTAAGATACTTTCTCAAAACATTTTTCCCTCAAATTTCCCTTTTTTCTCTTTGTCATAATTAGTTTGATTGAAATATGTTGAATGGGCCTGATTACTCTAAATGAAGACAAAATGATTATTTTGTAAATGGGGAGGGGGGATCTTGTTGTGTATTGTTTGAGAATCTCTGATGTCAAGATCCTCTCTTTGAACATTTTCCAGCTTCTCTCTTACTTTTATATTTTGTAGCATTGAATAGGCATAATTCCACAATATAAATAGAAAATTGAAAATTGGCAACTCTGTGATTTACTTTACCATCAGGTCTTCATTTATTTTGTACTAGAAATTTCTTCGATTTCTGTTTTTCCTCAAAGAAAATATTTTGTCTTATTGTGTTCAGGGCCCTCTTGCATAAAAAGTTGGGTTTAAACGCAACTCAGAAAATTAAAAGCAACTTGATTTTCAGCCAATCAGGATCGCGTATTTGGGATTCGCATTTAATTTTTTGAGTTGCATTTAAACCCAACTTTTTAAGCACAAGGGCCCTGGACAAATATTTTGTATGTTCTGTTTTTTAAAATTTGTTTATTGATTTGTTTTTTACACGTACCCTACATATGAAAGAGATCTTTTCCTTCTCCATCTGTCAAGAAGAGGGATACTTCGGAGAATTCTCAGTACAAAGCAATTGGAGCGCTGTTCACAAGGGAAATCAGAGAGTTGCCAATTTGTGTTTGATCAATAGCAGATTTGAAGATGTATTCTTATCCTTAATCAGAAGGTGTCTTCAAAGTTTCATTGATCTCTCTCTCGTTTCTTCCATTCTTCTGCTTTTCTTCAGACCAACTTGATATCATGTTGGAGTTTCCTTTTAAGTTGAGACTTAGTTTTAGGATAATCATTACTTCTTAGTTATTTTAGTTATACCTGGGAGGTACATCTAAGAGACAGGTAAACTGAGGTCAGTCAGGTCTTTAGACTGAGAAAGTTTTGTTCAGGATGTCCCAGGACCTTACACCAGACTTTCTGGGTCCTGGAACAGGCCTATTTAGACTGTACAATGTCTGCAGGTGGACCAGCAACTAAAAAATCACAAGAGCTGTTATGCACTTATTTTAAGTCATCGGCTGAGAGGTAGAAGGGTGTTAAATCCTATCCTTTAAAACAGAGTTAACACCCTTCTGGCTCTCACCATATGAAGTGTTCTTTTGAAGCAGTATTAAGCCTTTCGAGACAATTGATCACATTTTGTGGTTTGGCACAATAACTTGTGATTCAGAGCTCTTAATAATATACCAGATGCATGAGGAGAAAGGGCAAAATTTTCTGCAAAAACTATGTCCATTTTTGTTGCATGACCATATTGCGTTTCATGCCAGGAAATTTAAAAACAAGAATAAGCTTTAAAATCCTTAAATTGGCAACACATTGAGAGGTTCAAAATCATTGTTTTTCATCGAAATTGGCCATTTTTTCAACTATTCAACAAAATATCTAACCATGTTTATTGTTTTCAAAGACATTACACCTTATTTGAACCATGTAGCACTAAAACAAAAATATAATTGTTGCCAATTTGAAGAACAAAATGTGATCAATTTAGCCCTGAAATAATTCCTGTCCTGAAAGGGTTAAGCGCACATTCAATGGCATTCAATCCATGCTCCTATTACCATACATTTACAAACTGGACCCTTTGTGTGCTGAGAGTCATGCAGAAGGGCGTTAACTAATATATACTTTACATAGAGCTAATGTCCTTCTGGATCTCAGCAGATGCCATATTTTCAGTTTTCACAAAATGAATAGAGAAGACTGCATGAACTGAGCAGGCAAGTTCGCTTGCTTCATCAAATTGTAGTGTTCACAATAAGACTACATATCTAGGACATTTTATTTGACCCTTCTGGAAGTTCTGGTAAATAGTTCAAAATGACTTTGTTAAGATGTCAAGGTTAGGGAATTTAGGGAAATGAGATATGAGAGAGAAATGATTAGCAGACAGTAATATTGCAACCTGGCTCTAAAGGACTAATTCAGTATGAATTGGGAAGTAGCTATGCAAGGAGTGGTATTGAGTTAGTTCACCCCAATTTGGCCGCTTGAAACATTTTTTTATATAAACATTTATTTTCTACCATTTTATTTTTCATATTCATTTTTTTTTTACTCATTCTCTGTATACATGTACCTTCTGTCTGTTATGCTGGGGGCATTTCATCAAGTGTCTTGTTGGCGATTTTTACCGACAAATTTGCTCTCAGCCAATCAGATGCAAGGATTTCAGTAGCTCATAACAGTTATTGCAACTTGTCATTGATGACAAGTTTTATGAAACAGGGTCTCTACCTTTCTTTCATTATATTTCATTTTCTTTTCCATCTTCCTCGTCATCATTCTATGTTTTCCCTACTACCCATCAGCCTGCTCCTTCAATCCTTCTCCATTCTATCTCCTTTCTCTCTCTCTCTCTCTCTCACTCTCTCTACATGTAGAAGTCATTTTATGTTTGTAGCTTTATGTTTAGTCTCTATTCTGTATTTGTTATATTGAAATTCACTGGTCAAATTAAGGCAGCCCTTCTCTTGCCCTCCCCCTTGTAATCCTCTTCTCTCCCTATCTGTCTATCTGTCTGTCTGTCTGTCTGTCTCTCTCTCTCTCTCTCTGTGCATCTCTTTGTCAAATCCTGGCCATATTACTACCCCTGTCTAGTTGGGTGATACAATCACAGTTTTCTTGTTATTGCATTTGGAAGGGTTCACTTCTAATCAAGGACTAGCATAGGAGCAGTGTTACGGCTTCAGTTGCATTTGAATATAATTATCCTCATCCTAGAGTGCATTATGATCAATCTGTATCTACTGCTTGAGGCCATCACAATAGCAACACGAGTAGTTCAGCTACGTTCACACGATGGGAGCTAAACTTTAAGTTTCGCTTGTAGTTTCAAAACTTTAAGTTAACTTGTAGTTATCTTGTAGTTTCAGCCCGTATGAACGGACTCGTGGTTTCGAAACTTTAAGTTTGCTTGTAGTTCTAGAACCACGAGCAGCGGGGGGGGGCTCCATCGAAGTTACGGCCCATGTGAATGGAATAAACTTTAAATTTCGCAGGCTTGTGGTTTAGGATGACCTTGCTGTTCATGTTAAATTTCCAGGTCATACCCTTCCCGCGCATTATGAACACAGGATCTGTATATCTACAGTACACACAATCGGTAGTATCTACTTCCTGGGTTAACCACGACGAACGCTCGGCTTGTAGTTTCAGCTTCATTGTTTAGGGCTCATGTGAACCCTTACTGTGGTGAGGGAGTCGTGGTTTCGTTAACATAAAGTTTCGAAACCACAAGTCCCGTATGAACGTAGCTTTTACTTTCTTAAGTTCAACTACAGTGGGTGTAGCTGTTTTATAAGAGTTCATGTAATCTCTCTGTGAGGGTCGTACAACTAACAAACTCCACTTATGTTGCTTCTTAGGACAGAGTTGTGATTCTGTTTGTGATAAAAGGTATTTTCTCCCTGTATACTTAAAAAATCACAGCTTTTAACATTGAATTGAAAATCTGACATGTATTTTCTGTGTGTACTTATTACAAATAAAACTTTTGCTGGGACAAAACATGTGCAAATTTAGAACACACCTGTAGTCAAGATTTGTGAAATGATTACTCACAACACTTATTGTTGCAATATGACAAGCTTCAAATCTTGCTACAAATACAGCCATTCCATTGTTTACAATTTACATTAATGTTTATGATGCGAAATTTCTTAGTTTCACAATAAAATGCTTTATACATGTATATCTAGGGCTACATGAACTATTTGTAGTAATACATACACGTTTCTGTTGTACTTGTGCTTGTACATTGCATATATTACAGTAGAAATTGTTTAGCATTAATCATCAAGCCTTCGAGCTTGATCAACTTGTTGCCACTGTATCCCATCCCCTATCATCATAAAACGTGCTATATGACATGTTTCCTGCCAACCTGCTCGTTGTGCCAAGAAAGAACAGCAGATGTGTTGTTTACATCCTGAAATGGAGTGTTTGTTTGAAAGGGAGAAGGGGGGGGGGGGGTGGTGGCAAAGAAGGAAAAAAATCATAAATCAGGGACGGTATTCAAATCAAAATGCACATTAAGTGAGCATTTTACTTAGCATTTGGATTGGCTAAGCAGACTGGCTTAACTCGTATTTAGATCAAATTTAAGCACTTTACTTTAGCAAGCCGACTTTAAAGCAAAATACTTACTGATATCCATTGTGACGTCAGATATCCTGTCCAAAAACATGCGCAATAGATGCGTCACAGTAGATGTGTGCTTAAATGATTTTTCTGTGCGCAGCCTATACTGCTCTGCGTATGTATGAAAGCCACATACCTGCCAATCAAGTAATATTGGTTTAAGTCTGCTAGGGAGCTGTCTTAGACTTAGGGTAAAATACTTAGCCAAATGATTCAATTGAATACAAAAATTGCTTAAGTAGTTTATCTCGGCCGAAAACTAAGTAAACTACTCATATTTCATTCTTAAAGGGGAAGTTCACCCTGAAGATTACTTGAGTTTAAAAAATGCAGAAAATAAAGAAAAATAATGGCGAAGGTTTGATGAAAATCGGTCAAATAATAAAAGAGTTAGGAGTATTTAAAGTTTTGGATTCATGACGTCACATGCGAGCAGCTGCCCATTGGTCATGTAATAAATATTCCATATATTCGCATTTTTTTTTACGTTCAACGATAAATTAATATTGTTTCTTTTCAGAATCTAGTATTGAATAACATTTCTGACAATAAATCAAATGCACAGACGAAAATATTCTAAATTTTCTGAGAAAACTGTATTTTATGGAATATTTATCACATTACCTGATGGAGGAGCTGCTCGCATGTGACGTCACAAAATCAAAACTTCAAAAGTCCATAACTCCGTTATTCTTTAACGGATTTTGTCCAAACTTTCGCCAATATTTTTCTTTATTTTTTCTACATTTTTTAAACTCAAGTAATCTTCGGGGTGAACTTCCCCTTTAAGTATTAAACTGAATACGGGCCCAGGAGTTAATGCTTTATTCAGTTGTAGAAAACTCATTATGCAGAAAACCCTCCGCGGAGAAAATATGAAAGACTATTTACACTAATAAAAATCTCACTTCTTCACACCCCCCCCCCCCTCTCCCCCCCCCCCCCCAACAAAGCTTCTTTGAAAGAAAACTGAACATTTATACTGGGGAGGGGATATCAGAAAAATGTTTGTTTTACATATGCCACCCCATCCTAGATCAAAATATGTTGGGTAATTAGGCTTGGAATTTTGGATAATGCCTTTTATCCAAATTATCGCTGTCCCATATATTTTTAAATCCACATGTATAAAGCTGATCTAATTCACTTTTATGATTAAATGGATAACAAGGGCTATGTTGGGCAAAGTGATAGGGAATATGTGATCAATTTCCTTGAAAGCCCCCCCCCCCCCTCCACAAACACACACACACACCCGCCTTCCTAAGATGACTATTCAAAAATTATCTTTCTTTGTCATGAAAGTCATTTATTTGGCAGGAAATTTCATTCTAAAACCAACAGAACAGGATATGCAACAATTGTATTAAAGCAGTTGTAATTATGGTTGATGTATTGTAAATTTGAAATGAGAGGCCCCCAAGCATGAAATAATGTAGGCCTAATGTATCTTCTTTGACAACAGTACGTTTTATGTGAATATTCACCTTTATGTCCATGTATTACATACACTGTAGTTCAACCTGTTAAACATTGACTCAGTCTGAAAGCCTGAAGGGAAAACTGGCATTTATTACTCTGCCTGATTGGCATATTTATAGAACCTTTGATTGATTGTAAATTTTATATAATGCTGAAAAGGGAACTATTTATTTTTTGTTACCGATATCACGATGTCCAAGAGAATTTTCTTGGGATAATTTTGCTGACTCCACCAATGAGTGTCCATACTGCTGCTTGCTTCAAATAGTTAAGGTCACTGCTAGTGGTCATTGTGGTCTGAGTAACAGCAAGGAGAGGAAGACAATGCTAATTAGTCATGCTCTGTGGATCATGAAATCATTGACCTTTTGAGATGTCCAGATAATGCACTTTTAGTTGCAGATCACATGTTTGCAACAATGCATGATTTGTTTTTTGAATTACAATGTCAATGAATAACTAGCCAAGGGTTATTATGAAATCTTTGAGATATTATTTTCCACTTCTTTAAAAAAAAATTTCCAGGGCATCGTTTCATCAAACCGTCATAAGTGCAAGTTCGCCGACATCCCATTGAAACGCATGTTAATTTTGATACAGGCATTTCAATGGGATGTCGGCGAACTTGTACTTATGACCGTTTGATGAAACGCTGCTCTGAGCTATATCACCTCCTGCTTCATACTATTATTTTCCACTATCAAATTTATTGTAACACGATCGCAAAGACTTAAAAAAAAAATTAACCTAAGGTAATTTTAGTTGTTCTTTACACCCCGAAAGCTTGCTGGACATAGCAACAAGTAATGTATGCACACTGGATTCCAAGCATTGAGGCTCATTTATAAAAAGCAGGTTAATGGAAAAGCTAGTCACTAGGTGCTCAGAGAAACAATTTGCATAAATTTGAATACATTACAGAACTGGTCTATTGGGTATATAGTAATTGCCCTTGAGCTGATTTCTCGAAAGTCTTTGCGATCGTGTTTTGTATATATCATCTTATCATAAAATGAACATAAATACTTTCTCCTTTCTATCTTGTCTCCTCAGCTTTGACCAAGGTATGTTTCAAGTATTACCACGGTGCTACGGGGGAGCTAAGGGCCTGTACGTCCACTATCAACATCAAGAACTTAGACGTATGGGATCCGGAGTCGGATGATGAGCTTGATGAGTACGACCCTTATATCAAGCTCACATTATCAGGTAAATATTAAAGGAAACCAAAACCCAAGGAGAGAATCAACGTTATTGGAAAGTGAAAATTCAGAGAAGCACTTTACAAAAAGTTTCATTAAAATTGGTTAAAAAATGAGAGAGTTATGGAAGTTTGAAAAGTCTCGTTTTACTTTCTATGGGGATCCTCAAATTGGCAAAATTGCTTCAAAATGGCTGATTTTGTGAACAACTCTCCATTTGTTTTGTACACAGATTTTCAGATTTTCCCCATTATCTTTCAAGGTGCAGTTAATCTCCTTCTGAGCTCAACATATATAATGGGAAAATGTATTTTACACCACATATGTCGAGTTCAGGAGACAAGGAGCAAGCACCCTGAGAGATAATGGGGAAAATCTGAAAATCTGTGTACAAAACAAATGGAGAGTTGTTTACAAAATCAGCCATTTTGAAGCAATTTCGCCAATTTGAGGATCCCCATAGAAAGTAAAACAAGACTTTTCAAACTTCCATAACTCTCTCATTTTTAAACCAATTTTAATGAAACTTTTTGTAAAGTGCTTCTCAGAATTCTCACTTTCCAATAACATTGATTCTCTCCTTGGGTTTTGGTTTCCTTTAAGTTCAGTTGATTTATTATTACCCTTGTGTGAACCAGGCTTTTCCCTGACCCTTTATCTTTGATGAAAGATACAGGGTTAAAGGTCAAACCTGGCTCACACCAGGCCTCATTTGCTGACGTTAGGACCATGTCAGTGACTGCATCCGTCTTTTGCACATCATTAACCCTTTCAAGACAGGAATTATTTAAAGGGGGTACCTAATGCTGAAACAATTTTAATTCATTTAAAAGATCATGATTTTATTAGCAGAAAATTATCTGCCTTAAAAAAAAAAATTTTAATTCGTGTTGCCAGAAAATCCCCGAAATATGGTAAGATTTCAGGATATTTTGGCCCCTCAGCTGTGTCCCAATTTCAGCTAGGTAACCACAATGACGTTAAAGTGGTTACCCAGGTTCGCGTATTGCAGATGTGTTGCGCGCTAGACTGTACAAAATGCATTACACCTTGCGCACATTTTGCTATAATTGCGCGACAAGGTAACCACTTTGACGTCATTGTGGTTACCTAGCTGAAATTGGGACACAGCTGAGGGGCCAAAATATCCTGAAGTCTTACCATATTTCGGGGATTTTTCTGGCAACACAAATTTTTAAAAAACTTAAGGCAGATGATTTTCTTCTAATAAAATCATGATCTTTTAAATGAACTAACATTGTTTCAGCATTGGGTACCCCCTTTAAACCTGGCTCACACCAGGCCTCATTTGCTGACGTCAGGACCGTGTCAGTGACTGCATCGATCTTTTGCACATCATTAAAGAGTGATATTGTTCAAAAAGTGATTGCAAAATGAACAGTGCAAACAGTAGTTCTGATAACTGGCGTACATGTATGAGATAAATTGCCCTCGATTATCACAGGTGATGATGCAATCAAAATGACGCCTCTTTTGAGCTGGGCTTTAGGGTTGTAATTGGGTTCTCTGTTAGGTTTAGGGTTAGGTATAGTGTTTGGTCCAAGGTCAAAGTTCAGAAATTGGTGAGTGGAGGATATTGACCGCAGTCATTGTCGCCAGAGCATGTGTTGTATAATCAGTCTAAAGTGGCCACTTTTTCTGTTTCTGTTGAGTGATAAGTTTGACTTATTAATTTCTTGTATAGCGGTCATATCCTTTATGTGGTCATTTTCTTGATGCTCCCATGGAGTATCAGTATCCCGTTTATAGCTGAGTGGCTAATCTGTTGCACTTGAGCGCAGGTACCCATTTACACCTGGGTTGAGAGTGGCAAACGGAGATTAGTTTCTTGGTAAAGGACCTCAGTGCAGTATTCGGATTGGAACCCTCGACCTCTCAATTGAAAGGCTAATGAATGAACCACTACACCACTGAATGACGTCATTTGGTTGGCAAGCGTTGTCTCGTTTGCAGATGACATCTGGTGTGCAAATTGGAATTCAAATGTGCATTGTAATGGTACGTAAGATGAACTAGACAAATACCACCCCTTTATCAGGTTTGCTCAACAGGTAAATATTGGAAGTGCAAACAAAAGATGTTTCTATTGATATTCAGAAGTGGTGTGTAATTTATGGAAAGTCTACTTTGTGTTGGGGTAAAACTGGTATTTTCTGGTTCTTGTTTGATGAAGTAAAAGCAGGTGGCTGAAGAGCTTTATGTGAAGTGTTTGTTTGACTGGTTTTCATAAAACATAGCAACGTGGGTCCAGGTTTAAACCCCAACTACAGTGTATTTAAGAGCATGGGGTTAGTCTGCAGATTTCTGGAGTGGCAAATGTCAGCCTCTGCATCCGGTCAACATCTTTGTCATTCTGTATGTAACTGAGTAAACAAATATAGTGTCAGCTTGAAATCTATCAGTATACAGTTTCTATCAAAGTCTCTTGCAAATGCCATTTATTTGTAGCCTTGAACATTCAGCGAAAATTACATTCGATTCTGTGAGAAGTCATTTCTCATCATAGCTGGAACTCAAGACCACATTTAAGCCAAAGGATATATTTGTTAGAACAAGAAATTTAGCTCTTTTTTCTTTTCTTTTCCTTTAATCCTAACATTTGTTTAATGAAGCGCAAAAGTTATAAATGGCTGCATCTACAAAGGTCTTTTTAAAATAAAAAAATATTCTTTTTGCGTTGGTTATCGTGCAGTCCATATTTTTAAAGTTTTAATTGATTTTGTATCATGGTTACAACAATTTATAGCCTTTAATCAATGTAGACGTCACGAGATCATCATTGTGATGAGAAAAGTGCAGTCTTGTTATTCCTGCGATACGGCAGAAAAACAACATGAGCTGCCCTATGCAAACTGGCTCTTCTCCAAACATTGGTGAAGGAGTGGGCGAATAAAAGAATTAAACCATCCTGTTTCAATGTAGAAAGACAAGTCAGTGGAACTGGGTTGTCAACCTGTTATAATGCAGGGGCGGATTTATGAGGGGCACTTCCGGCCCATGACTTCCCCCCCTTTCTGAAACCAAACTGTACATTGTGCTCCCCCACCTATTAGACCTGATGGCCGCCATCTTCCCTCTTATTTGCATGTCAGAACATTTTCTGAGATTTGTGCCCCGTCTTTTACAAAATCCTGGATCCTCCCCTGGTTCTAAAAGATAGCATCCTCTTCACAACCTGTTTACATGAACAAGAAATTAAGGACACAATTCTGCGAGGGAGCTAGATCTGTGTTTGTGCCAAAAGTGATTAGTCAAAGGCCAGCGTTTGAAATTGTTTAACATTATCAAACATGAGTTTGGAGAATGTATGCACGGAAGACATTTATTAGACAAGAAAATCCCAGAAATTAGCTGTAATGTCGGAAGGAATTCTTGCAATCAATCCATCAGCATGTGCATGAAGCATATTTTAGTTCGTGTTGTGTTGAAAAGTGCTTTGATTTTTTAATTCATCATTCACAGAATCATACTGTCATACTCGCATAGGAAAGGGGGTGCACTGAACACAATTCCGACTTGGCTTCCTTGCGGACTGTGTTTATGTAATTCATTCCCCCCCCCCCCCCCCCCCCCTCCTTAACCATTAACCATAAGTTTGTTGGGTATAGTTTTTTTGAGTGATTTCGTATACTAGCAAATTATATTTTGAGGTGATCAGTACCCTTTAATTCAACCCTTACTGTTCGAGTTGAAAGTTATTACACTTTGTAGCTTGGTTAAGGTCAATTTTTGCATTATGCCTCCAAGGATTGATAGTGTCAAGTTTATAAAGTATTAACCCTTTCAAGACAATTGACCACATTTTGTGGTTTGGATCAATAACTTTTGATTCAGAGCCTTAAAAAATATACCAGATGCATGAGTAGAATGAGCAAAAATTTCTGCTCCATTTTTGTTGCATGACCATATTGCGTTTGATGCCAGGAATTTCAAAAAGGAGAATAAGCTTTGAGATCCTTAAATTGGCAACACATTGAGAGGTTTAAAATCATTGTATATCATCAAAATTGGCAATTTCTTTCAACTATTCAATAAATTTCTAACCATGTATATTGTTTTTAAAGACATTACAACTTATTAGAACCATGTAGCACTAAAAGAAAAATAGTATTGTTGCCAATTTGAAGAACAAAATGTGATCAATTTAGCCCTTAAATAATTCCTGTCCTGAAAGGGTTAAAGGCAAGTTAAAGAGAAGGTTGAGTTCTGGGAAAGGTGGAAAATAATTTGTGAGCTTTCTCATTTTATATCAATTTGGATGAACATCATAGTAGAAATGTCCCCTGAAAAAAATTACTTCTCAAATGCCATCATATTCAAAATAGTGCGAGAAATAACTGAAGTTTTCGGACCGAACATTCGTGCCACATGTGTGTGCAGTCCCATATACCCATTTCTGTTTGCGATGCATGTGCTTTTCAACGAGATTGGGTCAGTTTCTTATCATTTTATTCCAAAACCATATACCCCCATCATTATGTAGACATGATCAACCTTTTCCAATTGCTTTGAGACAGTTCTTTCACAATGTAATTGCATGACCAGAACTCAACTTTATTTTATAAACAAGTTAAATTTAGTTTTCCTGCATATTTCATAACTTCAGTTCCATTTTAAAGCGAGAGGGGTGAAGATCTTGACAAGGTTTTATGGACTTGAAGGAAGGTATATAACAGGAAGGAAGTCAGGTTACTCATAACTATAGGGGGGCTCTGTTGAAATGCCTCTAAATTTAGGGAATAACCCCTGATGTAGACCACATGATACTCTATTCATAGGACTACACAGCATATTGCATACTTCCTCCTCATCCAACAGGTGTGAGGAATAGGAGCGTTGACTGTTCCCTTGTATGGAACATCTACACACCCCCCCCCCCCCCCCCACCCACCTTAAATACCTAAATAAAAAAAGACAAAATGACGTGATTGACATACAATTTGTTTTCTATCTCTCAGGACTGATCATTTTTAAGAAAAAAAAGCACAAACTTTATTTGTTGTTTTTGATAGATTTTAATTCATAAAATCATTAATGCAAACGTTTGATTGGAAGTAGCCTCATGAGTAGAATTTGATTTTTTTTTACCCAATATATTTTTTTTATATTGTAAAGAAAGTTCCCAGAAACCTTGATGTGTATTTAAGCAGATCATGAACAAAGAAATATATTAAGTGTTTAAGATTAATAACAAAATTTGAAATAAATAGATTAGTTTTCTCTACTCCTTTCGCTTTATCTGCCCGGCCTGTGAGAGCTCCACTTTTTTTATTATTCTCGCCGATTTCAGTATCTGCTTTTTCCCTTGGTGCTATTCCCGCTATTTTATCGGCAACCATTATTTCAATGGTTTTAAACAGCTGGAAATGTAGTCTAGCTAAACGGTTGCGGGCGCGAGCGGAGTCTAGCTCTCTTGCGACCAAATGTGGAAAACAACGTACCTTCCAATACACGTATGTTCATGTATGTGTTTTGCCTTTGCGCATGATGTGAAGTTCATGCTGCTTGCTTGCATTCATATACCGCACCGGAGAACTGTGGACCGGGCCACTGGTGGGCGGCCATTCAATCTGCATTACGTCAGATAAGAAGCAGAAGACAAGTAAATAGATCAGGTAAACTAGTTTCGGCTTTTTTCTGCTCTTTTTTTTGAAACCCCACTCACAGGCCTGATCTGTCCCATTCCTGGCACTCTGCATATTTTTCATAACTAGTAATCTATTTTATAAGATACATTTAGAAGGCATCAGTACTATAAAGTACCATTAAAAAGGATTCACCATATCTTAGCACCACATTTATATTTTGGTATTTTATCCAAGTATACTTCTCATAAACTGTCTGCTGTATTGTGTATTTTGTTATTTTTAGTGGAAATTTGGAATTAGATTTTATTAAATTGAGGTATATAAAACAAGAATGGAAGTCAGATGGTAGGTCAGGTCGTATGGAGGGGGGGGGGGGTAGGATGAGCTAGAAAGAACGGAAATATGCGGCCTCCTATTCTTTATTTCCTGTTCATTCAGGCAATGTGGAAGCTTTTCATTACGACATGGTTTGATGCAGAGGAACAACTGTGGAAATATTGAGTGCCCCATCTCTTTAATCATTTGCCCACTGCTGACTCGGCTGTCGTTTTACAAACATGAAACCAGGATCCTCTGTATAGTGTAAAGCAGTCGTAACATACATCATGTAAATGCTTTTTGTGAGTACAAAGGATGGAAATACATGCATTTGCCAACTAAAAGTCCATCTAAAAATGGAAATTAGATCACTGTTAGCCAATAGTTTGAAATACTTGCTGATCACCCAATTCATTCTGAATTCAAACATTGTTTACCTTTTTTTCTGTAACGAAAATTGTGATGTGAAACTTGTTGTGATCATTTGCTAATTTCAGATCACACTCCAGAATATTGAAATATGAGGAAATAGCAACAAGTCAAAAAATGCGCTTAAAAAATAGCAGGGCATGTGATTTACAGATGATCACATTTATTCACTTACAAAATTAAATTTCAGCAATGCAAAAGGAAATTTGCAAGTTATGTAGATAATCTGTTTAGAAATATAAATGAGCTTTTTAAAGCAGATGTTTCCTAAAATGTTCGTTCATTTCTCCAAAAGTAGAAATGACGAGTGTGAAGTGACAAAATAGGACAGGCCGACTTGTCGGAAGTGTTCAAGCTTTTTTTCTGCATTAAGGCTGATTAAAAGAGCAGCAGCGTGAACGGAAGACTTAAATTTGGAGGTGAAAATCTCCAGGAAATCTCCTGATTTTCTGAAATCCTGATCTTGTCGACTTCAAGATTTATGGAAATGGGTTATTGGAGGGGGGATAAAAGACGTTGATTCGGGAGATATAGAAAACAATGAATATTACTCAATATGACATCCTGGTGAAATTATTATCTGTAGATTGAGTCATTAATGGCAGCGGTAAAATTAGAAATCAAATTATTCCGACCAAATGATCTAACAAGGACTATACACAAGCCAACAGATATATTCATCCAGGGTTTAGCTGCGGGGGAAATTTAGACATAAATAGCAGAAATTTTAATACTGGCCAATTTGAAAGTGTCAAATTTCATATTGATGTTTGAAGACCATCAGTGTGATTTAACTCACCTTTCCCCATGACATAATTTTAATTTTTTAAACAAAGTAATCCTACGAGGAAAAGAAATGCTGTATTGGAACATTATATAGTCCCTGTGGAATGAGAATCTATATTGAAAAATGATATGTTTTGTTGTGTTTTTTTCTTCAGATCTATAAATTTGCAAATTATATTATTGTTTTAATGACATTGCATGGAGAATTGACTATCATGGTGCATTTGTTTTGATTTTTAATCTATGTAGATCAGGGGTGGTATGTTGAAAACTATTTTATCATTTCAAATAAAGTTTTGTAATATAACCAGAAATAGTTTAAAATGGACCATATTTTGATTCCACTTATGTGTGAAGTGCTTTACACTCACTGTATGCAATTTCAGCAAGATTTAGTCAATTTTATATCATTTTGATGAATCCAAAACCATATAATACATTATGAGATTTGGGAATCTTCAATTATTGCACTCTATAATTTACCTTTCCAAATAATTTCTACCCATTTTTCTTTCACAATGCAATAATATGACCAAAACTCAACACTATTTTAAAACTAACAACGATGAGTGGATATCACATGATATATACAATGAATGATTCAAGAGGATGTAATAATAAGTAAAAGACATTGACCTAAAGCTAAGGAGGACTCTAAATCCTTGTACAGAGATTAAAATACAAGTATAGGGAGGTGGCTGGGCCGGGGCCTGGATATTGTCACACTCTGCAAGGGGTATGGATAGGGGGATATATCAAATCTCAATAGTCAGGTTCACATGATGGGAGCTAAACTTTAAGTTTTGCTTGTAGTTTCAAAACTTTAAGTTAACTTGTAGTTATCTTGTAGTTTCTGACTGCATGAACGGACTGGTAGTTTCAAAACTTTAAGTTTACCTGTAGTTCTAGAACCACAAGCGAGCGTTTGATTAATACCGAAACCACGAGCAGTGGGTGGTCCTCCGTCGCAGTTTCGGACAATGTGGACAGAATAAAATTTAAGTTTCGCAAGCTTGTAGTTAGCGATGACCTCGCTGTTTATGCTAAACTTCCGGGTTATACCCTTGGCGCGAATTATGAACACAGAAACTGTATGTGTACTGTACACACAATCGGTAGTATCTATTTCCGGTGTTAACAACGACGATTGCTCGGCTTGTAGTTTTAGAACAACAAGCATGGTTGCTTCGGCCCCATGTGAACCCTCGCTGTGGTTAGTGAGTCATTGTTTTGTTAACTTAAACTTTCGCTAAATTAAAGTTTTGAAACCACAAGTCCCGTATGAACATAGCCAATGACAAGTATACAACACATTCCCAAGAGGTTTCAGAGCTCATGCAGGGTAGAAAATAAAAATTATTCTCATGTTCATTTCATATTGGTGTATTGAAGATGAAATACTAATCAGGGCAGTTAGTGCTAAGACTAATGCTTGTTGAGTTTATGTATTAAATGAAATGAAAATTGAAGAGAGCATGAGAATTGCTTTGGATTTTTGCCAGAACAGCCCAGAGATGTCTTTGACAAAACACAAATAAACATATATCTTGGTGATGTGAAATCCATTTACATTTCCTTGTGAAGTCTTTATACTGTAAGACCAGAAATGTTGTGTTTGAAACTTCTGCAAATTATGCAAGTGGTTGAGAGTCGTTAAAGTTTCATATGCCTCAAAATATTTTCATCCTAACTGACTTAACACTGAATTTTTGCAATTTCTTTAATTTTCTGTATGCAAAAATGACGGTCCTGTACGATTTACGAAAGTGTCATGTCATGAAAGTATCTGGTTTTGAAGTTACTGTAGTGAGACCTGCAAGTATCCTGTAGTGAAGAGAACAAGAAAGCATTAATTTTATAGACCAATGTTAGAAATACAGGGGAAAACTTCATGTTACCTCTTGGTGACAGTTAGACTGCTGCCATCTAGTGGCATGTTTCATACAGTGTGAGAAAGAGGAAGCTCTCCAATTGGAGATGATTCAATGACAGTTATTGGATTCTCTACGGATTGTGGTACATCATCACTGGAGAGAACTAGCAAAGAAGAGTCAGGGTTATTTTAGGCAGACCCCCCACTAAAAGTGCAATGACAAAATATGATGTAGAAGTATTCCAAGCATCATGATGAGAGATGATTGATTTCTAAGTGACTCACATGAAGTTTTAATCAAATAATACTAGAGGTTTTATAACATATTCTAATGTAGTACTTGTCCATATAGCTTTAAATGCTCATAGTAATAGGTTTATTCTTATACATACTTGCCTCATTGACAACCTCACCTAAAACTAAAGTTCAATATTCATGTAATTTTTGTTCAGATATCTGACTGCATAATGTAAAGTAAAATTAATTTTTAATCTCTTTGACGTATTTCATTTCTGTTCAATTGTTTCATATGTCATTGTTGATTTTGGGCTTCTTGTAAAATACAGATATCACAGGCAATGAACCGTGTAATTGTATTGCCAAAGAATGTAATTCTTTGTCCTTGTATTACCCATATTAAAAAATATATATACACTTGCTTAGACCATATATCAAAAAAAAATCACCCATCATCCCAGCTAGCCTAGAGAAACCAAATAACTCAACCTACATTTTTTACAATTTTCCCTATGTTCAAATAATGAATAGGAATATTTTATAAAATAGCCTAGCTGTATGAAGCCCCCATGTCTCAAAGAATGAATAAGAAAAATATATATTCTTTAACCCTTTCAGGACAGGAATTATTTAAGGGCTAAATTTATCACGTTTTTTTCTTCAAATTGGCAACAATAATATTTTTCTGTTAGTGCTACATGGTTCTAATAAAATGTAATGTCTTTGAAAACATTATACATGGTTAGAAACTTTGTCGAAAAGTTGGAAAAATGGCCAATTTCGATAAAAAACAATGATTTTGAATCTCTCAATGTGTTGCCAATTTAAGGATTTTAAAGCTTAATCTTCTTTTTTGAATTCCTGGCATCGAACACAATATGGTCATGCAACAAAAATGGACATAGTATGTGCAGAAATTTTTGCTCTTTCTACTCATGCATCTGGTATATTTTTTAGAGCTCTGAATCAAAAGTTATTGAGCCAAACCACAAAATGTGGTCAAATGTCTTGAAAGGGTAAATAATCTAGTTGCATGAAGTCTCTAAGTCAATCATGCAGCAAATCATTTTCAAATGTCACCCTCTCCCCCTCCCCTTTCATCTGACATCATTTGCAGGCAGCATGCTTTACTAGGCTAGTCGTCAGGCTGAGGGACGCAGGGTGACCCTTATTATTAATTTGCTTCCTCAAATCAGCCACACGGCTGGCTCCTAGCTCTTGCTGTTATTAGCTCCTGGGGAGATTATTCGTGTTATCGATTGAGCCTGGGAAGGGGGGGGGGATTTGCCAGGATTGCCTCAAAGTGGCAAGTCAGTTGAGAGAAGATGGAACAGAGGATGACATGGTCTTAATTTCATCAGGTATTAGACAAAAACTATACAAATTTTTGTGCCCATAAGCCTATTATTGGCTGATGCATGTTTAAAATTTAATTAGTCCTATGATAATGTAATTTACAAAAATCAAATTAATCAATTTAATTTGATGATTTGATTAGTCCTTAATTAGTCCTACTATAACAATAAAACTTTATGAACATTTTCAGATAGATGGTTTTATACATGAACCTCTATTTTCATGCATAACGGAATAAATCTACCAAATTGAATTAGATCTGTATGTTTAATCATCTCTTCTTATGTATATGTATTCTTAAAGAATCTTTCAGGATTTGTTCAAAAAGAAGGAGCAACCTATCAGAAAGAAACACCAGATACTAGTAGTAGAAATCTAGTTCTGAAATATTTTTTTTATTTTGTATCCATATTGAAAATAAGAATATTTATCAGGAAATATCAACAACTCCTTCCCTTTGATAATATTTGCTAAGAGAATATCTCCTTTCAATTCTGGCACCAAGCAACAGGTATATAAACTATCCATTATTCACATGTAGAAAGGAGTACATTATGTCATACAGAGCCTGAATCATGCTGCCTATCTGAGAGCAGTGATTCACGTTAACGCAACACCGTCTCTCCACATGAAGACAAACACACTCAATCTCATTACATCTCTTCAATTCCGATGTATTATACAATCTCACTCCGTCTATACCGCACACTCTAATATTATCAGGCTCACTTAATATATACACGCACAGAGCTTGCATGCTTTGCCCCTGCCTAAGTCCAACGTTCCCCTGCCTCTTTGGATAATGCACCACGAACACGGCTCTTGGCCGGATCGTTGAAACGCTTTGTTGTCGTATCGGATACGAGTGGAAGTGTGTGACGGGGGTGGCCTGCTTCGGGTTCCAGGTTGGTGCTGGAGGGGTAAGTTAATGTACCGACATTACCCTGTTGTGACACCTGCCAGAATGTACAGGGAGGGGTATATTTTGACGTGATGGGCATGCATATGCAGGTCATTCATGGTTACTGTATTTGTAGGAATGTGCTGAAGGTCATTCAGAGCTGAATGTTTGTGGTAGTATGTACAGACCTATTACATGATGTAGATGTAGATCATCATATTATGTCTACATCATTCATGAGGTTTTGTCATAGGCATGCAAGTGAGATGCATTACCTCCCTGCAATGTACATGCAATGTACATGTACATGCAATGTACATGCATTGGAATTCATGTGTGTATGTGCTATGCAAAGGCGTTTCAAAGTTGATAATCACTTAAAGGGAATTGCAAAGTACTTTGTCATGGATATATTCTTTGTAGTATATTGTAAGATTATCAAATATTATGAGTGATTAACTCTGCAATCTACAATAATCTCTCTATTTGTTGGCATCTGACCTCTCCCCTCCTCATGTGTAAAGTTCATTCAAATATTTGTTTTACTTTCAGCAGTTAATAGCGTGTACATGTCATTTAACATTTTTGAAGTTCAGAATCGTATGAAATACTATATATGCTTACCTATCAACAACTAGTACATACAGTTCTGTCAAAAGAAAGAAAAAAATCTGTTTTAGTAGCTTGAATCCAGGCAGTTGTATTGTATGAGATTTTACCAAATTTCCTAACCATGTATTTTGAGCTTTATAGGTGAATTTCTTTGATTCTATCTAGTAGCTTACTCAGCATGTTACAATTCAGTAGAAGACAATGTACAACTTACATAATAGAAATGCATTCTAGTAGTAGTAAGTAAACCTATCGGTAAAGATGTTGTGCTATCCTAGATTGAGCCAAATCCCCCTGCCTACGCCGTAATTCAATCACATCTTGGGCAATCAAAATATCAATTGATCTACAGCCCTCACTCGATCCCCACAAAAAATGCAAAGACACTGGCAACTGGAAAAGGCTGGGATATGTTTTGCTACTTGCAGTGATGAAAAATACATTTAGTGTGCTGACTTTATTGTAGAAAATTTTTCATTGGTATGTTCTGTGTGTTCTAGGTCTTTGTGTCACCAACAGAAGGGTGCAAACATGAATTTGGTCAAATTTTCAGTTTTTTAGTTTCGTAATTATAAAAGCACTGTTAGGGATATTGAAATGTTATAGAGATGTGAAGTCTTATCACTGATAATAATTGTAACAATGTGCGGACTAAAAATGTATAAATGTGAAAGAAGGGTCAAAATTTCAAACACACATTTTTAGAAATGTACATCCACTTGCGTCTTTCTGCCAAACAAATGATTTGTTTGCCAATCATTGTGAGGTAGTAGAGGTTTAGAGTATCAGTTGAGTTATATTGAGTATACTGACACATATCACCTTATAGCCTCAGGCCATGTCCTATGAAATTGCAATGGGTTGCTTTTTATGAAATGATTGGCAGGGACTTTCACTGTGAAGTTGCAGCTTGGTTGATCGCAATTGAAATTATGTTGATGGATTGTCAAGTATATATGGACATTAAGCTTATTTTGGAGCACTTTCATCACTACTAATATGTTGATACTTTTATAATGAAAGAAAATACTCCTTAAGATCAGATATTAATAATATACCATGTTATCTTACAACCCACCCAATACATTCCCCTCCTTCCCCCCCCCCCCCCCCCCTCCACCAAGGTGGTTGGAATTTTTAATTCACATCTCGATACATGTCCAATTCCATTAACATGCAATCACTTTAATGAACATGCAATCAATTTAATGAGGCATTATGAGTAGAGAGATCTAGAGTGAATAAAGTGTATTCTGTAACAGTGATATACTGTTGCTCGGTGCAGCAATACGTCTGAGTGTAGAATGAGCATAAAGAATTCAAACACGGTGTTGAATGAAATTGCAAATTTGCAGTGGGTGTGTTGTATCATACAGCAATTAACCCTTTCAGGACAGGAATTATTTAAGGGCTAAATTGATCACATTTCATTCTTCAAATTGGCAACGATAACATTTTTTTTTTTTTACTTCTACATGGTTTAAATAAGGTGTAATTTCATTGAAAAAAATATACATGGTTAGGAATTTTGTTGAAAAGTTGACAAAATTGCCAATTTTGATAAAAAAACAATGATTTTAACCTCTCAATGTGTTGCCAATTTAAGGATTTTGAAGCTTAATCTTGTCTTTAAAAATTCCTGACTTCAAACTCAATATGGTCGTGGAATGAAAATGGACGTAGTGTGTGCAGAAATTTTTGCTCTTTCTACTCATGCATCTGATATATTTTTTAGAGCTCTGAATCAAAAGTTATTGAGCCAAACCACAAAATGTGGTCAATTGTCTTGAAAGGATTAACACAAAGGATATAGTGGATCTCATGAAGATGTGAACATACTCATGGAGATTTTGATCCTATTTCTTACTCTTTTACCCTTGGTTTTCCTTTTCCCCGATTTCATGTACATTGTAACTTATCAAGTATGACATGACAGGAAGTTGATTTACAGAACAATTAAGCTTCACAAATACTTTTTTTTTTTTTTTTTTTTTAATTGGGATTAATGGGATTAAAATGTGGCAATCTGTTTGAAAAATTGAGAGACCCATACAGAGTTCTACAGAACACAGTAGACGTAATAAGAGAATGAAAGAGGGGGCAGGAGAAAGAGGAGAGGGGGAGAAGGGAGAGAAAGAAAGATGGGAGAGAAAGAGAGAGAGAGGAAGAAAAGGGGAAGAGATAAAGAGTGTTGAGTAGGAGGGAGAGAGAGAGAGAGAGAGTGCAGGAGAGAGAGAGAGAGAGCAGGAGAGAGAGGTAGGGAGAGAGAGAGATTGACTGGGCACTTGGAATCATTGCAGAGTGAGAGACATTAAATCACTCAGTGGAATTAGGAAGTGATTAATTCTTACTGGGTCTCTTCCATCTTGATCTATTTATGTCAACCAGTCCAGTCCCCATTGGATGGGGGCACTCTGTCCTACTGGATTATAGCTTATAACATATCGTCTGCTCAGAGCTAGAAGGGTGTTAACTCTGTTTTAAAGTATATGAGTTAACGCCCTTCTGGCTCCAATCAGACGATATATCATTGTTAAGATTGCCTATGACAGGGGGAACATTATCCTGCTGGATTGTGGTTTATAACATATACAATTTGTGTCACAATTGATCACAATTAAACTTACAACAAAACTGTCTTCTAATTCTCTAATTAAGTCTTATTTGTAATGTTTGGAAACTTGTGGTACGCTAACATATGGGTCTCATGCCAATGCAAATGTTCCCCCTCCAAATTTAGGCATTAAATTGAGGCATGAATTCATATACACATAAAGGGTAGGATATAGAGATAAAAATGAAAATAAAGAGATAGATAATAGATACATCTAAATCATTTGTTGATAAAAACGAAAATTGTTGCAGGGAAGCAGAATTGTGAATTTGTGATCAAATAATTGCAAATAGAAAGGCAATTAGCATTTACAAAAGTAGCATATTGCAGTGTCAAAGTAGACATTGAATTACATGTGTGAGATGTTTTGCGATAAAGTGCTACATTTGCTATTAAAACATGTGAGTTACAGGAAAGAGATCTATATTTAACGCAACGAGTCAGAGATAAGTATTTAAATTGTCTTGAAGAAATCATGTAGGATGATAAGAATAAATTATTCTTTTCATTACAGGATGGAATGGATAAATATTAATGATTGACATGAAGGTTCAATGTCTATATTGCTGCCTTCTTAATTGACTAACACTACTCATACAAATAATGTACATAGATCTTCAAGTGTAGATGATTAGAAAATCGAACAGTTTCCGGGGTGGAAAATTCCATTTATTTGTTTCATTTTGTTTGGGCTCAGAGGGCACTAACCATGGAGATTATTTGGAAGACAGACATTAAGAAGATAGTACATACAGTATATTCACTTATAGAGTATATAGACAAGTAATGATATACTGTTTGAGGAAATATGAGCAGAGGTTTTTTTCACTTCCCCTCCTATTCTTTCATGCGCTTCAAAAGAAGAAGGCAAAAGTGTTACTGAATGGTCTTGGATACTTCCATGTAGCTCTGTTGAATTACATGACTTGCACAATAATATAATAAGTTACTTCCTGCGAATTGTGTGGGCTATGTTGTGTGGATCTGAGAATTAATTCATTCCTGAATATTAGGTGAGACCCTGATATCTTAGCCTTTTTTTCTGATTCTTCTTTTCTTTATCTTTCAGAAGCTGATGTTTCAATCAGAAGTCTGCAAATTATTAGTATTACTATATTAATCTGGAGTTTGAATACTATGCTGTTATTTTCACAAGGGTTTTCTTTTCGTTAATTTTGAGAATTTCATAAATTTGTTGTAGGGTTGTGAATTTAGCAACACACTTTTAATGAGCTAACGATTCTGTGCAAACATATATTGTAAGCATCTTTTGTTGATTATCACGAAAACAACTCGCCAAAATGTCTGTGTCCATGTCAGAATTGCGAAAATTTCTGTTTACAAAAACATCAGCTAACAGAGTGTATCTCATGGCTTATACATGAATCTCTGTATTCAACCAGACTGTAAACTATAGCATCTATGATACCAGATAAAAATATATTTTATGTCTTGCAAAAAAATACATTTCTTATATAAATGAGGTCTGAGGATTTGTAAGATAATGCAGGGGAGGGTTTAAGTCTTCACCATAATTGGGATAGGTTAGTGAACCCAGAGTTGAGCATTGAAGGAAAGAGTGGTTCTAGTCGTAGAGTGATCATTCCAAATTAATGTGGCAGACAGGGTATTACTAAAACAACCAATCATGCCCCCCCCCCCCCAGTGCATGAATGCAGAGAAAGTTCATGCTATTGACTTTCATTTCAGCTAAAATGTCAACAACCCTATTTAGGATTCCAGCTTCAACATACTGTAACCTTATGAAAAAGATCTATTACAGTAGTTGCAATAACATGCATGGAGCTAATAATCTTGTACAAGCCGAGACTACATAAGAGTCAAGCCATGTCTAGAATGCATGTAGGCTGGCTTGAAATGCAATTTTCATGTTTTCATTTTTATTTCAATTGAACAGATGAAACTCTAATACCCTGAATCGTCTGCAAAATCACCCTATGCAACTATGATTTATTGCCCTTTTTAGTGTGATAAATGTAGAAAAAAATGCCTTTGTTTGCAGTATCATGGAGAGGCTTTTACAGAGTAAAAACGCCACAAGTGCCTTTTTCTTTTTTAACATCCGACGATGTGTTTGCTTGCATCGTCAAATATGTGTACATTCAACACAGGATCGCCCCTTTACATCTAGTGATGGGGTTAAAGATTCAGTTCAGTGTCGTCGTCAAATCCAGTGCTGGGTTAACCATATTCTTGCCTCAGATCAGGAGAAGTTGACCGGCAGCGAAAAATAGACGCGACTAAGCTACACTTAAATATGTATACTTTTAGAATATATTTTTGATATATTTATGTCAACAGTTCCTTTTTATTCATGTAATTGTAAGGCTCATACTAATAGTACTGGTACAACTGGTACAAAATGTAACAGGAGATATGTGCTCTGAATAAGAAAAAGAACTAATTATAAGCCATGCCAGCTTTTTTGTTTTTCACAAAATTATGTACACTGTACTTCAGATTTTCACTGGTGATGGCATTGCGTTTACTTAGCCTTAAGTAATCGGTATCCATCTCTAAATGGCACCTTCATGTATATCTCTTGAGGGCTACATGTTGACCAGCTTTTCATTGGGATTTCATTGCTGAAGATAAATCTTTTAAGACTTGAAAAGTTTCATGTACAGTGGACAAATCATGTGATAATATGGTAGTTCTATTGATAAATGATGAAAATTCACAATCTACCTGTATATCTTGTTCATCTTAAAATTTGATTAGAATCTACCAATTACTAATGTCTTCTTTTTCCCTCTAAAATATGTATATTTTGGCAAGTTAAGTACATTGACTACCAGACATTCTTTTACAGTTGTAAACTGCCGTGGAGCTCTCCAGCCATAACAACCTGAAAGTACATATTCCCACCCCCTTTAATGTCCTTTTTATCAGTAATAATGATGTCATTGATGATGTCAGTGTTTACCTATGATTGTGGATGTCTCCAGTCTGTGTACGTGCGTCTTTGAGGATCATGTGTAGGATGGGGATAATGTATGCGGTCATGACTCATCCGAATCCGGCTCGTCCTGAAGATTGGGCTGAGATCGACAAAGAAAAATATGACTACATGTTTTTGGAAAATTGAGGAGAAGGAGCTTGAAAATGTGCAAGATTTGGGTCATGAGTGTTAAATATGGGATTATTTTAACAGTAGAGGAGAAGATATTTGATTATTCATGTAGAATTGTACCATTCTCTATTTCACTCCAAATTTCTCCCTTTTCCTTTTTGTCTCTTTCCTTCCTCTCTCTCTGTATCTCTGTCTCTCTGTCTTTGTCTTTCTCTCTCTCTCTCTCTCTCTCTC
This sequence comes from Heliocidaris tuberculata, assembly GCA_025618425.1. Lineage (NCBI taxonomy): Eukaryota > Metazoa > Echinodermata > Echinoidea > Camarodonta > Echinometridae > Heliocidaris > Heliocidaris tuberculata. The sequence goes on from CM046849.1 coordinate 31,182,435, forward strand.
TCTCTCTCCCTCTCTTTCTCTTTCTCTGTTACCCCTCTGCCACAGGTGTAAAAGCTGAGGGTCTTAAGAAAGGAATCATTTTCAACCCTCATCCTTATATCAAGTTCAGCATCCAGACAAGACAATCAGGTAAAGACCAGCAGCCACAGCGTACCAACGATCACCACCACAGCCATCACAACCACACACAACAACACCAGCAGCAACGCACAACAATAGCAGAGAATACCGTCATGCCTGCCTGGCAGGGCCAGGTTAGTCAACCAACCATCTCTCTCTCTCTCTCTCTCTCTCTCTCTCTCTCTCTCTCTCTCCTTCTTTGATGAATTTGCTGCTCTTTTCCAACAAGAAAATGGGAAGCCTATTAGGCAGTATGAAATACATTTGCTGTGGTATTAAATGTGAGATTTCTTCTCAATGGTTCTTATACTTGGTTTGTTGCTAGGTTGGGCAAGGTTATAAGATTTTAGTAGTCATCTGGTAATTCTCTATTTCCTTTTCTTGTTGTTTTTCTCCTTCCCCTTCCCTAATTAAGCTTCTTCTTCTTCTTCTTCATCTTCCTCTTGTTTAGTTTCTTCTTATCCTTCTACTCACCTAAATTAGACCGAGTTCACTATTTTTTAAAGTTAATCTTGGAGAATGAAGACTTTCACACTGAGCATCATCTGTCTAAGAGTGCGTTTATGCTCCCATTTTTCAGGCCAGAATGAGCCCTTTGTTACGCGTTAAGTTCAAAACACTGTTGTGTCCACAGTCATTTTCATATAATCGCCGATTTAAAGCGCTGATGTAAAACTCACAAAAAGGTGTGTTTTGAATCGGTGTTTCTCAAAGACACTGGTTTCTGGGGAAGCTTAAACACACAATCATTTGTAAACGGGTTTATATGACATCATACAAATGCCAAGCATGCGCAGTGAGGTTTGCGAAACCAGCTGCAGAGCCCGAATTCGCCTGGAGAAGAGAAGTATAAACAATACCCTGTGAAACTGCGTTTTAGATGAGCGTTTCAAAACGCTTATTCTGCCTTCACAAAAAGAGTATAAATGCACCCTAAGTGCATCCTAGTGTGGGTGTAGAGAGCTTTACTAGGCTGCTCTGGGTTTTTGATAAGGCCACATGGGATCCGTGTAGTCAAGTATCTCTTGACTTTTAGAGCGTCTACTTACGGCTTAATACATGCATGCTCACCACAAAATAGGTGACAAAATGCTGCCATACTACTGACCCTTGTATTTATCCCTTTGACTACTGATTCTCTGATCTCTCTGATTCCAATAGGTTTAATACAAGAACAATCTGTACGTAATGGTTAACCCTTTCAGGACAGGAATTATTAAAGGGCTAAATTAATCACATTTTGTTCTTCAAAGTGGCAATAATAACATTTTTTTAGTGCTGCACGGTTCTAATAAGGAGTAATGTCTTTGAAAACAATATACATTGTTAGGAATTTTGTCAAAAAGTTGAAAAAAATTGAAGAAAAAAAATTGATTAAAAAAACAATGATTTTGAACCTTTCAATGTTTTGCCAATTTAAGGATTTTAAAGCTTATTTTCATTTTTAAAGGTTCCTGGCATCAAACGCAATATGGTCATGCAACAAAAATGAACATAGTGTGTGCAGAAATTTTTGCTCTTTCTACTCATATATCTCGTATATTTTTTAGAGCTCTGAATCAAAAGTTATTGAGCCACACCATAAAATGTGGTCAATTGTCTCCAAAGGGTTAAACCTACTAGAGAAATCTTGTTCAGGTATTCTTTTGGATGTATGCAGTTATAAACTGTAATTAACTCAACATTACAAAAATTAAAGATAAATATCATCCAGATGTGTTATTTTATGCTGAGATGCTACAGTGAATGTCATACTGAGACTAAAAGGAGAAAGTGCTCTTTCAACTTAATATACATAGGAATTCTTCTTTTTCTACACAGATTAAAGAGAAGTTTGAGTTCTGGGAAAGGTAAAAAATAATCTGTGAGCTTTCTCATTCTTTTTATGTTCGTTTGGAAGATTATCAAAGTAGAAATGTTCCGTGAAAAGGATTGCTCTTCATATGCCCTCACATTCAAAATATGACAAGAAACAGCTGAAATGTTCACGCTGAACATTTGTGTGTAGTCCCATATACAAATTTCTTTGTGCTGTGCATGTACTTTTCAGTGAGATTGAGTCAATTTCTTACCATTTTGGTGAATCCAAAACCTTACAGTATACACCAATTCTTATGTAGACATGATCAACCTTTCCCAATTGCTTTGAAACATTTTCTTTCATAATGTAATCTCATGACCAGAACTCAACTTTATCTTTAAATTTATCCCATATCCTCTGTAAGCATACATTGCCCATTTTTAATGAATGGGAATGCCCGACAAAATCATAAAGGAAAACAATTTTTCCCCTTGATGACTGTAAACTTATTTTTAGATTATTTTCATTGTGACTTATTAATATATTTATTTACTTATTATATCCTCGAATATCAATGCTGACCTATTACATAATGATTGAATCATGCATTTCCCCTTTGAAACTATTAATAGATGTACATTTTAATTAAGCAATTAATACCCCCTTAAATAGTTTGAGTTAATATAGAACTTATATAAAACTATGCCATAAATCTCATTTCTAAGTTTAGGCCAACTTTTAATGGCAAAGTCAGTGTCGCCTTCATTATCTAGTGATTGACGTATCACCTATACAATAAAATTTTCCCTTTGAAACTATACATAGATGTACATGTTTAATTAATCAATTAATACCCCTTAAATAGTTTGATATAATATAGAACTAATATAAAACTATGCCATAAAATCTCATTTCTAAGTTTAGGCCAACTTTTAATAGCAAAGTCAGTGTCGCCTTCATTATCTAGTGATTGACGTATCACCTATGCAATAAAATTTCCCCTTTGAAACTATACATAGATGTACATGTTTAATTAATCAATTAATACCCCTTAAATAGTTTGATATAATATAGAACTAATATAAAACTATGCAATAAAATCTCATTTCTAATTGTAGGCCAACTTTTAATAGCAAAGTAAGTGTGGCCTTCATTATCTAGTGATGGATGTATCACCCATACAGTAACATAACAGATTGTCCAGAAACATTTTTAATAAAAGATTTTTGATAAAAGATATGGTTTCAAAGACTAGTTGGAACATTTAATATGTAAATTTTGAAGAAAAAATGGGGCAAAAGTGAGAGACATAAAATGCTATTTCATATTTTCCTTTTAAAGATTTCTACAGCAAACTTTTGATTAATAATTATTCATCAATGACATGTATCTCATTAATTCTTCACTACTTGGGCAATCAAATGATCGGTGACAATTAGTTTTCAATAGCCTGAAGATAAAGTTATTTCTTTGAATAATATATTGCATTTGTCTGTGTAGCTCTATGTAGTCAGCATTATCTTTGCTTGGTAAAATCTGTAGTAACCTTGGTAACGGCATATCATCTGGTCACATGACATCCCAGACATCTAACACAGCGTCCGTCAAAAATCACCTCAAGGAGTTTTCTAAGCATGGTGCAATGCATCAGCTAACAAAGTTTGACTTCTAGAATGTCATCACAAGATGGATAGATTTCACCATCCATACCACTAGTCCCATGTATATTGCTACTTATCTTCCTGTCAAGCATACGGCTAGCTTTTCCTGAGGAAACCATTGTGTAACTCCCACCGTCTGAAATCTAATTTGTCTTCGCTCCTAGCGTCGTACCTTTGGAGTCCACTCCTGTCTGCGAGTGGCCCCCGCGTGAACACAGTTTACAAATTCATGAAATGCATCGGGATATATTCTCGGCCGATGAGGCGATGCGCATTTCTTTGTGCTTAGCTGCCCTTTGCTGAGTCTCGACCTCCTTTTTCAACTCAGCTTATACCAATGCGGTCTATTCCCGGCCAAACCTTGTTGCAAAAGTCTATGTGCAATATGTGATATTGATGATGACAAGACTGTAAGCCCTCTTACTAGTGTTTTCTCTCTGTTTCTCTCTCTCTCTCTCTTTATCTCTTTCTACCCCTCATATTCATTCATTCTTCTTTTTTTATTTCTGTGCATTTTTATGTGGGTTTTTGTTTTAACCATTATGTAAATGTACTCCTTCTCGGACATCAGTAGTAACTTTCAAAATTTTAAGATTGTATAAATATGATAGATTTAATATTTAGGCCTTTCTGTTAGCAGTTGTAGTGTATTTTAAAGAAAAAATGTCAACCTTCACACAGATTTACACAAATATACATTAAAATATGCCATACCTGTTTTATAAGCAAGGAAAGAATGCAACCCCCCCCCCCCCCCCCCCCCGCGCACTTTGTGACAAAAAAATATTCCAAGGACTCTTATGAAATAATCCAGATATCACCTGTAATTTAATAGAACACAGCCATCTTGTCCTGATTTCAAGCTCATTAAATAAACGTTGTTCTTACAAAAGCTGTCCTATGGGACTGCTTGGAAGCGAATACCCTAATCAGGAAATCACCGGTTCCTGTGGACGTTCGCTATCCTTGAATAACTTTTTTTTTTTAATATGAAATCCTTTTCTCAATTTGGCACCATTTTCGGGAGAGGGGGAGAGAGGGAGGAAGTCCGATTAAGGAAATGACAAACCATGTAGAGCAAATTGTGTCACGGTACAGTGTGTCAGGAATCCATTTAACCGTTCTTCCTCCCCTGTTCCTCGCCAAGACAGCTCTCCGGTGGTCCAGCGAAGCACATGGACTCCAATTTGCGCAACATTTGTCTTTTGACATTTCCCGCCTGTACATTTTTCAGAGAAATTAGTAAGGTGATTCTCAATTAGAAGTCGATTATTGAGTGATACTGACACTCATGATACTGATACTCTTTTCAATACACTTCATTAGGATTCATGTTGAAGGACTCACCTGCATGTATTCAAGCTATTACAGAGGAGTGTAAATGTCGCGATTGGATCGTAATCAGATACATTTATTCATCTGCGTGTCAGTTACATGTATACCACCATTTGTTATGTCCATCATTAGTAGGTAGAGCTGAATGTAAACTAATGTAAGTATCTTGATCTCATCTCTTTTTGTCTCATTTACTTAATGTTCATTATCGATTTGAAATTATCACATATTTACTCAGGGATTTAAAGTCAGAAGGGCTTAAGTCTTATCATTTTACATGAATTTAACTCTTTTACGGCTCTCAACATATGACATTTCAGACAAGGCATGTAAGGTACCTTTCAATTCTTTAACTTACTAACAATGTTTTTGCACATGTTGCTTCATATCATCAACTTGATCAGCTTCTCAGTTTTTTTAAACAGCACTTTTGAATTTTAGTGTTTTATTTATTTTTTGGAGTAGGCATACTATTAGCGGTTAACCTGGGCCCTGTTTCGTGAAACTCATTACCAATAACAACTGCCAAACTTCTGCAACAAAGTTGATCGCAGCCAACCAAATGCAGCAATGTCAGTAGCTTATATCTATACTGTCGTAACTTTTGTGACATGGGACCCTGACATAAAATTCTTTTTCCCCCCACCATTTTGACACTATGCCTCAAAGTGTACCAACGACCTGAAAAAAAGAATTTGTATACCGCTAGGAAGTATAGAATTAATCTCAAAGAACTTTATCTGAAATTCTATAGGTCAACAGTTTAGGAGTATGAAGGATATAAAGGATAACATGAAGGTGCTTGTGCGGAACCGAACCTCCAAGTTGGGTTCCGTGCGAGCCGTTATCTTGGCGAGCACGTACGGGTGCGTTGAGTAGTCTACTCACGAGTCGCTTTTGTGCTTATAGAGAGTATAATTAAACTTGTAAAATCTCTTTATGGAAGTGATATTTGAAGCCCATATTTGGAATATAGTAGAATGACAGAGTAAAATATTTTTTGGTGATTGGTACCCTTTAAAGGTAACAGATAGTTTTGGGAAGCTCTCAAAAACTTTTCGTGAGATTTCTTTGATTTTACTTAATAAATAGCAGGGTACTAACATAACTAAGATGCTGTGAAGTTTTTTCCTCCTCAAGTGAAATATTTATCGAATGAGAGGTGAAAAGTAATAAAAATCCCTGGCCCAAAAAAGAGGGGATGTAAATTCAAACAACGGCCACACACATTACGCACATGGGGATTGCTGTGTGTTATAGAATACGCTACACACAGTGCGAAGCGCTGGGTTTATTGTGCAGGGAACCTTTGGGTGGATATGGTCTTAGCGTGAGGCAGTGAAAAGCCGTTACCAAGCGCTTCTTACAGATATTTACACTAAAATTTGTTCGAAATCGTGAATGGAATGTTAAATGATCTCGTACCTGTGTCTTACATGTATGATAAAAGGAGAATAGTATGTGACTGTTAGATAAGTTTCTTGCCAGTATGTTTTTGCTACCGACTGTCTGTAAGCTTTGAAATTGATGGAAAGTTGGCCTTTGATTGAAGAGAAAGACTTCACCTTTTACCACCTTTGCTGTTGTCATCTTCAGCGTAAGGCTGCAGTAACCAGAGGCAACTTAGCCTTCTTGATACTGAGATAGAATAACAGTCTTGATTAGTTTTATGCGACAGTCCTCTACTACGAATTGTCAGATGATGTGTTGTTTACAAGTATTACCCCCTTTTTCCTCCTCCCAATGAGGATTCTTGTTTCTTTCATCTTCTCCTTTTTTTTTCTTTTTGTTTGAGGGGGGTGTCAAATTCTTATATCCATCTATATCATATTTTTACTTTTTCTCTTTTTCAAACTTTTGTTACATGTCTATCTGTACATATTTTTCTTATCCATTTTCTTTGTTTCTTTCATTTATTTTATTCGATTTGCATATCCATGCATTTGTATTTGCTTTCTTTTTCATTTTGTATTGCTTTTTTCCCCTTTTTTTATGGTGTAAATCACTTTTCATTATTTCGCTTCTTTATGTTTCTTTTTATCTGCCTTTTGTGTTTCTTTTTATCTGCCTTTTGTGTTTCTTTTTATCTGCCTTTTGTGTTTCTTTTTGCCCCATCCTTGTTCCCTTTTCACCCCTCGTTGTACTCCGTTACCTCACCTTTGTCATTTCTTAAAATCTCCAGTGCATTTCATTTTCATGTTATTTCGACTAATCCTTAAAAGCTTTTATGCAATTAATCATTTTACCGTCACATACATCCATTAATGCCAAGGTTAAAGTACAGTAAAGAAGTGTATTTGGATGCCTAGCAGACGTCATCAGCCAATGTACCGTTATTAATACCTGTGGCTATTCTTCCTAATTACTCATATTTTACCTAATTGACTAATGGCCCAATTGGAAAGCCCTAATGATGTAAAAATGACATAGGAGGACATTTAAAGTGCATCAGTAACATTGCTTATGCTTTTTAAAATCAGACATGGCACTTGTAATAGCCATAATTACAAAAGAAGTGGTAGTAGTGGTAGTAGTAGTGGTAGTGGTAGTGGTGGTAGTGGTGGTGGTGGTAGTGGTGGTAGTGGTGGTAGTGGTGGTGTGGTGGTGGTGGTGGTGGTGGTGGTGGTGGTGGTGGTAGTGGTAGTGGTAGTGGTAGTAGTAGTAGTAGTAGTAGTAGTAGTAGTAGTAGTAGTAGTAGTAGTAGTAGTAGTAGTAGTAGTAGTAGTAGTAGCTGTAGCAGAAGTAATAGCAGTAGAAGTAGTATCAGTTGTAGTGCTATTTACCCCCCAAAAAGAAAAGAAAAGAAATTAATGCTCTAAGTAGAATTAATTTAATTAGGAGTTAATTATTGGAGTGAGAAACAGAGGATGTAAGGGGTTTTATCATCATCAGTGGCAAGAGAGGAGGAAAAAAAGTTCAGCAGAAGTTGAAGAAGAGAAGAGTGTTTCTTTAACGAGCAGGCCTAAGTTGTAGTGAGTGATGTATACCACCATCGTAACTGCTAACACCTTTGCTTCCACCCTCGGTAATGAGTTGAGGAAATTAATTAACCCCATCTTCCACCTTTATTTCATTTAGATGCTTATCGGTGAGAAAGCGAAGAAAGATCCATTTCATGAGGTGATTTGTTGGAAGTAAGCCATGACACTCTCGTTTTCGTCACACATTTGCATTTCATGTGTTGCATTCCAAAGTAGAAAAAAAAGAATGTAGGAAATTACATTACAATTTCTGTACTTAGATGTCACTATCAAATGGTCTTTATGAGAGTGCGAGGTACTTCATCATTCAAGTTGATAGATAAGGTAGCTTAGCGAAAGGTGATGGCACCGAAAAATGCGGGAAAGATGCATATGACAAAATTATTCAAAATCATAATTTTATTCTATAGAGGCAGACCCAAAATATTAGGATGTAGAATTAGCATTTAACTCTAAAAATATTTTAAAGCAAAATGATATGAAAACTTTTATTCAAATAAGTCTGATTGTAATTTTGGATGCACAGAAAACACTAGCAATTTCGTTCTTTGCGTCTTTCCTGTGTCTTTGCGCGCCATTGCGTTTCGCTATTAAAGCTACCTAATAAGGCTTACTTTTACCAACTCTCATTTTATTAATTTCATCTGAGTACTATGAGCCCGAAGAGACACCAAATCCTGTGGATGGGACTTAATGTTTGAAATATAACAATGGATAAGAAAAATACAAAAAGAAGAATATATGCTGTGGCATTTCAAGCTTCATCCTATTCTATAAGTTTTGAAGAACTGTACATGTATTCTTTTTAGAAGATTTTGTCTTGCAGTATTTTTTCAAAAGAATATGTGCTGTATCTTGAGTCAAATTTAATCCTATTCTACAAGTTTTGAAGAACTTTATTATTAGAATATTCAGTCATACAATATAAAATAGGAAAATGAGTCAAAATGATCCTATTTTGTAAGTTTAGAGAACTGTATTTGTTTAAAGTGATATCTTCCACTTAGTTCCAGAAAATTATATCATGCAGGACAGTTATGAGGTCAATTTTCTGGATTGCATTTCTTTGAGAGGATGCAAGTTTCCTAATTGTGTAGAGAGTTGCTTGGCAGAGAATGCTAGTAATCGGTGGTAATCTTGTTTATATGATTGCTCATTTCCCAGTGTCCTGCTTGGCTTGTCAAACCAACACTCTACCTTCAAATAGAACAACCCAATCTTGAGAATGACAGCTCGTTCCTGCTATAATTTCCACTCGTTTTGTTTCTCATCCCCTGCCTGCACTATGGTGATTTTAGATTTAAAAGCACCTCTTTCGACAAAAAATGACTTAATCAG